>JALIGW010000002.1:168736429-169266429 GCA_023053685.1 Diadophis punctatus similis
CCCGAAAGCATAGTGTGAAGGCAGTAGTAGGTTCTAAAACCTGTTACTACCAGTTTGCACGTGTGCGCGCGTGACACTTCTGCGCATGCACAGAAGCGTCCCGGATGGGTGGGCGGAGCCTCCCACCGCCAGTGCTACCGGTTCGCAGAACCGGGCTGAACCGAGAGCAACCCACCACTGTGTGAAGGTTGTGAAAAAAATTGTTCTTGAATGTATGACACATAGGCTTGCATGTAAGGTTTGAGATGAGTACACTATTTATCTTTGAACATTAATATTGAAGACTTGTTTTATCTTTACTGGGAATACTAGAAGGTTCAATAAATATACTGCATGTGATCAACCTTTAAAATGGAAGAAGACTGAAAGTTAGCCTGCTAACCTGCTAATTAGTGAAGGGTAGCTTCCTGCCTTTTCTTTGCCCATACTTTGCTGTGGTCCTCTCCTCTGCTCCTTAACTCTGAAAAATTATTTGTTTGTTTAGTCTCTGTAAGTGTTAGACCCCTGCCTAACATGGGGGAAAAGGACATAGTCACTTTCCATCCATTCGGCGATATAAACCAAAGTTAACTTTTGCAGTTATCTAACCAAATAATATCTGCATCAGTGGAATGAAGAGATAAAAATAATGATGGATTTTTTAAAAACAAACATGCTTTTAAAGTTTGCATTGATTGGTGTATGTGTGTGTGTGAAAGAGGGGAGAGAGAGAGAGAGAGAGAGAGAGAGAGAGAGAGAGAGAGAGAGAGAGAGAGAGAGAGAGAGAGAGAGAGAGAGAACGCAATACCATAATAATATGTAATGTATTTGTTTTTAGACTAATTTAGTTTTTACAGTGATTTATGTGGATATGTATGCAAGTTCATATGTGTTCTGATTTAAATTTATCCTACAAATTATTAGCAGAGCCTGAGCTTGAAAAGATTTTCTAGGATTACCTAATGATAAGCACAACTTAGTTTGGTATTATTCTGGATTCTTTGTTACAATATGGATTAATATGTCTCCAGTGAAGAATACCGTATTTTTCGGAGTATAAGACGCACCAACGTATAAGACGCACCTTAGTTTTTGGGGAGGAAAATAGGAGGGGAAAAATCTGCCTACCAGGTATTCATCTGGCTAGCGTCCTTAGTCTGGTCAGCTTCAGCACATTATTTTATCCCCTGGTTAGGACTTAAAAAAACCTTCTTCGGAGAGAGTAACAATGAAAGAGCCTGCAAGCCAGTAAGAACTGGGAAGATCATTAGCACCTGGTTAGGGCTAGAAAAACCTTATTCGAGCAAGTAGAGCAATGAAAAAACCCCTGCAAAGACTTAGGGCTGGAAAAACCTTATTTGGAGAGAGTAACAATGAAAGAGCCTGCAAGCCAGTAAGAGCTGGGAAGATCATTAGCACCTGGTTAGGGCTAGGAAAAAACTTTTTTGGAGCAAGTAGAGCAATGAAAAAAACCCTGCAAAGACTTAGGGCTGGAAAAACCTTCTTCGGAGAGAGTAATAATGAAAAAGCCTGCAAGGTAAGAGCTGGGAAGATCATTAGCACCTAGTTAGGGCTGGGAAAAAAGCTCCGAAAAAGCTACATTCAGAGTATAAGACACACCCAAATTTTCAGCCACTTTTAGGGAGGAAAAAGGTGCGTCTTATACTCCAAAAAATACGGTATATTAGTTTGCTCAGTTATTCACATAGGCATCATTTGTTTAGGTATTTTCATTTCCTTTTTTTTGTATAATGACACATGGGAAAGGAAGCCATACAAACTGAAGTAGTTTAAGCCTCTTTTGAAAAAAAAAATCTGAATTATTTAATCCAGTTACATTTTTATCTAGGACAAATGGAAGCTAGTTTGTTTTCTCAGTGTTTAGGAGCATTACATGTCAATGGTTTTTTTCCTCTTCCATGAAAGCATTTAGAAATATGGTGGCAATGAACTAATCTTGCAATTAAAAGTAGGTTTCCTACTTTTTTAGGTGAGCAATGAATCAGTCTTTTTTCCCTTTTTGTAAATCTCAGCACAAAATCCTCCCAGGCTGACTCCTCTTCTAAGTAACAGTCAAAGCTTCTAAGCTAGGAGACCTTGAGAGACATTACAAAAACCTAATGTCAACAAACAATCCCATATCCTGTTCCCCAGGCACTAGCAGAGTGGTTTGCAGAAGATATTCTAGAAAGACCCTCAGGATGTGGAGCTCTCTTGTTAATGTATTTTGTAGTCTTATTGAATGAGGGCATCAAAAGCCATGTAGGAATACCTGTTAGAGGGTTCAGAAATTGAAGTCATATGGCTTGTTCAAGAACTAGGTCTCTAAATAAAATATTGTTCCAAGTTTTTATTTACCTGACCATGCTTATATCATTATGTTATCTCTCGAATCTTGATCTTGAGTTATTGCTTCAGGTATCTTAATTTTTTTTCTGCTGAATGTTGCCTTCCACCCACATTATTAATTGGTTATACTCTAGAACAGGGGTGTCGAACTCAAGGCCCGGGGGCCGGATCCTGCCTGCGGGCTGTTTAGATCTAGCCCACAGGGCCGCCCTGGAAACAGCGAAGGACCAGCCCGCGGTGCCTCTGCCAGCGAAAACAGAGTTCGCGAGCCTGTTTTCGCTGGCAGAGCGCTCAAGCCACCACAGGTGCCCTTGACACGAGTGACTTTGAGCTGGCCAGGCCCCCCTGACCCCCCAAGGTCAAACACAACTCTGATGCGGCCCTCAATGAAATCAAGTTTGACACCCCTGCTCTAGACTAAAACAGGATGCTCAAGGCAAGTGTAAACAATCTTTTTTAAAGTGATGTATGAGGATGAACAAAAATAAACTTTAATTCAGGCAAATGGAGGTATTGAGGGCTGGGATTGAATTACTTTGAATGGACTGATTCCATACTCAGCTTGGCTTTGAGTTTATTCCTTCTGAAAGACTTTGAACTCAACTCATTTGGTACCAAAAGCTAATTTACCACTGCGTCTCATTAGTAACATATCTACCATGTACATCAATTCTTGCACATGTAATGATCACCTTTAGGCTATAGTAATTTACAGGTAGTTGTCAACTTACAGCCACAATTGAGCCCAAAATTTATTTTGCTAAGTGAGACAGTTGTTAAGGGAATGTTGCCCTATTTTACAACCTTTCTTGTCAAAGTTGTTAAGTGAATCACTGCAGTTATTAAGTTAGTAACATGATTGTTAAGTGAATCTGTCTTCCCCATTGACTTTGCTTATCAGAAGGTTGCAAAAGGTGATCATATGACCCTGGGACACTGCAACCATCATAAATATGAACCCGTTGCCAAGCATCAAAGTTTTATCATGTGACCATGGGGATGCGGCAATGACTGCAAATGTAAAAAACTGTCATAAGTCACTTTTTTCAGTGCCATTGTAACTTCCAAAGGGGACTAAATGAATTGTTGTAAGTCAAGGACTTGGGCTGCCTTTAAAAACACTCTGTTATCTTCAGCTGGTACCTAGTGGATGCTGGAGGACATGACACCAGTTATTTAATAGCGGCACTAATTAGTATATTTCTGGACAGTTTAACTGCTGCATCTGTTCCCTAAACCAGCTGCTTTATCTAGCAAGTTACTTAAAATACTGCCCATGAATAGAGAAACCTGCTTCAGGCACTCTTTCTATAGCTCTGTTTTTTACTGTCAAGATTGCCTACTATAAGTTTATTTTATCAGCTCTATGAATTTGTCTTGTGATATCAATCCATGAAACGTATTGATGCTTTGTGACCTCTATCAAGGAACTGAATTATAAATACTCCTTTGAATAAAATCTGACTCTGATGGTGACATGAATGTGTAGTTTTCCTAGCAATGTACAGAGGTGGATTGTCTTTACCTCCTTCTGGTACATTCCCCCCCCCTTAATTTTCTAGACTTTCCCATATCCCTGGTGCTTTAACACCCAAGCACTAATTAGCTCTGACCCTTTTGGGAATTATGTAAGGTCATGTAAGTGCTGCAATTTGCTATAACATAGGAGATTTTTTAAAAAAAGTTCATATCAGTCTTTCTTGAAATCGTACCTAAGTTATTCTGATTTCGCCACACAATACTTATGCTCATTCTTATGTATCAATAGGCATTTTCAAGAGCCCATTTTAATGTTTTGCCATCAGCAGTACTGGATGGAAGATTTAATAAACTTCCAATGCCTATGTATGATAAATGAAAATAAACCTATAGAACATAATTCTTTTGCACTGTGAATTTTGGTCTAATCAAAGACTTAGTCTACTTTAGCCTTTAATTAATTTTTTTCCAAACCATTATGATGGTTTTCACCAAACCAACATAGTAGACAGAAATTCTAGGATTAACTATGCAGTCACAATATTTTGGATCCTCACAGTAAAGTCCTTGCTCTGGCATAAAATCAAGTGCTTAACCATATATATGGTAAATTATAGATTGCTTGGGCATAAAATAATAGTTGCTTTACACAAACTCTGGTACAAGGATTATTGCTCTTGTTATTCAGATAACAAAGTTTATTTATTTGTTTGGGTGAGTCGTAAACATTACTGTGAAACTTGCCATGTTTTTCTTGCTGTCATTAAAACAAGATTATTGATGGTAGCTTTGAACTGATTTCCATAATTGTACTTGCTTATCTATATAAATAAAAATGTAAATGTTCGTTTGTTCAAAATCTTAAATCTCCGAAAGTTCTTCACCAATTGCTTTGAAATTTTGACACAACGTTGCATTCCAATACGCACATGTTTTTATATACCTATATTATATAGATGCCATACCTATGACAGGTAAAAACATGCTTTTTTGAAAAACAGCGCCATCTGTTGGACATAAAAGCAACACACGCTATACTAAATATTTTGCAGGACAAATTTCATTGCCTCATAACTTTTGCAATTTAGTGACGTCAAAAGAAGAATTGGTTGAAAAAGTATTTCCCAATATTCAAACCAATTATAAGAATCACGATTGGCTGAGTGACCATGGTATCCTTCTGTGCCGGCTCGGGGAGCTGGGAGTGGGAGGCACCGTACTGCGGTGGTTCTCCTCCTATCTCTCTGGCCAGTCACAGTCGGTGTTAGCTGGGGGACAGAGGTCAACCCCAAGACCCCTCATATGTGGGGTTCCTCAGGGGTCGATTCTTTCCCCTACTCTATTTAATATCTACATGAAACCGCTGGGTGAGATCATCCGTAGGCATGGTGTGAGGATCCAACATTACGCTGATGACACTCAGCTGTACATGTCCACCCCATGCCAATTCAGTGAGGCAGTCGATGTGACGTGCCGCTGTCTGGGCGCTGTAAGAGTCTGGATGGGGGTGAACAGGCTCAAACTCAACCTGGACAAGACCGAGTGGCTCTGGATGTTGCCTCCCAAGGACTTTGACATCAGTCCCTTCCTTGATTCTGGGGAGGGGGAAATTGCTCCCCTCGGAACGGGCTCGCAACTTGGGGGTCCTTCTGGATCCACAGCTAAAATTGGACCAACATCTAACAGCTGTGGCCAGAGGGACCTTTGCACAAGTTCGTCTTGTGTACCAGTTGCGCCCCTTCTTGGACCGGGAGGCACTACTTACAGTCACTCATGCCCTTGTTACCTCACATCTTGACTATTGCAATGCGCTCTACATGAGGTTACCCTTGAAGAACGTCCGGAGACTGCAGCTAGTGCAGAATGTGGCGGCGCGTGTAGTGATTGGTGTCCCTAGATACACCCATGTGACACCCATCCTTCGCGAGCTGCACTGGCTGCCCGTAGGTCTCCGAACGCAATTCAAGGTGTTAGTGATCACCTTTAAAGCCCTACATGGCTTAGGACCAGTGTACCTCCGGGACCGCCTTCTTCAGCATACCTCCCTATGACCAATCAGAGCCCACAGAGTTGGTCTGCTAATGGTCCCATCAGCCAAACAATGTTGGCTGACGGGCCCACTGGCAAGGGCCTTCTCTGTGGCAGCACCGGCTCTCTGGAATACACTACCTCCCGAGATCCGCATTATTCCCACCCTGCCAGCCTTCAGAAAAGTGTTGAAAACCTGGCTATGTTGACAGGCCTGGGGCCAATGAATTCAATACAACATCAAGAACTCTTGGTCCCGTGAATGAATGAATTGTATGGGGTTTTTAAAATTGTTGTTTTTAATGTTTTTTATGCTTTTTTAAATAATTATTGTTTTTAATGTTTTGTGATGTTTATTGTTTGCATGTAGATTTCTTATTGTTGTGAGCCGCCCAGAGTACCTGTGGAGTGGGCGGCATACAAGTGCGAATAATAAATAATTTTTTTGTATGCTTGCAGCCCTAAGTATGTGAAACAGAAATAATTGTAAAAAAATTGCTGTTTGCAAGTACAATATATCTTAAATTACATTTAATTTATCTTATGTTTAATATTTCTTATTAGAGATAATATTTTAACAGTAACATTTTAAAACATTAAGTACTTTCAGAAAGAAGTATTAAATATTTCAACCTGTAATGCTTTTGTATTATTGGGTGCAGTTCTTTTGAAAAAAACCATCCAAGTTATGAATTGATAATATATATAATAGATTACCAAGTTTGTTGTTAAATCTAGAGCAGTCTTTTTTAGCTAGGAATCTTCTAAACATATTGGACCATGCCTCACATGTTAAGAAGCACAGACTATATTTGAACATATCTGGAAAGTTGGGTGACCAACTACAGCTTACTAGTATCTGCAATTGGAAAACAGAAAGATTGACAATCAAGCCACACAATAAGACTAGAAGACTATATTTGCATTCGGTAAATTGCAAGTTGTATAGGCTTCATATAAAATGAAGTCACTTTCCAAATTGCCCAGTGAGAAGTGAGTAAATGGAGATTGGATCCAAGTACAGCTACATTAGATTTGTATTTTCCCCTACTCAAACAGCAGGTGTAAACTACAAAAAATTCAATTCACAGATGCAGAGGGAGGTGATTAAAAGTTTGATCACATCACATTTCTGAAAAGTTTCTCAAGCCAAGCATCTTACTATCCTTGTTGTATGAGATATCTTGCAAGTGTGATTACAGGATGTATCCTACACAGTCTACTGTCTTTCTCAAAAACAACTCTGTGGGTGCTTCTGAACACAAAGGGCTGCTGCCATAGTAACAGGGTGTTACTTAGCAAGCTTCCACTTTGCTTGGCCAAAGGGGAGTTTTGAATATAGAAGGGAGGCACAGTCAATGCTGCCAGAATGTGAATGGCTGCTTGTAGCAGTAGAAGACTATTAGGCTGCAAAAGAAATCCGAATCTTGAAGTAATTGAAAAAGTCCTTGTGTTAGCCAGCCAAAGCAGTTAACAGCTACGACAGGGGAACAGAAAACTAAGAAAGAGAGAAATTCTGGATAGTCAAGATGTACGAAGATCGGAAAAACTGTGAAGTGGCCGTGTGAAACCCAAAAGAATCAGTATAGCTTGAAGGGCAGTTAAGAGGACAGTGTGGAAAAATACGGCATGTCCTTGGTCCGATAGTGATGTTGACTTCTGGGTTAAAGTCCACAATGACACCGTAAAAAAGATGCAGCTCTACCAGGACCTCTCTTAATGTAGGCTTCTTAGGTTTTATTAGCAAAGAGATGGTGAGGATTGTTGACCTTTGCTGCCAAAAGTGATATATTATAAAGTGTTATAAAGCTGCCAGGACTGGATTTGTCTCCCTTTCAAGCAATTGTACATGACTGCTGTTTCACAGTTAAGCAAGGTACGTGCATATTAATGCTGTGCAACTTCTTTATTTTTCTATTGTGGAAAATTCTTTTGGATTTTCTGCAAACAGTTGTGATGATTTGTTTTGTTTATAAGGAAGCAGAAAAGTTGCTTCCTCATCATTGCTTGATTGCCTATACTTACCAAGTAGCAATGCTATTCTCAGTGTATGTAAACCCTCACTTTTGTTGTACTGGCTACTGAAGCAAGATTGGAGCTGAAGTATTAAGAAATAAAATTACTACAGGTACTTTGAACAATCTTCTATTCACCCCTTGCTGTAGAATTTGAATATTGTTGGCTTTAATGATGAGGTGAGAAAATGAAAACTGGGAATTTCAGAAAGGTGTACTCTTGGAACCACAAACATTATGCATGTATTTTATTCTTTGTAAATCCAAGCAGGATTTATTTTCTTCCTTGAAATAGTTTTTGGTGCTGGCTGTGCATTTTTACTCTAGTGATCTCTAGTGTATAATTTGTTAGAGAAAAGCTTTGTTCTTTTGTTGGTGGTTTGTAATTTGGCTGAAAGAAACAAAATAGTCTTGTGTGACCCTAAAAAAACAAAGAGAAACATTGTTATGTACAAGCTGAGTGATTACATTTCATTGGGGGGGAAAGGTTAAATCTTTACTTTTACCTGCTTTTCCATAATTCTCAAGGTTTACTGTTTTTGTCAAAGAAAAATGGGGTGCCATCAAATCATTAGCCATCCATATAAGATTTAAATTGACCTTACTCCCAAGAGGCATTTGTTCATCTGTACCTTTTCTGCTACTCAGGAAAGTGATACCCAGGTATGTCTCCGTAGTTAAAGGGCCTAGTCTTCTGGTTGCACAACAGAGTAGAGAGTTTGTAGATCTATTATCTGCCAAACACTGTAGAATGACAGGCAAAATCCTTGGATGCTTGCTTTTAAAGTTCAGTATGGCGAAAGACACTGGAGACTGCATTTATTTCTTTGTTAAGAACTTTCATAACAGCTAATTCATTATTAATATTTGCAGTTTGACACCTTTGAATTGTGTGAAGTAAAACTTCACTGGACTAGTTTTCCCTTGTTAATATTCCTCAGATGGGTCTAGGACAACTCGGCGTGGCCAGCACACTGCTGCCAGCTCGCCACCACCAAGTGGCCTCTGTTAACTCACTGCCGCCAAGTTGCCGCAGGACAACTCAACATGGCCAGTTTGCCTTGGGGACAACCTGTTGTGGGTGGCCAGAGAGAGAACCAGGTGGGCAGGTAAGCCGGGTGGGCAGAATGCAGAGCGGTGATGGTAACCGCGGAGGCCAAGGCTTCCCATTTTCACATCCCCTACTGCTGCTGCTGTTGGCCTGCCGAGGTCTATGCTGTTCAGAGTTTAGGCCATTCCGCAGTGGGTGGGATGGGTGGCAAGGAGGCGGCTGACGCATCTCATTTTCATATCCTCTGCTTCTGCCACCGGGTGTGAAAATGGGTTGCACCTAGCTGCCATCACCTCCCCACTGTCCCAGCCTGCCCACTGCCACTAAATGGCACAAACACTGCCACACTAAAATGCCTGAACCCTGAATGGCCCAGAGCTTGGCGTGGCAGTGGCAGCAGCGTGGCATGTGAAAATGGGAAGCCCCCAGCCGTTGCTGCTGCTCTGCATTCTGCCCACCTACTCGCTCGCTCACCCACTCTCCCTCCACCCACCCACAATGTGTTGTCCCCATGGTGAATTGGCTGTGTTGAGTTGTCCTGCAACCACTTGACAGTGGTCAGTTGGCAGAGGTGACTTGGTGGTGGCGAGCTGGTGGCAGTGAACTGGCTGCGCTGAGTCGTCCCATTCCATCCTCAAATATGGAAATACCTGTTCCCCATCAAAGGTCTCGATTCATATCATGTTTTTGGATTTGGTTGGGGAGAGATCTACCTTGTTGTTCCACTATTACAGTGCTTCTCAATTATTTTCTGTTACGCCCCCTCTAGGAAGAAGTAAACATTTTGCGCTCCCCCAACTCTCCGATCTGGGCCCCAATGGAATTTTAGTGTTAATATTTATTATTTTACTTATTATAAGGTGCAAGCAAACTATTGGCTGGGGAAGGCTGCTCTACCCATTTACCTGGGAGTAGGTCACACTGAACTCATTGGAGCCTGTTTTCAGTTAGGCAGGCATAGGCTACCGTGGTTAGGGCCCTCTTTTGACACGGGGCCAGGCCAGCTTAATCAAGCCGATGTTTTGGGGTCACCAGCCTGGCCCATAAGCACCGCCTATGCCGGGCACTCACAGCGAATGGTGTGGAAGGAGGCTTTAGGGTGCCGTTCGAAGCTTCCGCCCAGCTGCAGAGGATGCTGCTCCTTGTCCAACAGCAGGTTTGCCACACCGTTCATGGCTACCGCAGCGCCTGCCAAGAACAAGAAGAACCCACCCAGCCGCCCCACCTGGCCGCCTTCTCTTCTGGGCTCGGAGCAGCGTGCAACTGGGAAAACACTCCCCGTCCGGGGGAATCGATCGAGAGGGACCACGCATGTTCCCCGGGATCACACGTGTCCCCCCTGGCATCGTTCCGAGCCCCCCCCCAGGGGGGGCACTTTTTGAGAAGGACTGCACTATTAGATGAAGAGCTTTTGGTTGTGTCACAAGGCAGTGCCTTCCTTCTCTGGGCCAGTCCCCGAAATTGCCCTCCAGCAAGAAAGTTTATTGATATTTTACTACCTCATCCATCAGGCATATTTATATGTGCTTAGTAGCCACTTTTAGAAATGTAATGAGATCTGTCCTTTATATTGTAGTCCCTCTGCTGGTGTATTATTATATGAATAATAACAATTGTTTCTTAGGCCATTTTAACAAAAAAGATATCACATGACATTTGATCACCCTCTATAAATGCAATTCATTCTTAACAAAGTGACCCACATTCCTTAAGGAGAATTAAATCCAAAAGGATACGAATTAGACTAAGTTACTTGCCTCGGTTAATAAAAGAAATGAAGAATAACCAAGAAATTTTATTTAGAATCATTAGTCCAATAGTAGGGAAAGAAAGAGGGTGGAAGGAAGTGATAAGCTGCAATTAAAATATAAGCAAAGAAAAAGCATATCTCCCCCCGCCCCAAACATTTGGTGTAATTTACGGTAACTTGTAAAGAAATAAACTGAGAAACTGGATTAAAGAGTGGTTTATTGATGAGATGGTCATAAGTGAAACTTCTGAGACATGACAACTACTGTCATTGAAACTCCTTTCTGCTTCTTAATTTCTCTATGATAACCATCAAA
Organism: Diadophis punctatus similis; assembly: GCA_023053685.1. NCBI lineage: Eukaryota > Metazoa > Chordata > Lepidosauria > Squamata > Dipsadidae > Diadophis > Diadophis punctatus. Next base: position 168,747,397 of record JALIGW010000002.1, read on the forward strand.
GGTTAGGTTTACCAAATTTACCATTCATTTCTGAAATATTTTTTAATTGTATCATAATTTAAACCCTAGGGCTATGGTTCAGCCCAGAGAAACGATTTCATCTGTGCTTTGGCTGTTATATATATATCTTTTTAATTTTCACTTATAGAGGAATAGTAAGTTTGTTGTAGTCTGTTTCGAGAGAAGCCATACTTGTCCTACGCTTGTTACAGTATTAGCCTAAATAACATTTATTTCTCTGGTGTTACCCAGAGGTGGGTTCCTGCCGGAGCTGTCCGGTGCACAGCTCCGGTAGGGAGCGGCCAATTGCGTAATTTGCGCGCGACCGCTCCGGAGCCCTCTCTGCCAGTCCGTCGCACGCATCGCCATCTTTTTCTGTGAATTTTTGGGCGATTTTGCTTCTGCGCATGCGTGGAAGCATAATCACGCTAAAATCTCGCGAGGGGACGCGCGCGCGAGAGAGATTTTGGTGAGATTTTGCTTCTGCGCATGTGCGGAAGCAAAATCGTGCTGAAATCTCTCGTGCATGCGCGTCCCCTCACGAGATTTCGGCGCTATTTTGCTTCCGCATATGCGCAGAAGCAAAATCGTGCGAGGGGGCGCGCCCCCCCAAAATGTGGAGATGCGTGCGCAGCGCACCGGCACTGGTAAGCAAGCAAGCCGCCGCTGCTGTTACCTATTAATTTATTTACAGGTATATATCATCTTTATTATTCACTAATTCCAGTATGTCAGCCATTAATTATTATAAGTAAAAATTCTAATTGATGAAATACAATAATAATAATAATATAATTAAAACATCAAAGTACAATATAAATTCTATAAATGAGAGCAATGCCCCTATATATTGCATTATATGATTTCTCAGTTGAAAATAAACTATTAGGAAAGAAAGGCTTGAGTATAGAAATGAGACTCCAAATATCTGGTGCATCCTGCAGAAAGCTCTTGCCCTACTCAGTTCCAACAGGTTATCTTCCCAGGTAGCACCTACAATAAATCTTTGGAGGTCCAGGTTTGTAACATATGGAGAAAGCTGCTCCTTCAAACAGATAGGCTAATATTTCCAAGCTATTTAAGGATTTGTGTTATGCTTCAACTAGTGGAGAAGACTGCAACCCAAATGGCACGTTTAACAGAAGCCTGAACGGCTATTAAGTAGTATTGATGTTCGCTAATTGCAAGAAAACTATGCAAATGCAGTAATAGGAAAGTGGAGCCTAGCATGTAGGAAGGTGGAGCTTAGCATGATGGAAAGAATGCAATGATGACGTTGACACACATCTGTGAGGTTTAATCTGCTCCATCAGCAAATTAGGACCTACGTTGGATAGGTTCTTCTTGGCAGCCATAAAGACAGACATGATCAGTAGTACCCATTACAATATGTTCATAGTTTGTTATGCCTTGTTAATTTTTCTCACTCTCTCTATTCAACTCAAAATAAGCACAGCAGCAGAAAGGTCAATTCATTTTAGATTCAACAAGGATGTATACACCATGTTTCCTAATCTAAATATTTTAAAAATAAGGACATCACAGAAGTATATAATAAAGAATTTGACCAAATTACTTGTCAACCTTTGTTGTTTCCTTTTTTCAAGGAATCATCTCAAAAACTGAAAATGAACATTTATCAATTATCCTCTGTACAAAGTTCTGTAGTTATTCTCACATTGAAGCTCTACATCAGGGGTGGCCAAACTATGGTCCTTTGAGGACCTGTGGACTTCAACTCCCAGAATTCCTGAGCTAGCCATGCATGCATGGCTGGCTCAGGAATTCTGGGAGTTGAAGTCCACAGGTCCTCAAAGAACCATAGTTTGGCCACCCCTGCTCTACATACTTAGTATGCAGTCTAGGGAAACTGTCATATCTTGTCATCGTTTTGCAGTATTTTTACCAGGATTTAATATTCAAAATGAAAAACATCACATTACATAGACCATGGCATCAAAGAAATGAATTTGTTTTGACAGCATCTTCTCTTAGTAAGAGTTTGTTGTCACAGGAGAGGTGTTACCACACACACACAATAATCTAGAGCTAGTATATACATTATTTTAGTCAGAAAGACTGGCAATTGTACGCTAGGTATTGGAAAGAAAAAGGGAGGCCGACTATTGGAGAATAAACTTTAAAATTTACTGAACTGGGAGAGATGATGAAAAATTAACAGCATTGATTAGAGATGGATTAGAAAATTTATACAAGATTGGAAGCGGTTTGTGAACTTTCTGCGCATTAAATATAATAATTGATGCTAAACAGAGGGCTTTAAAGATTAGTTTTATTCTTGGGGTTACCTGTTGACTGTTTTATATACAGTGAATAGATAATGGGGTCGTCGGATTGTTAGATAAATAAGATTTCCACATAGATGATTTTTTTAAATGAAACGTAGTATTTTTTTTAAACATAAATGAGAAAGTTTCTAATTACTTGTAGACCTGTTATATAAGGGGGGAGAATGTACCAGATATATCAGACATATTTTTTCGGCATTCAACCAGGGTGGACAATTTATATTTAACCTTAGTGCTAATAATATATTTGTCATTCGTTATATTTTGTACACATGGTTTTTTATATGTATTGTCAGTGTTTGATGTTTGTTTTTTCTTCCTTTTTCTTTTTCCCAATTTTGTACAGTATTTTAAATTTGGACATAAATAAAAAAAGACTGGCAATTAAGTGGGAAATGTCCTATTTCTTTCTTTTCTTGGAAATACTGTGAAGCAGAATATATTCTGGGAATCAGAAGTTCATTGACTAGACTGCTGCAATGTGTTTTATAGAACACAAAAAATGCAATTGTTTCAAATGGCAGAAGCCCGTGTGCTAGTGTGTAAGGACCACTTCAACCTTGTGACCCTTATTGTGGTCATTGTATTAACTCCCAGGGGTTTCTTAGTTCCCTTGTTCGTTCAGGACACTTGCTTAGGGTAGAATTAACCCATCCTATCTGCACATTTTTGTTAGGGATGCTTGGTATTTCCCACATATGGGAAATGAGAACTGTGGGAATCTTCAGACAATATTTTCCCATTCTTTTAAAGCTGCCAAGATAGGATTGTTCCACGGGGCTTTGAAGTACAGTGCTGTATTACCATGATTGATTATACTGGTGCATGTGATTGCTACTTCATTGCTTTTATTGATTGGCAGTTATAATTATATATCTGTTTTATATTTATGTATATCAACACAGCTTGCTCCAGATTTGGTAGTGTAAATGTGCAATAAATAAATACATTAACAAACAAACAAGACTCTCACTTCACAGTGGCTTCAAACCTCATAGGAAGTGTTTGAAAGAACCAGTCATAGAACACAGAACACTCACAACTTTTGGAGGCAAGCTGTTCCACTAGTAGTTGATTGTTCTCACTGTCAGGAAATTTCTCCTTAGTTCTAGATTTCTTCTCTCCTTGGTTAGTTTCCATCAATTGCTTCTTGTCTTGTCATAATAGATGTCAGAATAGAAAGTTGTATCCCTATTTTGAAAGTTTCTGTAGAAAATCTATGTAATCACTAAGAGTCGACACCAACTTGATGGCACGTAATCAATCCATTTTAAAAGTAATGTTTAGGTCAGCCCCTTGGCTTCTGTTTAACTAATTTAAGTCTGGGAACATTTTAACAATTGCACTGTGATTTATTGTGCTGAGATTGTAAGTTCAATTTTGGCCTTCAACCTTATGGAGCATTCTTTCTCTGTTCTGCAATTGTTAGACCTTGTCAACTTAATTTCATTATTTCTTCTCTGGATTCTGCAGAGGTGGCCATTTCAGTTTTTGAAAAGATGCAAGCACAAGAGATTCTAAGGAATTTACGCCTTCCAGAATTTGAAGACTTCTGCCAGTTTTTCCGAAGCCTGCCAGCTTCTACTTTGGTGGGCATTGGTGCCTTTGCAGCTATCATTGCATATTGGCTTGTCAACCGTCCCAAAGCGGTAAAACCACCATGTGATCTCCTAAAGCAATCAGAAGAAATTGAGGTGAGGATTATCTTGATAAAATTAAATTTTATAACATGCCTTTTCTCAGCAGTGTTTTTATTAGCAGATGCTGTTCCGTTTATTGCATTGATCTTTTGACAATATCCATAAGTAGATTTGTAAATATTCTGGCCTGTCCATCTAATAACAATGGCTGACCCAGAGAGGCTTTTCTGGACCTTAGTTGCGAGAGACATGCTGTTCTACAAAATGTGAAGTTCATGTTTAGGTACATGAAAAGAGTCTACAAGTGATTCATAATATGCATTTTATAGGATGTATTCTTTGTGTGATGATGTATTTATCTGTTTAATAGATGACTTGATTATTTAGTCAAATATTGTCTTAGCAAGATTTTCAGGAGAAAAACTTGTCAGGAGAAGAGTTAGGTTAGCTCTGTGTAACTGTATGAATTAAGATTATGTCCCTGTCAGGCAGTGATTTTATATTGCCTGTTACATGTATGTGCAGGGAGATGCATCCCTATCAAATATAGTGGTTTATTCCTGAGCACGTGATTAATATGTTCCTAGTACGCATGTGTACATTCCTTTTCTTTGATCCTTCCTTCTTCTTCAGCTTCTGTAAGGAGCAAGACCTGTTTTTTATAGCCAAGATGTGATTAATGAGAATTTATTGAGAATTTATTGTTTTTGTACCGAAATAAATATTTTCTACTTTAATACTTTAAACTGCGGTTTCTTTTATAATGTCAGAGTTCCAGGGAAAGATCTATTTCGCCTCTGATGAGAATTATTCTTATCTGACAGTCCCTTATCTGCTTATTAGAAAAAATCATATTAGTGAATATGCAAATAATACTTCAGCATTTAATTAGCTTGGTGTTGGTTAATAGTCCAGTTAATTATAGCAGAATATGGTGAATTGAAATCTGATTCAGGAAAAAAACTTTGAAAAAGATATTCTTTGAAAAAGATGGCACATATTAATGACGTTTTTACTGGGTAGGTTTCCTGAATAACATGGATGATGCAATCAATTCTCTTAAGATTTTTTTGGGTTATATATTTGTTTGAAATATGCTGTGTAATCCTTGGAGACATATTTGTAAAAGCACAGACAAAACAAACTAATTAAGCTATTGAGATTCCTTTTATAGTATCTGCAAATCTTCCATTATTGCCTCATTTAAAATGTATTTCATTTCCTATGGAAATGGTACATATACATTATTTGATTGTGCTTGGGTTAACTTGGTTATTCAAAAATGTTATTTTTAGTTGTTCTTTGCCCATGAAGTAATTGTAGTTTGTATGTTGTCAAGCTATGCTGTATTAATTGGGTTGTTTAATCCAGGATATATCTGGCATTTTTCTTGAGGAAAAACATTAAGCATTCAGTAAAATGGAGATGGTTCAATCAGAAAGGACAATTTAGCAAAAAGAACAAAATCATATATATATTTAAAACAATAACAACCAATTTAATATACCATTTTTCATCTCAGCAATCAAATTAATATTTATTTGCTTTCTGCCTTTCCTCCATGAATTCATGGCAGTTTATCTTAAATTCCTGGAGCTTATTATATCTCGCCTCATTTTATTCCTACACTGAGAGTTTGGTTGGGCTGAGAAAAACTGGCTACATTCGCTTAGAGAGTTTTGTGTTTGAGTGGCTGTTTGAACCCAAGTTTTTCTGTCCTCAGTTCTTAACTACTGCATTGCACTATAGGATATATCCTTATATGTTTTAATTATAAAACATTATAAAAAATTATAAAGGCATCTTCTTTATTTTAGTGCCAGTATTAGTGAAGTGCAAAATATTTCAAACTTGAATGATTTAAATTTGAAATGACCTGAATTCAGTCATTTTGAAGGAATTGTTTTGAGTTCTAAACGTTCATTTGTATTCAAAATGGCCTTCTGGAAGTGTTTTAAGCCTGGCATTGTTTTCAACACAAATCAACTGATTCAAATTCAAAAAAAGGCATTTCCAGTTTGAAAAGCTTCACATTTTGTACACCCATTAACAGTCACGTAAGTTGATTGGCCATTTTGAAAACAAAATGCTAGACCACAGAGTTTTGTCTATAACAACAACTTTTCTGGACTTTTTCTCCTTCTATAGTCATATTTGAATTTATTTTAAGTTTAAAGTTTCAAATTATTTGGTACTGGATTTCTTCATTTCCTGGTATATTTCATATCTGCAGCTGATTCTTGCAGGAATATTCTACAATTTTTAAATGAAAAGTATCTGAAGGGATAAGTTACATTCATTTATAGAAGCACTATTCAAATTCTGAATACTCCACTGAAATTCTTTTGCATTCCTTACTAATTTTTTGCCCATTCAATACTTGCAACCATATTATATTTATTAAGTCATATTTGAATTTAAGTTTCTTAATAGTATTAGAATTCCACCTTTTGAAAATTTGAGTTTATCTGGAGATACCCCTCAGTTATTGATAGATTGAGGAATCCCTTGGCTGAATAAATCCTGTGACTCTACATGCCACAATGCTTATTCTTTAAAGCCCAGGCTGAAGACATAGAGTGTTCAAGGGGGGATTCTTTTGAGAGAAAGAATCTTTTGGGCATCAAAACCGAGATTGGTCTATGTGTCAGCCTGGTTACTTTTTTTCCTCCTGAGCTACACAATCTCTCTATGTAAAATTAAATATTCAAACAGAATGATTTAAAAAATGTATTTATTCTATTATCATGGATAAATTTAACGGTCTTCATATTTTATAAATTAAAGATAACCCTACAGTGTCAACTAAAATTTGGGGGGAGTATTTCCCTGGTGTGGATGTGAGTGTGGATAAACATAGATATATTCCAATTCATATATATGTGCCCATGTACAGATGGATGGTGAATTCACTTTATCTTTGTACTTTGGGGATTTGCCTGAGGCACTGTAAGGAAAAGTATTTACAGATCTGCTTGTCATAAGTATTTTAGCAGTGCATTCCCAGCATTTAAAACAAAGGAATTGTGCATATGTTCTAACACCGAACATAGTAATTAATAAAATATTATTGATGTGTTACAAAGTCTCCTCACTCAAATTTTACAGAATAATATTGTAAAGTACAAATATAAAGCCAGTATCTTACATTGAGTTACTTGCAGCCTACATTTTGACACCAGGAGAGACATTTAAGAGGCAAGGAAGCTTAGAATTACTAATGGTGAATCTTAGCAAACTTGGATGTAGATTTCAGTTTGTCCGAGGATTAAAAAATATTAAGCAAGGTTCTGTTATTTCAAAGTGCAATTTTAATGGCTTCTGTAAACTTCCAGAAACTGGAATCAGGATCTAGCTACTGATATAATACACCTGTATTGTATACAGATCGTCCTTGACTTATGACCACAATTTAGCCCAAAATTTATGTTGCTAAGTGAGAAATTTGTTAAGAGGTTTTGCCCCATTTTACAACTTTTCTTGCCACATTTCTTAAGTGAATCACTGCAGTTGATAAATTAGTAACACGGTTGTTAAGAGAATCTGGCTTCCTCATAGACTTTGCTTGTTATTAGGTTGCAAATGGGGATCATGTGACCCCAGGACACTGCAACCGTCATAAATATGAACCAGTTGTCAAGCATTTGAATGTAATTCATCTGACCATGGCAATGCTATAATGGTCATAAGTGTGACAAATGGTCATAAGTCACCTTTTTCAGTGCTCTTGTAACTTCGAACGGTCACTAAATGAACTGTTGTAAGTCGAGGACTACCTGTATCATTTCAACATTTATAGATTCTTGATTTGAACTTATCTATATTTCATTGTAGGGCTGGAATGGTGCACGGAGATCTGTAATTGGCGACAACACCCATTTGCTAACTCATTACTATGATGATGCAAGGACCATGTATGAAGTTTTTAGAAGGGGTTTCAATATATCTGGTAAGTTTTTGAAAGAAATTCTTTGATCATACGGAATTTATTTTAAGCAATAATATTGTTACAGTTCTCTATGAAACTCCAGCTACTACAAAGGACAGATGTTGATCTTGGATAAAGTAACTGTATTTACAGTAGATGATACTTCAGTCATTGGGGCAGTTAAACTTTGTTGTTGAGTGTGCCTGAACTTGCCTTGGGGACAGTTACAGGAACTAACCTTAGTTTAGAAGGACTAATAGGACCTTCAATACACATGGTATTTTACTGCTGTAATAGCATAAATATTGAATACACATTTTTAATCACAATTAGGAAATAGGTCACTCTTATTTTTTCAGTTGTAGGGCCACAAAAGTTCTCTTTCATAATTGAGTAGTTATTTTAGCTAATTTACAGAATTTTTAATCTACTATTTGGGCAATATATGTTCAGATAGAGAGCCCACAAGTGCAGGGAAATATTGATTATTTATTCTTAATGGGCTACTGTCAATATTAAAAACTGCTCACTCTGAACAGCTTAGATACCCATCATCTGTAAATCAAATTAATAAATAGCAATTACACCTTAACACTTGTAGAAGGAGAGCTGTGTGATTCCATGGAGTCTGATAGCACCTTTTCCAACTAACTTCATACATCTGATGAATGAGATGTCATTGAAAAAAGCTTGTGCCTTTTAATAAAATTTATAACTAGTAAAAGTCCTTACCACTCCTTCTGACATAAAGCAGCTCCACCATGGCTTTCATGAATATTGATTATGTTATAGGACACACCAAACCAATGGGATATTATTTAGAATGGAAGCCAATTTTGATTAACTCATTCTAATGCTATAGAAAAAAGCTAAATGTTAAGAGAGTATGTGCTTCGTGTCATGTCAGGGTCTTACATCAAAAATAAAATTGTCATTGCTGGAATTGTAAAAAAAATATGAAATCCCATTTGTCAAGATAACTCTCCTTTGTGCTTGATGATCCTTGATACAAATTCTTGGATGGCTGACACAGCACTGGTTTATTTTTAAATATACTGTCCTGCTGAGATATACATAGGCCAACAGGAAATGCATTATTAAGCAGCTTTGAAAATGGCTTATCACACTTAACTACTCCTGATGCTGTTTTTTTCTCTCTAGAAAATGGTCCCTGCTTAGGATTTAGGAATCCTAATCAGCCTTATCAATGGTTATCCTATAAAGAGGTAAGATTGAGATTTTTACTTTTTCTTTTAATTGAACAACAGTAAAAAATGGAACTGTAATGTGAAATATTTTTTCTACTGCACCCTGATCTGGATAGCTAAGGAAGATAATTACCTGGTTAGAGATGATTACATTAACAGAACAGAATATTAAAGGGGCTGCTGATGTGCCTTCCCCACTCCCAAGATACTCAAAATCTACTGTATAGGGTACATAGTAATCCTCATCTATTGTTTAGTTTGTAAGAAGCACTTTTTCAAGTGGACTGTGCCTGCAGTAGTGACATTTAATCACCTTTTGAAGTTACAATGGAACTGAAAAAAGGGATTTATGACTGTTTTTCACACAACCATTGCAGCATCCCCATGGTCACATGATCAAAATTCAGACGCTTAGCAACTGACTCATATTTACGACGGTTGCAATGTCCCGGGATCATGTGATCACCTTTTGTAACCTTCTGACAAGCAAAGTCAATGAAGAAGCCAGAGTCAGTTAACAACCATGTTACTACTGTAATTTAACAACTGCAGTGATTCACTTAACAACTGTGGCAAAAAAAGGTTGCAAAATGGGGCAAAATTCACTTAACAACAGAAATATTGGGCTCCTTTGCGATTGCAAGTTGAGGACTACCTGTACTGTTATATAGTCCAGGGGATCTCTTAAACAAGAAGTAAAGCTGGAACTGCTTTGAGATTAGACAACAACTAAATTAATTGATAATACAATTCTCAATTTTGTGTTAAGTTGAAAGGGAGTGGAAAAAATAGCATGTGGAAATGTCTCACTGAATTCCACCTGGCAATTTAATGTGCTTTATTTCCACTTTCAGGTTACTGAAAGAGCAGAAGCATTGGGATCAGGCTTACTTCAAAAGGGATGCAAATCATCACCAAACCAATTGATTGGGGTCTTTGCCCAAAACCGTCCAGAGGTGAGACTGCAAGAAACGGAATCTTATTTCCAAACTCTCGTTGTATTCACATTTCTTCCTGTTTATATATTTTATCATCTTCTTCCAGTGGATCATTTCTGAGCTGGCTTGCTATACCTATTCCATGGTTGTGGTTCCCCTGTATGATACATTAGGCCCTGGATCCATTCGTTATATTATTAATACAGGTAAAGAGAATAGATTTGTTTGAAAAATTCTTCAAATACTTTTTGGTTTCTTAAGCAGGAGTCTGGTTGTTCAAAATATGTATTTCAGTAGCAAAAGTCCCTTTAAATTTGATTCCACAGTGAAATATTAGAAGAAGGATCAAGAAGAACGTACAGGAATAAAATTTATTTTATTGGATTTTTACAATTTGCCATTTTACTACATCTCTGCATTTAATATCTGCAGGATCACATGGACCAAATGGATTCTAGAAAACCATGTAGCTTTCTTTATCTGTTTCTTAACTGAAAAGGTCCTCATTCCAAAATCTAAAGAAATAACATTTTAATCAAAATATTTTGTTTTTAAATTTAAAACAATGAGCCGAGGTGGCACAGCGGTTAGAGGCAGTACTGCAGTCCACTTTAGCTGACTGTGATCTGCAGGTCAGCGGTTCAAATCTCACCGGCTCAAGGTTGACTCAGCCTTCCATCCTTCCGAGGTAGGTATAATGAGGACCCAGATTGTTGGGGGCAATATAAATATACATTGCTTACTGGTGTAAACCGCTTAGAGAGTGCTTGCACTGTGATGTGGTATATAAATCTCACAAATAAATAAATAAAAAATAAAAATAAAAAAATAAAAAATGCCAATGTAATTAGAATTGTAGCAGAGAATTAAGGTTCAAGTATCAAATTTAGATCTTAAAATCCAGATGAGATTTCCAGTACGGGAATTAACTGTTTAAAAATTCTATGTTTTGAGCCTTTTCTGCAGCTTTTGAAGTTTATGAATCGTTATAATCGTTGGAGAAAACAGATTGAGAAAGTCTGATTGACAATCTAGGGATAAATATCTTATGTTTTACAGAGTTAAATTAAAATGTAATTCCTGTAACCATTCACACAACTAATATGATACCAGAAATACTTGCCAATTTCTTTTCTGACTTTAAAATATAACACTAGCACTAGCACTTATTTACCTCTTTACAGTGCTTTACAGTCCTCTCTGAGCGGTTTACAGTGTCAGCATATTGCCCCCAACAATTTGGGTAAAAATTATTTAAGCTATGAGCCAGTATTTTAGAACAGAACAGTTTTGAACCGGTTTTAATTTAGTATGAGTTTTGAAGCTCATTTTGATTACAGATTATAGATTCAGGAATTAGTCAATTCCTCAGTCTAAGTCCCTTCTAAATTTTACTATTTTAAAGCTAGAATAATCCAGACAGGAGGGAGAAAGAACTAGGGCTGGGAAATTGGGAAGGTATTGATTCAGAATTTAAACATTTTGTACCCCTGTATACACAATGGAAATAAGAATACATTTGCAGTGGCGATTAGAGGGTTGCAATTTTCAGGAATTGATATATATTCTTCTTCAAATAAATGTCACACAATTTAGATGGCTTGTGATTTGTTAATAAAAAAAGCGATTATATTTTAATATAGTTACCTGTATCGTTTGATTTATTTTATTAGCTGATATTTCTATAGTAGTTTGTGATAAACCTGAAAAAGCCAGAGTCCTGCTAGAACATGTAGAAAGAAAACAAACACCGGGCTTGAAATCAATTATCTTGATGGACCCCTTTGAAAAGGACCTTAAAGAAAGAGGACAAAGATGTGGAGTTCAAATCCAGGCTATGTTGGAAGTAGAGGTGCGGTTCTTTTCCAGTGTTTTATTTGATCTTATCTTATACTTTTGTGAAATGAAAAACTATTTTAAGGGGTGAGAATAAATGGTATTTTTAAATATGCTGAAGAACAACTATTTTTAAAAAGCGAAGACAAGACAAAGTTAATAAGTACCATAATTTGATTTTTTAAAAATGTCTTTGAATCAGTGTTAACTCTTGGTAACTGTATGGGGAAGTCCCTGTAACTTTCTTGGCAAAGCTTTTTAGAAGTGGTTTGCCTTTGAGTGATTCCTAGAGCTGATTAAGAGGGAAAGGTCCAAGGTCATTTAGGGCAAGACTAGAACTCACAGTCTCCTGGTTTCTAGCCTGATGTCTTAACCATTGCACCAAAGTAGTTCTCAATTTAATTAATAATGTTTTAAAAAATCTAAATTTGACAGCGTAAAACTGCTTTATTAGTCCAGTCTTGTCAGTATATCACAGCATGATGTAAATTTAAAGAAATAAATAGCAATAGGAAACAGGTCAGGCCAGAGAACTGCTCACAGATTATCACAAATACTAATTATGATTATTTTCTTGTATTCTTCAGAACTGTGGTCGGGAATGCTGGCATGTTCCTGTAGTGAGTATAATCCATCCTTTTCTATCTTTAGTATTTTTTCATAAACGAACGGCTAAATACACCATTAAGTGTTCAAGGAAAGAATGAAAATAACACAAGATTGTATGGTTTGTTTGTTCACATTCCATTTCTGTTAATGGAAAATTTAGTGGTACAGATGTTTTTGTGAATTTTTCAATAAGCTGCTTATAAATAGCACTTCAGGGATACAGGGAAATATAGCATTTTAAAAATGTTGACTGTTCATTCAGAAAAGAGACACCAGAATTGCCCAGTACATGAATACTTTTATACAGAGAATTCCTGTATCTTCATGTGAGATATTTGGCATGTTTAGGACTAAAATATAAAAGAATTAATGATTTGATGCTATTTTCTAGTGCCATGGAAGAATCTTACTGAGCAGAAGCTGGGTTTCTTGCTTCTCATAATATGAATGTCCTGTGACAAAATTTTCTGTGCAGAAAAAGGTTCTGCTTTTGTGTGACTAACAGTTTATGTTTGTGTGTCTTTACAATCAAAATGAGGATTCTGAGAAAAACGCTCCAAAAACTCATTGTTGGATACTTTGTAAATAACTGGATATTTGGCAGTACACATTTTTGAAATCAATCAATCACTCAATCACTCAATGTGGGATTGGGAACAGAAAACATCAGGGAGGTGAATTTCTCTTATTCCCATACCATGTTTCCCACAAAATAAGACCCTGTCTTATATTTTTGGGGGGCGGGTGCCTTGGCCTTATTATCGGGGGGGGGGTGTCTTATTATTTTCAGGGTGTAGCCATGAAGTGGGATTTGTGTGGCTGGTTCTTGCCCGCAGCATTGCGAGGATCAGATCAGAACCGCTGCTGCCCAAGATCAGTAGGCCAGATTCGGTGAGGTGGACGCACCGCTGCCGCTCGGGAGAAGAGAGAGAGGAGGCACTGTGAGAGAACCCATTTCTCACGTTCTTTTCCTCCCGGTTGGGGGCAGCACGTTCAGCTCCCCAAATCTGGCCTGCTGATCTCCAAATGCACGACTGCCACTCAGGAGAAGAAGAGAGAGGAGGTGCTGCGAGGTTCGGGAGAAGAGAGAGAGGCAGTTCTCCCCCCTTCGCCGGCCGAGATCGGCAGGCAGATTCAGGGATCTGACTTCCAGCTCCTGCCATACCCGGCGAGCGGGGGAGAAGAGATGGCAAGGGGAGCCCCACCTCGCTCCATGCGTCTTGTTTCTCCGCTGCCCCACCCCTCCCCACCTGGCACTCCCTCTTGCCAGCCGAGATCGGCAGGCTAGATTTGGGGAGCTGAATGTGCTGCCGCCGTCCGGGAAGAGAACAACATGAGAAATGGACTCTCTTGCAGCACCTCCTCTTCTCCTGAGTGGCAGCGGTGCGTCTGGCTCACCGACTCTGGCCTGCCGATCTCTGGACACACGGCTGCCACCTGGGAGAAGAAGAGAGAGAAGAGGTGCTGCGAGAGAGCCCATTACTCATGTTCTTTTCCCGGGCGGCGGCAGCTCATTCAGAAGTTTTTCTTTACATTGCAAGGAGTTTCCCTGCAAAGACCGGCCGAGAGAGAGTAGTTGCGGAGAGAAGCCAGACGCTGGTAAGATGCGCGTCTCGCGGCCCGCCCCTCCCCCTCACCTGCCACCCCCAAATTGTGCCCAAACATCTTACCAGCGTCTGGCAGCTTCACTGCTTCTCTTTCTCAGCCGGTCTTTGCAGGGAAACTCCTTGCAATGTAAAGAAAAACTTCTCGCGAGCGCGAGAAGTTGTTAATTGCTCACACTCGGAGGAAGTTTTTCTTTACATTACAAGGAGTTTCCCTGCCAAGACTGGCCGAGAAAGAGAAGTGGCGACCTGCCAAACTCTGGTAAGATGTTCAGGCACAATTTGGGGGTGGCAGATGGGGCAGGGGATGCATGTACATAGTTGGGGAAGGGGGCTTATTTTTGGGGGGGGGGCTTATTTCAAGGCATGCCCTGAAAAGCCCGGTTGGGCTTAATATCAGGACATGTATTATTTTCGGGGAAACACGGTACTTAATACTCCCTACTGTTCTCCCTCTCCCAAAAAACCTGATATTACATCGTCAGAATTTGGCATGTAAGTGGCTGAATATTTCTGTAATCTTCAGGTAAAAGGATTAACATAAGAACATAAATAAGAGTGGGAGACTTCTGCAAAATGAACAACTTCCATTCTTGTGAATAGAAGTTATTTAGTTTGGTGATTCCAAGAACTGCCCCTCTGAATATTTTCCTGAACACAATTTAAGCTGAGAATTAAAAGTAAGGAAAATCCAAAAAATCCAAAACGGATTCTGAAGGTTTTGGGTCTCTGATATCTTATTAGCCCTATTCAGAAATTTCCCTCACCTTCAAATCCAATGCTGAGATGGGAGTTTCACCCTCCAGAGTACATACAGAGTTACTGTAGCCCCCACTCCTATGTATGTATGTATGTATGTATGTATGTATGTATGTATGTATGTATGTATCTATCTATCTATCTATCTATCTATCTATCTATCTATCTATCTATCTATCTATCTATCTATCATCTACCTACACACACACACACACACACACACACACACACACACACACACACACACACACACACACACACACACACACACACACAGAGCAGATGAAGACAGGATGGCAGCCTCAGCATAGCTATCAGACTCTGGATAAAGGCTGACTCCCTGTCTATGCTGTCTTACAATAGGGATGCCAGGGAGTTCTTTAGGTTCTGTCCAGCTCAGCCCCAAATAAAAGTTCATACAATTGTAGTATAAGACTTTAACATAATGGTCTATTCTCAAAAAAGTATATGCATACAATCCCAATTGGGACTGGTAACTCCATTGCTAAGTGACATGGTTGTAAGCAAGACATCACATGACCGTGATGAACTTACAATCTCATTGTGAAGTCCTTACATTTCAATCACATGACTGTGGAAACCCTGTAAGTATAGGGATGAGTTAAAAATTTACATTCTCTGTGCCATCATTTATAGTGGTACTTTGGTACTCAGTTGCTTTCACATTCATCAGATTTGGTACTCAATGCATTTTGATGCAAAAATTTTGTCCCAATACTCATCATTTGTTTAGTACTCAACACACAATCTAGAACTTGTTGTTGTTGGCTGCCTTGTATTAACTACTGTGTTTCCCCAAAAATAAGACCCTGTCTTATGTTTTTTTGAACCCTGAAATATTATTGCCATGCACTCAAAAGCCCGATTGGGCTTATTATCAGGGGATGTCTTATTTTGGGGGAAACAGGGTACATTATTCCTTATGGGAAAAAATTGTTTGGTACGCATCATTTTTGGTACTCGTCGCGCCTCCTGGAACCAATTAATGATGCATTCTGAGGTACCACTGTACCTCAGAATGCTGTAGTTTGAATGTTCACTAAATAGGGCAGTTGTTAAGTAAGTTCTATCTTTATTTTGAACCAGATTTTGCGGGGGAGAAAGAGAAAGCGAGCAACACCCTATGGAAATGATTGCATTAAAAATTATATTATTTCTCTGTTTTTGAAACTGATAAATCTGATGCAAGAAATTTTGTTTCTTATAATTGTGATTTTTTTAGCCTCCTCACCCAGAAGATCTATCAATTATCTGCTTTACTAGTGGTACCACAGGTAAAATTTATCACTTTAATGCTAATGAAATTTAACATAAATATAGTTTATAGTTTTAACTCTTTTAGACCCATTTAAAATGTTTGTAAATAGAAATGTGTACATTTTAATTTTGATTACTTTTACATATTTTATAATATTGGGGGGGGATGCAAAAGTTTAATGGTATATAAAAATACAAAGTGCTTATCACCCTGACTGATGAGATATATTTTGAAAAGTTGGAGAGCCGAGGTGGCGCAGTGGTTAAATGCAGCACTGCAGGCTACTGCTAGTTCAGCAGTTCAGCTGTTCAAATCTCACCAGGCTCAAGGTTGACTCAGCCTTCCATCCTTCTGAGGTCGGTAAAATGAGGACCCAGATTGTTGGGGGCAATATGCTGAACTCTGTAAACCGCTTAGAGAGGGCTGTAAAGCACTATGAAGCGGTATAAAGTCTAAGTGCTATTGCTATTGCTATTTATACTGGTAAATAACTGGTTAAATTCAAGGATAGAATTACTTACTTGGCGCATTGTGAATTTAACTTCAGCTCCAGTAGATATTAGAATTAAAATCTTGTATTCAAAGATCTTTGAACTCTGCCTAAAGTGACTTTACTAAATATTTCCCCTGTTGATCTTTTATTTATTTTACTTCATTATTTTTGACTTGAAGCTATATGTATAGCAATTGCAATTTCCAACCAGTTTGAAAGTAGCAAAGTATCTAAATATCTCATGGACAGTCAAATATATGAGGAATGAGGGGGTTATTTCCTTCACTGCAAAAATGTATTTCCCAAAATATTGAAATGTTAGCTACTTGGATCTTGATAATGCTAGTTCTGATCTATGATTTGATTTATTTAATTTGACAAATGAAAAATCATGCTTATACATGGATTTTTCTCATACTACGGTGGAATATACTTAATTCAGATAGATAGATAGATAGCTTTTATTGCGGTCGGAGACCAATTTAAACTTAATTCAGATATTTTCATTACTTTTTCTAAATCTATGTGCTCTACATATTAGGTATACATTTGGAAACATTATCTATTTTTAAATACATAAATACATTATCTTCACTTAGTGTTTTGGAACTTGACCTCATGAGTTCAAATTTATCTTATGTTAAGTTAAATGTAGCAAGAAAAGATCTTTAGAAAGTAAAATAGGAACAAGCGAAAGCCAAATGTCATATATTTGGATTTTCAAAGCACATTTCATTATCTCTCCTTTTGAAGAAATGTCCTTGGTTGGGAGTAATAATCTTGCCATCTCTACCTACTCTCAAATACTACATTTATTTAATGCATTCCTTAATACTTTCAAGCCTATAAATATTTGAAGGAAAACATCTTGGTTGCTGTCCATCAGATAGCACTAGTAGAATTGGCTGTGGTTGTAGGAGATGACCTGACAGTGGTGTGGAAAGACTGCATTAAGTTCCAGATTCTGTACAAAGCTCTAATACAAATCAACATTTGAACCCTGGTAGAAGCGTATTGTTTTCAAAGATAGCTCTGAAACAAACAAGGTGATTTCAAATATGTTATGTTTAAAATATGAATGGTTATAGTAGAGCATCCTCAGCTTGATTTTAAAAGTTTGTGCTAGCCTCATACTGAAGGAAAAGGGAATCGGCAAAAAGAAGAGAAGAAAACAAGCATCAGAGAAATGATGGGTGGACCTGCCGGGGGCTCCTTGTTTAGTACCTTCCACCAAATTGGGTGTGTTTTCCAAAGGATTATCGTGGTGGAAATGTTGTCCTTAAATGAGGGGCATTTCTAATGTAGATGATGAGATGTCACAGTTCAATGAAGGGAAAGCTTATGGGAACCAAGTTGCAACATCAGAACAATAATTGTTTATAGGAAATATCTGGCAGGGTCCCTGAAAGTGCCTTTTGGGTATATATGAAATAACTTATTTTATTTATTTATTTATTTATTTATTTATTTATTTATTTATTTATTTATTATTTGTTCTTATATGCCGCCCTACTCCCGAGGGACTCAGGGCGGCGTACAACGATTGTATAAGAACATTAATAATAAGTAATAGTTTAAAAAACAATGTTAAAAGATATACAAAAATTAAAAAGTATTCACAATCAGTCATACCAAGGGGGGGGAATTCAGATGTATTTAGTCGTTCCCCCCTGCCTGCCCATCTGACTGACCCATCTTGCCTTCACTGATACTACAGCAGTGAAAACTACTTAAACTGTAAGTGCTAAGCAGGCATTTAAAGGCTGACAATGCACATCCTGTCAAAGATCATTTCATATTAGCAAATAAGAAAAAGATTTTGAAAGAATTCTCTGTGGCGCTGACTTCTTTGCCCATGTTTCTTAGCTGGTAAATGTGAATGTTTATTTGATAAGATGCTTCTTCCTCCATTTTCTAGGTAACCCAAAAGGTGCTATGCTGACTCATGGAAATGTGGTGGCTGATTTTTCAGGTTTTTTGAAAGTGACAGAGGTGAATACTCTATTTACTTTAAAACCTGACAACAAAATGAACTATATAATTTTGGAAATAGAAACACCTACAAAATAGGAAACTGTCTTAGGAGACTGCTTGGGAGTCATGATTGTAATTTCCAATGCCATTGGTTTAAGTACTGAATTAATGCTTAATAGTTGCAAAAAATCCAATGATGATTTTTGAATTTAAGATATATTTTTTTCCTAGCAAGAAGGGTGGGTAAACAAACAAACAAAGGATCATTCCAACTTGAGGCTTGGGCATGGTTCATGCAGACACACCGAAATCAGTGTAACTATAATTAACATTGCCTTAAAATGGGTCAGAGAAATTCAGATGTTACTTTATCTCATGCCAGCTCTTTCAGCTCCCAGCTGATAATGGCCTTTCTACAATGATCACTATGAGCACCTCAATCTGCAGTATACATAAATTGATTTTCTGCAATAGAAAAATATATTTAAAAAAATATTAGACATTTTAAAGAAAAACATAGAAATGGAAAGGGAGTCCCTTCTATCTAAAATATTTTGTGAGCAGAGCAGCAAACAGAAAGGCTTAATAAAGAATCCATGCAATTTAAAGCATGGAAGCATGAACAGGCATCCAAAAAGCAAGATTGCAAGGTTAATTTTATAGCATGATATTAAAAAAAAACTTGGAAGGATTCCCATACCTTTAATGGCTGACTGATAAACAGAATTTACTTGGCTATGAATTTTGTGTTATATCTCATCTTCATAAAAGCATCACATGCTATATTCTGTTTATGACTCAGAGATTGCCTTATTCTAATTGGGTTCAATCAGATTAACTGTGTTTTTTTTAAACAAACTGCAGTGGCCTTGTTGAGACATACTACTAACCTATTATGGATGGATTCACATAGTGCACTAAGCCAGAATGAAACACAACATAAACCACTACTTAGCTCCAATTATTCAGGATTTCATAGGAACCCTTTTCAGCCCTATCTTGATATGTGACTGATCTGTCACTTGTAGATTACAGCTGATCCTGGGGATCAAACAGTTATTATAGGCCACAGATTTCCTTCTACTGGAGGATAAGGATAAGTCTTGCAGTCTGATATTGTAATTGTCCAAATGCTAGCTGTTTTATTTCATTTTATTATTTCATTTCATTTTATTTATTTTATTATTTATATGCCGCCCACTCCTAGTAGAGTGACTCTGGGTGGCTTATGCTGAAAAGGGATCTTATTATCTTAATAATGTTTCAGTAAATAAATAGATGGATGTTTCTATAAATAAATGAATATCCTGTCCTTCCATTACAAATAGAGTGTCTGCTAGCTAAATGGTTTGACTTGGTCTAGAATATGTTCCTAACCCATGTGGATGTCGACACTTGAACTTGTGGCTTAGTAATTGGTCAATTTTGTTGAAAATTGTTAAATTGTTAAAAAGAGGCACTTCTTTGGGGAAAACTCCAAGCTGCAAAAGTATCTGAAGTGTTCTTGGGAGTGGGCATTTTGAGTTGGCATCAGAGATGCTTGAATAAAGGGCATGATCATGGCTCAGGTCTCAAAACACACCTGCCCAGGTGTCTGGAGAAGATCTGGGGGGAGGGCGGGGCTGAAGGATAAAATATGTGCCATGATGCAAACTCCATTCCTTCCATAATTGCACAATTGCGTAATTGTAATGCTGCACATATGAAAGGGCAGGATTTGTGTCAGTGATAGATAATATGATGCATGTGTTGTCATTTTGGTGTTGTGATTAAGAACGGACACCTTTGGTGCCCTGTACAGTGGAGAGACTCTCTGCATTACAGCCTTGTGTTACTTACCACTCCTGCTAACATAGCTCCATTGGTGTCGTGGCCTAACGCATTATTTCAAACACTGTTCTCTTTTCTCACGTAATAATTTCTACCCACCTTTTGCTCCTCTTGGTGCCATTTTTCTTTTTATTGTTTTATGACTTTCTTGTTGTGTCTTCCTGTCAGTGTTTCTTTCCTTTCTGTCTCCCATGCCCTTCATCTGCAGAAAGTGATCTTTCCGAGACAGGACGATGTACTCATCTCGTTCCTACCTTTGGCTCACATGTTTGAGAGAGTGATACAGGTAAGAAACTGCCTAGACTGACCAGGCCTTGTGGGGCTCCCTGTTGTGTTTTTTTTTCCAGAGTCAGTGGTCTCCTACATATGAGGATGTACACATTTCCTATTTGCCTTTAGCACACATGTTTGAGCGAATGGTACAGGTAAGGCCTCAGTGTCAGTGGAAGCCAACATTTTCTCCTGCTGAACAATTAAAAAAAGGGATGACTAGGCAATGGGATGGCCCAGATGTGCTACTAGGTCAGTGTTTTTCAAACCTGCCAACCTTAAGATGTTTGGACTTCAACAAGCATGCTGGCTGGGGAATTCTGGGAGTTGAAATCCACACATTTTAAAGTTGCCAAGATTGAAAAACACTGCACTGAATCATAGTATAGCATTATAAGAATGACTCACCTATGTCTGGCTTCACCCATGCCCTATCCTATTCAACTCATGAAAACAAACCATCTCCACAAACTCTGGCCTGAAGCTTTTTCCACTAATTATAGTGACAATTATCCTTAATTTAAGATTCAGAAACATGCTGAATTGGACTTAATTACCCTACTGGCTCAAGGTTGACACAGCCTTCCATCCTTCCGAGGTCGGTAAAATGAGGACCCAGATTGTCAGATATGGTGACTCTGTAAACTGCTTAGAGAGGGCTGTAAAGCACTGTGAAGCAGTATTTATTTTATTTATTTATTTATTAAAATTTCTATGCCGCCCAACTCCCGAGGGACTCTGGGCGGCTAACAACAGGTATAGAAACATATAATCAATAAAAGCAATTTTAAAAAACACATGTTAAAATACTATCAATATTTTAAAAAGAACTTTCACTCACACCCTGCCTGCCGGAAGAGCCAAGTTTTTATTGCTTTACGGAAGGCCAGCAGGGTGGGGATAGTCCTGATCTCTGGAGGGAGTTGGTTCCAAAGGGGGGGGGCTCCCACAGAGAAGGCTCTCCCCCTCGGCCCCGCCAACCGGCATTGCTTGGTCGATGGGACCTGGAAGAAACCAACTCTGTGGGACCTAACCGGTCGTAGGGAGGTATGCGGCAGGATGCGGTCCCGAAGGTAACCTGGCCCTGAGCCATGTAGGGCTTTAAAGGTAATGACCAACACCTTAAATTGGATCCGGAGACTAATGGGCAGCCAATGCAGCTGGCGGAGGATAGGTGTTACGTGGGTGCATCTAGGTACACCCACCACAGCTCGCGCAGCTGCATTTTGCACCAATTGCAGTCGCCGGACACTCTTCAAGGGTAGCCCCATGTAGAGCGCATTGCAGTAATCCAGCCGTGAGGTGATAAGGGCATGAGTGACTGTGAGAAGTGCTTCCTTCTCCAAGTAGGGTCGCAATTGGTGCACAAGGCGAACTTGTGCAAAGGTCCCCCTAGCCACAGCTGAAAGATGTTGCTCCAATTTTAGCTGTGGGTCTAGGAGGACACCCAAATTGCGAGCCCGTTCTGAGGGAGCTAATTTCTCCCCCTTAGTATATAAGTCTAAGTACTATTGCTATTAATCTAAAACAGAAGGTGAACTTTAATTTTGTCCCCCTTGAATCTAAGAAGAATGTTAAAGAGAAACTAGGTTCTTTCTGCATAGTTTAACCATGGTTAAAAATTACATACAAGTCCCGCCAGTGACTATTTTAAAATATATATTTTTTTACTTCACTTGGAAAAGCACACTTTTAATTCTCAGTTCTTTTAAAGTTGATTGTTCAAACCTACAACTTACCACTTGTAATGAACTACCTCTCTTCCAAAGACTGTCTTTCCTAAACTTCACAGCTAGTTGTTTGCCCTACAACTAGTGCTGAAATTTTTAATGGAATGTCTTTGCCAAGAGAACTTAAATATAGAGTGGATAGCCATCACTCATCACGACTGGCTTTCTGAGTAAATCAGCATTGCAAGGAAGCAGATCTTGGATTCTTTAATAGAATCATCTGCCCCCTAATGGTAGAACAGAAGTCACTTGTTCTTTTATGCACATGACATGGCCAAGACTATTGGATAGGACCTTCTTATCAGGAGTTATTTAATAGTGACTTTCCGGTATCACCACTAAGAAAGATGCCTGAGGAGTACTATATGAGTTTTATTTGGGGCATTATTGGCACATTTGGGGCCTATTGGGTAAAAGCAGGAAATAATTTGTTTCCTTTCCCTTCGTTACAGTCTGTAGTGTATTGTCATGGGGGACGAATTGGCTTCTTCCAAGGGGATATTCGCTTGCTGTCCGATGACATGAAAGCTCTGCGTCCTACCATCTTTCCTGTTGTACCAAGGCTACTCAACAGGATGTACGATAAGGTACCATTTGTGTTGGCAAATTAAAGGGAAAAATGATCTTCTCTAATAGTTAGGACTGGATGCTTCTTCTTTTTTCTTAAATTTGTTGGCTGCTGCATATTTAACTTTTATGTAAGCCAGCTTGCTTACTCAGAATGTTGTACCAGAAATTTGCAGTGGAATAGTATGTTCCATTTAAATGTATTTAACTACTAGAATGCTTGTTAAGTTGGATGGTATTTTTATGAACAAAAGCAATACAAAATATTCTATCTGCTGTTTGAAAATTGATTTTGTTGAAGTATGAGTTTGGTCTCTGGAAAAATCTATCATGTAAGCAGCAGAACCATCATGATAAGTATAAAAAGTATTTTAGGCAGAACAATTACTAGAATGAAATTAATATAAGAATTTGTCCACTTGAATCACTCCACTAATTGAGATGGCTGAACTAATGGACCTGCATATTTATAGTCTAAAGGACTGCTACATTTTTGTTCCAAAACAACTCCTGTGTCTTTTTAAAATACATAAGAAACAGTCTAATTCAGTGGTGAAATGTAAAAATTTTCCCTACCGGTTCTGTGGACATGGCTTATTTTGTGGGTGTGGCTTGCAGGTCAGGTGGGCATGGCTTCAGGTGGGCATGGCTTGGTGGTCAGGTGACTCGTTGGGCATGCTTGGTCAGGTGACCGGATGGGCGTCCTTGGTGGTCAGGTGACCAGGTGGGCGTGGCCAACTTGTAAAATGTGGTGAAACTCACTTAACAACGCTCTTGTTTAGCAACCAAAATTTTGGGCTCAATTGTGGTCATAAGTTTTTTTCCTTTCCTCCTCCTTTCCTTTCCTTTCCTTTCCTTTCCTTTCCTTTCCTTTCCTTTCCTTTCCTTTCCTTTCCTTTCCTTTCCTTTCCTTTCCTTTCTTTTCCTTTCCTTTCCTCCTCCTTTCCTTGCCTTCTTTCCTTTCCTTGCTGCCGCCCCTCTTACCTTCCTGGCTTCGGCTCCGGGACCTTCGCAGGCCGAGCAGTGTCAGAACGTGCATCTACAGAGCTCCGCTGGCCTCAGGCTCTGGGGCTGGCGGGGGCCTTGGTGGGGCAGGGAGACAGTAGCGCTGTCTGGAGAACTGTCGTGGCTGCAGGCCTTAGTGGTCCAGGCAACCGCCCCCCTGGCCCCCGCCAGCATGCTTGAGAGCCCTGTGATGTTAGCGCGGCACTGGGGCATTAGCACGGGAGCGGCGAGGAGTTCATGGCAGGTGGTTCATCTTTGTGCGCGGAAAACAGGCAAGGGGAGGGCAGGGGGTCCCCTGCCCCCGGCGCCCCTCCTCTGCGCAACCTGCTGCTGCTGAGCGGTCTTGTTCACGCTGCCTGCTTCGCTAGAGGGGTGGATGGGTTGGAACTTCTGCACTTCTTTGCAGCGCAGCAAAGAGGCGCGGTTGAGCGGGGCTGGGGCAGCACAGCCTATTGTGCCTTCTCTTGCCCCGCTCTCCATCCTGGAGGGCCACGCATCCCCCCTGCTAATCTTCCGTACAAACTGCCCACCCCATTTCTGCAAAGGAACAGCCCTGCAGGGTGTTGTGACCCAGCACGGGAACCCTCAGAAAGGACACACACACAACTGTTTGCTAAATCATAAGGGGTCTTTACTAATAAATATGCTTAGTAAAAATGAGGTTTAAAGTCCAGGGAAAAACAGAGAGAGATTTCTTGGTGCATAAAGTTCAATATTCTCTTCGTGAGCTTTTGGCCAGAGTTCAAAGTCCCAAACAAACAGGCAATTAATCCGTCCTTATCTATTACTCACTAAAGTTGTCTGGAATCCCAGAACCAAATATCAAAGGAGCCGATAATC
Source organism: Diadophis punctatus similis (assembly GCA_023053685.1). Lineage (NCBI taxonomy): Eukaryota > Metazoa > Chordata > Lepidosauria > Squamata > Dipsadidae > Diadophis > Diadophis punctatus. The sequence goes on from JALIGW010000002.1 coordinate 168,772,216, forward strand.
CAAAATACAAGACTCAGAGCGGGAACACCAAATGCAGAGAAATCTTGAGTGCAATAAATCACCGTAGTTGCTTCCAGCAACAACTACTGCATGCTCCAAGCCTTAAGTAGCCTGAGGGTGTGGCCAATTAGCCCTCAGCTCTACATGCGAGGAGACCTCTGTCTGTAGAGCCATTCCTGCCTGCTAGCTGCCCTGCGTGCCCTAGCATCCAGCAGAGGCTCCTCCTCTTCTGATGACTCACTCAGCACCAGCTGAGAAGGTACAGAAGGCCCTGGCTGGTTTTCCTCCTCTGGCACTGAGTCCTCCTCGCTATCAGACTCAGGTGCCAGGTGCACGGGATGATAGTGCCGTGTCACAGTTGGCTCTTGGTCCTCCGGATCCATGGCCAGCTGCGCAGGACGTGGGCAAGTCACAACACAGGGCGATCCAAAGAGGGGAGGGGGATGCTGTAGAAAAGGCCACCTTCCACCCGTGCCTCCGCACCTCTTGCTCCGCTTTTTCGCCAGCGGGAAGCGGCGCCACGGGCTGAGTTCCCAGAGTGATGCCGGCGGTCGGCCGGGCCGATCCGCAAAAAGAGCAGGCAGGTGGCCAGGTGGGAGGCCAGTGGGCTGCTTCGGAGCCCCAAGCACCGCGGAGCCGGAACGGGAGGCACGCGGGCCCAGGTGGAAGGCGGCCTTTTCTGCAGCATCCCCCTCCCCTCTTTGGATTGCCCTGCAAGGGGGTGGACTCTGCCTTTGCAGAAATGGGGTGGGTGCATGTGCAGCAGCCGCTGGACATCTGCTTGCTCTTCTGGAGTACCACTGCTGCCGCCCTCTCAGTGTCTGCGTTTCCACCAAGGGCCGTCCGCCCACCCACTAGCTGGGCCAGGGTGGACGCTGACCTCGGCAGGCAAGCGGCCGTGGGGGACCACCGGGAAGGCCGCGTGGAAGGCCGCCAAGCATGGCAGGGCTGCGGGGAAGTGAGTAGGCTGCTACCTCCCTTCCCCACCGCCCCGACATGCTTGCCTGCCTTCTACGTGGCCTTCCACTTGCCTGCCTCTGCAAGCTGGCTACGGGGACACCGGGAAGGCCGTGTAGAAGGCAGGAAAGCATATTGGGGCTGCATGCCACAGGGAATGGAGTAGGGAAGGCAGGCTGGGACGGGGGGGGCAGGGGCAGCTAGGTAGGCCATGACTTTTCAGGCTTACCTGGCAGGCAGATCAGGGGCGCAGTGCTTCAGGCAGGCAAGCTGCAGAGCAGAGACTGGGCGGGGCAGGGCAGAGTGAGCGAGCAGCGACATGGGGACCGGTTCAGGGGCGTGGCCAGCCAGCCATCGCTACTGGCTTGGCGAACCATCAGAGCCCGCCACTACCGGTACGCAAGAACCGGTCTGAACCGGGAGCATTTCACCCTGTCTAATTATTATAATATTGCAATAGGTCTGTAGTATGAAGTGCTCTTCTGTTAGATAGCAAGTGAAATAAAGTTGGTTCTTCTATTTCTGTGTAAAAAGAATCCTATTCAGTAAATCGTGTTTTATTTTCAGCTATTTCTTTAGCCTTATCATTTCTAGCAAGTGTCAGAACTTCTGTTCATTCTCTGCATTGCATTCTGATATTTCATGCTAAACTCTGATCACTCACATTTTGCGAATTGTCTTTGCTTGCAAGAAAGAAGGAGAAATCCCCAAAATGTTTTCATATCTTGTTCCCTCCATTCTTTTTGATCATGCTGGGGTAATCAGTCACTATGCCTTGAATTGGAAGACAGAAAATAAGGGTAGATAATATGATGTGTAGTTGGAAAATAACCAGTAAAACATTAATCACCACACAGTGCCATAGAATTAAAGATAAATGCCAAAAAAAACCTGTGCAATGACTCAATTTTGTGGCTGTCACATTGTATCTTCAAATGGACATTTGTGTACGTATGCAAGGGTCTGTCAGATTGTTTTATTTTAATGCTCCTATACAGAGGTCAATGTCCAGCCTGGCTATTATGTTAAGTGAGAATTGCAATTACTGTAGATTCCTTTTAATAATGAATTCCATGCATAGAATGGAAAAGAGAGTATGAACATGCAGTCATGGGGTTGGTTGGTGCCATGAGAGCCCTCCCTTTGCCTTTGTCAACTAATTTTTAACAAGGTTTAATTATTCTTGCCTCTATCAATTTTTTTATAATTTTTAAATTGCAAAATTGTAACACTTAACACTTTAATTTTATATACTGCTTTATATTGATTTATTTAGATTGTTAGGGCAATATGCTGACTCTGTAAACTGCTTAGAAAGGGCTGTAAAAGCACTGTGAAGCTGTATATAAGTCTAAGTGCTATTGCTATATTTTGGTGTTTTATTGTATACCACCCAGAATCCCTCTTTGAGGAGATGGGAAGTTGAGAAATGTGATTGATGGATGGACGGACGGACTTAAATGATATGAGGGTTGTAATCTGCATGTCTCTGTTTCTTCTTACCTGAGATTTACTGTTGCTTGCAGGACTTCCAAAATTTGATTTCTGTGGCCACTATTGCCCAGGGTTTGTTCTAAGCTGGAGGGCCAGAGGCTCCAGGTTTTCTATTTTACAAAAAGTGTATTCCTCTCTCTCACACACACTTGTCTAAATGCTATCTGCAATATAAAATATTAAGTATGTCTGTAGAGCACAATTAGTAGCTCGAGAAGACTTCGGCTTCACAGTGTTGGCCTCAGCACTGCTTGATTTCCAGTTCTGTGCTTGTGCCTTCGTAGGAGCATGCAGGCAGTCTTCTGGCTAGCACCATAGGCTGCCTGGACTGTGCCCAACTGCATCCTTACTAGGGGATGAGGAATGATACTGAAGTCGGTGGTGGCGGAAGCACCAGCAATGTTGGGTGTGTTTATTAGTGATGCCGTTCTGTTTTTCTTGTCACATGGACAACACATGGTGTTGTTGGACTTTGAATGGCTAGATCTTGCTTACTTTAATTACTTTGTTGTCACTTGAATTTTTAGCGTGGCAAAGATGCAGAATTTGCCTACCTTATTTTATAATTTTATAACAATTTTCAAATACAGTAGGGAAAGGGACTTGCAAACCAGGATTTTGATTCTGGTTCCTATGGGTGTCTAAGGAAATTTTCTGCTTTCATCAGAATTACAAAAGCAGCATCGTGTTGCTTGCTCAATCTGTACGGGCATCTGTGGGACATCATGGCAAAGGACCAAAAGGGGTGGGGCTTGTATTGGGACAGCAGAATACCCTTTGGTGGTACCACTTAAGATTTTAAGCAGCAAGATACTTAGGATAATTGAGAAAGTATTTTTTATCTACACCTGCCCAGCTTTTGCAAGCATCATTGGATAGTAATAACATCATCCCCATCATTATCAAATGCTACTATCTGATGGATGTTTCTTTGATAACACCCAGGAAGAGAGTCGGTTGTCTTGTGGCAATTTTTTGACTATCTTCTCTTTGAAATAAAACATATACTCCATTGCACCCATGATGGCAAACCTATGGCACGCGTACCACAGGTAGCACGCAGAGCCCTCTCTGCAGGCATATGAGCCGTCGCCCCAGCTCAGCTCCACTGTGCATGAGCGTGCACCTCCTGCTGGCCAGCTGGTTTTTGGGTCTCTGCTGTGCATGCATGGGGCGTGGAGGTGCACGGGGTCGCACATGCATGCGTGGGGGTCGCACATGCATGCGTGGGGGACAGGCCGCATGCAGGGGTCGTGCATGCATGTGTGGGGATGGAGGGAGCGCAGATAGGGCACACATAGAGGGCTTGTGTGGGCGGGGGCGGGACGTGTGGGGGGCATCACACATGCATTGCATTATGGGTGTGTGTGCGTATGCGCGCACTTTTGGCATGCGGCGACAAAAAGGTTAGCCATCGCTGGCTTAGGCTATTGTTCAATATTATTTTGAACCTGCATTTTAATGTACTTTTTATTGCAGTATATTCGTATACAGGTAGTCCTCAATATACAGTTCATTTAGTGACCATTTGAAATTATAACAGTACTGGAAAAAGTGACTTACGACCATTTTCATTCTTATGACTGTTGCGGCATCCCCATGGTCACGTGATTTACATTTTGATGCTTGACAACTGACTCAGTTTTATGATTGTTGCAGTGTCCCAGAGTCATGTGATCCCCTTTTGCGACCTTCTGACAAGCAAAGTCAATGGGGAAGCCAGATTCACTTAAAAACCATGTTACTAATTTAACAATTGCATTCATTTAACAACCGTGGCAAGAAATGTCATAAAATGGGGCAAAACTCACTTAACAAATGTCTCACTTAGCAACATGAATTTTGGGCTCAATTGTGGTCAGAGGTTGAGGACTACCTGTATACAAATACGTATGCACTTGACAGGCAGTATATAGTTTTGTGGAATGTTTAATGCAACATAAATGAAGTTGACTTCAGTTCTTTACTCTTTTTGTATGTGAAACTGTATATAAAATATGAATCTAGTGATTTATCCTGAAGAGTTGACATAATTGCTGCCTTATATGACAGTAATAAAAATAAAGATCAGCCACAATTGGCTTTTAAGAGGTGAGAATTTCTCTGCAGTTACCAGATGCCTCTTTATTCTGTTGCTATAATTTCCCAAATAATTATGTATAACCATGCCAAGCTAAACATCTAGAAATTCCAAAATATCTTAATCTCCATTTAAATTTTAGTATTTAATTTCCTTGTAGAATGAAGATAGAGCATAATTCAGATAATAATAGATTAGCCCTTTCATAATAGCTTTATGGCACAGCTACTATTGATTCCAGAAATTGTATACGACTAATGACAATTGTGAGAGTCAGTTTGGTCTAGTCCAGGGGTAGGCAAAGTTGGCTCTTCTATGACTCGTGGACTTCAACTCCCAGAATTCCTAAGCTAGCATGATTGGCTCAGAAATTCTGGGAGTTAAAGTCCACGAGTCATAGAAGAGCCAACTTTGCCTACCCCTGGTCTAGTCGATTAAGGCATCAGGAGATGCCATGAATTCTAGTCCTGCCTTAGACACAAAGCCAGCTGAGTCACTTTGGGCCAGTCACTTTCTCTCAGCCCTAGAGAGGGGGCAAATGACAACCACTTCTTTAAAAATTGCCAAGAAAACTGCAGGATTTGTCCACAAAGTTCCTGAGAATTGGATACGATTGAATCAAAAAGGAAAAGAAGACATTTGTAGAGTCACGTCTGCTTATACAAGTAATACATTTGCTTCTTGTCAATTTTTTTCTGTGAAAATAACATTTCCTTGCCTTTTTCCTTGTTCTTTTACACCTCTTTGTAGATTTTTAGTCAAGCAGACACTCCTGTGAAACGCTGGCTTCTTGAATTTGCTGCTAATCGTAAAAAAGCAGAAGTTCAAAGTGGAATCGTTAGAAATGACAGCGTGTGGGATATATTATTCTTTAACAAAATACAGGTAAGATTTATTAAAAACTGGATCTTGTGAGAGTCCCTCACAATAGGGATGCAATTTACCCTAAATGTTTCTCAAGGCATTTAAAAAGGCTAGCTTAAATGTAGGGATGGCTGAGCATATACTGTATTCAGGTGATAAAAATGGGAAAATAGCTTGGTTATAATCAAGTCATTTTTTTCCTTTGGTGCAAACTTGTTGAACAGCGTTGCCTCTGGGGGAGAGGGGACACCCATACTCTATGGAAGCACCTTGTAATGAGGGTATTGGAGAGTTAGCTAACATAACTAATTTCACAGGAGTAAACCCTTCAAGTTAAAAAGTCTAGTCTTCTACTTGTAAGCAAGGCCTAAATATTTCAAACCAAACATTTAAAAAAATAACTTTTAAGACCAAGAGAAAACAAAAGGGAATATTTGTTTGTATTTTTAAACCTGGTCAATTATTGAGATTCAGTAGTGGAGGTGCTTTAGAAGATGCCTCAGCTGCCCCAAAATAGCTGTGAATGCAGAAAAGGGCTTTCTCCTATATGGACCTCAAGCTCTGGGATGTTCTCCCCAGGAAAGTGGATTTAGCCCTTATTTCCCCAGTATTTAGGAAAGTGGCAAGACTCACACTCAGTATTAAGATTCACGTTGAGACTTCCGGTGGCGCCGCGAGCCTCGCTGGACGCTCTTTATGGGCGCCCGATTCCAGGCTCCGTAAAAGCCGCCAGATAAGCCACATCAGCTGTCTGGCGGCTTGGAAACTCCCGTCCCGGGCAAAGGGAGGGGAGAAGAGCACATGGGCAGAGGTAGAGCCCCCCTTACACCCCTGAAGAAGCTCTGGGGTGTGAAGGGTGAGGGCTCCCTTGAAGTCTGTCATTAGCTCCGGACCTGGAATCCCTCCGCTTATTTTTAGCGGAGCAAGAAGCCGTGACCATCTCTGCTGGTAACAAATGGATTTTTTTTTACTCTAAACAATGTAGCAGACGGAACATACCAGGAGAATCTAACAGCAAGTATCTTTACTTAACTCCGGTGTTGTTTTTTGGATTTTTGGAGGCAACAAAGTAGCTAAAGATGGCGCTTGGAATTTCAAAGGGTCTGGAGAAGGCGGAAGCTACTGAAAACTAGTGAGAGTTCCGTTTCCTAACAGCTGCCTGTAAGAAATCTCTTTTATCTCCTATTTTTTACTTTGATGGACTTTGCTTTTGGTTTTTTAATAAATATATAAGAATTAAAACAAGTCAAGATGTCTTTAAAATTGGCAAAGACTGCTCCTTTTAAAAGAATAGAAAAAATTGAAAATCTCTCTCTGCAAGACTTTGCCCCCCCAACACAGATTTGTACGTTTGAGATGTGGCAACAATCCATGAAAGAAATGCAAAAGAAGATTGCTTTAGCAGTCAATAAAAAAATTAAAGAAATCAATGGAAAAATTACTGAAATTAATGGAAAAATACAAGCTGTCTCAGAGGAGGTTTCATCTCAGACTCAACAAACTAAAGATAATGTGGAAACTGTACTTAAAACTGTGGTATCTAATATGGAATTATTGAAACAGGATGTTGTTGAAATTAAACAGACCACAATGATTTTGGGTGAAAAAGTAATGGAGATGCAGAAAAAAATCGAAGTAACTGAGGCAGAACTAACGATGGTTCAATATAAAGATATGGAATTTGCTCTACGTTTGAGAGGTATAAAAGAAAACGCACAAGAAGTTTTAAAGGATAAGATTGTGGATGTACTGGGGCAGTTTTTGGGGGAGACAAAAGTGGAATTGGGAGGTCAGATTGAAAAAATATACCGTGTCAATTCTTGGTTTGCAAAAAAAAATCACTTGCCAAGAGACATTGTAATATATTTTACTACAAAAGCATTGCGAAATCGCATCTTACAGGTGACTTATAAAAATAAGCTGAAGGTGGAAGAACACGAAGTTTTGATATTTAAGGAAATTCCTTCCAAAATACTCAAAGCACGTAAAGATTATACTTTTCTGGTGGAAGAGCTGAAATTGCAACAGATAAAATACACATGGGGTATCCCGACTGGACTATCGGTTTATTATAAGGCAGAAAGATATAGACTTAATATGGTTGCCAAAGCAAAGGATTTTCTTGCCAACGTATTAAAGGAGGGGACACCGAAACCACCAGAAGACAAAGGAAATGTGAATGTTGAAGGAGAGGGAAAGGAAGATTTGCATATTCCACAACAGAAAGGAATTCTGAATAGACAAGAACAAACAAATGATTCAGGACAGATTAGAGAAGTATTTGCTGAAAGTGAAAGTGTTGCAAGTGAAGAAGAATCAAATTATTCATTCCAGTCCTCAACTCCTCGAAGTGAAGCAAGATCAAATCGACATATTTTTAGATGTCAACTTAAAGAAATATTCAATTCCTCTCGCAGATTTGAAAGCAAGGGGAATTAAAAATTGATGTTTTAGTGCTAGTAGAATAAAGTAAGGATAAAGCAAAATAAGTAAGAATAAAATGTAAATGTATATATGAGGATGTATAAGGTTAGAGGAGAAATTGATGTTTTAGTGTTAGTAATAAAGCAAGGATAAAGCAAAATAAGCAAGAATAAAGTGTAAATGTATATATGAGGATGTATAAGGTTAGAGGAATTAAATTATAAGAGGTTTAATTATAGAAGGTAAAGTGATGTAATTGAGATTAAATTGGTTTTAAATAGCATGATGGAATTAATAACATAGTTTGGGGAATAGGGATAGAAGGTAATGTAATATAATAGAGACTAAATTGGTAGAGAATAGAATTAAATTATATGGTGGAAATAAGTATAGAATGTAATTTAACGTAACTAAATGAATGTAAAGTTGTTAAGTATTTTTTAGATATGGTTTAATCTGCTTTTGAACTTAATAATTGTGGTTAGGTTGTTGGTAGTATAAAATTGGAAGTGGAAATTTTAGACTATTGTAAAAGCTATTTAAATGATATATTTGATAATGGAGAAGAAGGACGGATTATATTTGAATTAAGTATTAGATTAAGAAGATTAAAATAGACTGTGAAGGATATATTTCAATTTAAAAACTTTTAGTTTAATTAATAGTATAAGGAGTTAAGATTTTATATTTGGAAGTTAATAATTTGTTAGTATATAGTAGTTTTATATTTGTGTAGATTATATATACCCTGTGTATGTTCTGGGAAGTCTAGGGAGGGGGGAGGGGGAGATGGGGGGTAGGGAGGGGGGAGAAAATATTATAAAAATGCTTGTACTTTGTACATATAAAACTTTCAATTAAAAAAAAGATTCACGTTGAGTATGTTGATTTTAATTGTATTGATTTTATTCTCATATGCTAAACCAATGGGCTTTATATAGACAGCTATGTAAATCTGAGGCCATATAAGCATAATAAATCTTCTTTAAATCACAACTAGAGTAGAAGCGTGCAGGAATTTGCTATGAGAGGAAGGAGATTTTCCATTTTTTAAAAAATTGCCCTTTTCCCATTCCCCAAATTTTTAACCTGGTGGATTGCTTAGCTAATTTACTTTTCTCTTCGTTTCTTTTTATTTATTTGAATTGTGTGCGGCAAGATTTGAGTTATTATTGATCCCTTTCAGCAGATATGGGGATCTTGATAACAGTACTGGAGAATGAGGATTGGAAAGTACATTAAGTCCTGAAATACAATACACATATTTAAATCATCTTTGAATCTCATTAAAAAATGGGTCTCTTCATGATTTCAACCATACTCTGCTAATCTAAACAATATATAGTAACTGCTTTCCCTACTTCTTGTTTTCTATGTGAACTGAGCTCTTTCCAACAGAACTGGAGGGAAATGTGTTGTGGGAACCAATAATATACAAGCAATACGGGTATCCTCAACTTTCTGACATTCCGATGGGAGGTACTTGGGATCTGCATTCAAAGTCCTGATGGTTCCTTCCCTATGGGCACATGGCTGCACTTCAGTTGCTTGGCAATTGGGCTGCATTTATGGTTGCTTGCAGTGTCCTGCGGTTATGGGATCATGTTTTATGATGTTTTGCCGAAAATCGGCATTTACTTCGTCTTTGGCAAAACCGCATCCATAGCTAGCAATAGCAATAGCACATAGACTTATATACCACTTCACAGTGCTTCACAGTCCTCTCTAAGCGGTTTACAGAGTCAACCTATTGCCCCCAACAATCTGAGTCCTCATTTTACCGACCTCGGAAGGATGGAAGGCTGAGTCAACCTTGAGCCTGGTGAGATTTGAACTGCCGAACTGCTGGCAATCGGCAGTCAGCAGAAGTAGCCTGCAGTACTGCATTCTAACCACTGCGCCACCACTGCTCATAGCCGTTAATTAGCTTAATGACTGTGGCAGTTGCTTAACAATTGCAGATTCACTTAACGACTCTGATGATTCACTTTAAAACCACTGCAAAATAGGTTATAAAATTGGGTTGGTCACATGACCGACCCACTTTATGACCTTCACGAGTTACAATTGTGCTGGGCAGGTTCCATTACCATCCTAACTTGAGGATTACCTATATTCAGGCATTTGGGACTGTAGCAAAATTTATCTTACAAGCAGCAACGAGCAGTCCCACTTATGTCTTGGACATTAGTTAATGAACATGAACAGAACTTTGACCTTTGTCTTTGCACATTGTGGACAGTCACACCATTCCTACAGACACCTTTCTTTTAATTATTTTATTACCAGGGTTTATATACCACTCCAGTTAAATGTGGCTCTGAGCAGTGTATACAGCATGATCCAGTACTCAGATTCAGAGAAGCCTAGCAAAACAGAAAACCTAAAAGCAACTCCCCCACCATCCTCAGTGCCAGAGCTTCTGGAGTTGCATATTTATCAATGTTCCCTGCAAAAGCCTTTTGGAAGAACTAGTTCTAAAAGAATAGCAAAGATGGAATTGGGAATAAAGCTGCTTATATGGAGAATGTCTCTATTTTCTCAAAGTAATAAATGATAAGATGATACTGTGTTGTATTTCAAAATTGTGTTTATCTAACAGGCAAGCCTGGGTGGTTGTGTTAGGATGATTGTTACTGGAGCTGCTCCTGCTTCACCTGCAGTTCTGGGTTTCCTTCGCGCGGCATTAGGATGTCAGGTAGGAGCTACAAGAGGATTATTCAGATGTACCTTTTCTGTAATTCTACCTAAAGGTCAGGTGGGGTTCAGATACATTCATACTAGAAATTGTCACTATTCTACCAAGATCAGTCTCTTATAAGAAGTTTATGTTTTATAAGAATTTTTATAAGAATTGATTTTCTCTCTCAACTTCAGCCAAACTATTGGTTTGGATCATTACAGGATGAAGCTAAATTATTATGGGAGTTGCCATTCTTTTGCCTTCCAGTTCTGCTGATCAGCTACCATCTTGAAATTATCTTTAATTTAAATTTGAGACCCTTATTGTTTTAATGCTTTATACTGCATTTTGTTCAGTGTCTGTAAGCCACTTTGGACAAGATGGGTGGCATACAAGTTTGATAAATAAATCTGTGTTTCCCAGATGGATTGTCTACAAGCCAAGCTCCCCCCCCCCCCCCAGGATTTTGATACAGTCACTTTTCTTTATTTAAGTAGACACATATTCAAACTCTCAGAGGTTCAAGGACATCTTGGACCCAGACTGACAATGCTCTCTTCCTTTCTTTGTAGGAATAAATTATACTCCTTCCTTAGTCTAGGCAGAGCTTACAGCATTAGCCCTCAGAAATGGTAGCTATCAATAATTCAGCTCTCAGCCACTTAAATTTTTTCCTTGCCTAGCAACAAAATCCAAAAACCTTTCCCACCCCACTTTCTTAGTTTATAAGAAGAAAGAACATTAACCACCATTTATAATTTCTTCATTTCAAGAACCAAAAGTTTGGCTCATACAGGGCAGGGCAATGCCAGTGACTCTGAATGATAGAATTTTCCCTTCTGAGCACAGCAGAGAACTTTACTTCTCCCAGTTTTTAAATAAAATGCTAACATTCGTGTCTTGTTTAAACAATGTTTCTTTGACAGGTTTATGAAGGCTATGGTCAAACAGAGTGTACAGCCGGGTGTACCTTCACCACTCCGGGAGATTGGACATCAGGTAACAACGAGGCAGGAGCTTCATAAAAGACAGGTGAATGTGGTCATGTAAGGTTGAAAGCACCAAGACCATAATCCTAAAACATGCTGGCTTGCAGGACAATTATCTATTTAGGCTGCTTCTGACTCATTTAATGTCCTCTGCCAAACAGGCAAGTTCTTTTTAAAACCAATCAATAATTTACCTCCGGTGGAAAGTATAAGTAATGCTAAGCAAAATATTGTTATGTAAATCTCTGTAATCATGTAGCTTGCTGGGATCCTAGCTTCAATATTTGTGATAAATTGCAGGTCTATTTCTGTACTGTACCCCCCCCCCCCCTCTTCAGGGAGAGACAAACCGTGGGTGTACTGTATAGGCTACTTCCTCTACCAATCTCACTGTGAGATATTGTGATTTTGTAATTAATTTTTTTCACTCAATTACACATACCTGACTTTACTATTTCATTAATATGCAGATAGCTATGTGATAACAATCTGCTGTGGCTTTTACTTTTTTAAGAGAAGAAAACCACATATTTCTTAATTTGATTTTCAGGCCATGTTGGAGCACCTCTACCTTGTAATTTAATTAAACTGGTGGATGTTGAAGAATTGAATTACTTTTGTTCCAAAGGAGAGGGAGAGGTAATGTGTGTGTACAGTATTGGTACTTCTTCATTTCTGTTTCTTAGCTACAGATTTAAACGCAACATTTATTATAAATAAGAGCTGTAGAATAGGAACCAAAATAGAGCATTTCAAAATATGTTCCATTAAACTAGGTTGAAAAGGAATTTGCTAGAAGTAAAGCAAATGGTCAAGTCATGTACTTAACATTCTTTTTAAAAGGTGTTGATGGTCCTCTTGATAGTAACGAGAATGTTCCTAACCGATACGGGAAGGAACATGGATTGCTCTCTGCAATATTAAAGCACTGTAGGTTTTAGGGTGGCCTATTATATCTTCCTGCATTAATGAAAGTCAGTCCTGGCAAGCTTTCTTATTGTAGTGCAGTGTTTCTTAATTTCTTTTCTCACTGCACCCTTTCCACTTTTAAAAATTATGGAGGATCCCCAAAAGAGCTTGTGTTTGTATGAGTTATATTTATTAATATTTACCATATTAAAAATTTTAATTGATGAATTTGTGGAATGTTTGTTGAATTGTGTAAAAAAACCCAGTATTAAATCCATTAGATATTAACATACTGTACTATATTTTATTCACAAATAAATCCCTTTAACAAATAAAATATAATAATAATAAGAGTGACCTTGTTTTACATTTTTGCAAAATATCTTCAGTACCTGGCAAATATTTTTGATTTTGCAGACTTCTGAGAGGGTTTTGGAGGACCCCCAGGAGTTTTCGGGGCACTTTAAGAAATACAGGCATCCCTTTTGCTTTTGCTGCTCCAGAACTGGTTCTCTGAAAGTAATGTCAAAAGAGGACTTTCTGGGAGTCAATATGGAACCCCCCCAAACCTCCCTGGCCTGGTTGCACTCACACTCGGCTATGGTGGCCAGTTACCTGCCCGCCTGCCTGCTTGCAAGCTCCTTGGGACTTGCAATTTCCTGCCAGCTTCCCCATTGAGATTGCTTTTTGAAAGTAAGCAGGAAGTTACCAGGAGGTCCTTGCTTAATGATGGCAATGGGAACTTCTGGGATTGCCATTGCTAAGCCTTGCAGTCACATGACATTGCACGTTATGACCTCATTGTTTAGTGATGTAAATTCCAGCCCCAATTACCATTGTTAACCAAGGTCCATCTGCATAATAGTGATAATAGAGCAGAGAACAGTTGTTCACCTTTTATCAGGGTTAGATCATTATTTATTACGGTTCGTCGCACAGTCAGCTAGAGGTTTAGTCTGGATTCAGCATTTTTATTCACTTATAGAGTCCTTAAGGACCTGGGATAGGGAGATGTGGAAGTTGATTATATTAATGTATAATAACAACAACAACAGCAACAACAACAACAACAACAACAACATATGTCGACCTCACCCCATTCCTAAGAGGTCTTTAAGGGGCGTGCATAAGCAGACCACTGTGCCTACCGTCCCTGTCCTAATGTTCCCTTTTATTCGTATCCATTTCATGTATTCATACTTATGTTTATACTTATATCTGTTATCTAATACATGCCTGACGAAAATAAAAATACAAAAAATAAATTAAAGGCATCATTACAGGATATAAGCTGTTCCGAGTAAAGCTGCCTTTTGTAATTGACCGGTGATGATTTTGTCAATGCCAGAGGTGTTCAAGTGGTGCTCCAGCTTTTTTATGATTATGATTATTATTTATTAAACCTGTATGGCATATTGATTAGTACTACCATGTTTCCCTGAAAATAAGACCCTGCCTTATTATTATTTTTGAACCCTGAAATAAGCGCTTGGCCTTATTGCTGATTAGGCTTATTATCAGGGGATGTCTTATTTTGGGGGAAACAGGGTAGATTGATTTCGATCAAAAATTTATTTATAATACTTCTACTCTGTGAAATTCAAACAACTTTTGGCAGCTTACAGGCAATGGTGAATAAGGTTGGCAGCACTGGTTTGCTGGAAGCAGTTGGGGATGTCAGCCCAAATGAATGCTTGAAGTCCCCTTACAGTTTGTAAATGTTTCTTTATGGGAGATTGCCATATTAGTCTCTTGCCCTAACAGCACATAACCTAATTAGTTCTCATTACAAAAATGTTTGCTTCACATCTAGCAGCTGTTTTGTAAACAGTAAACTGTTTACTACTCTTACTGTTAAGCAGCATGTTGATCTCTCTTTCAGATCTGTGTCAAAGGTTCCAATGTTTTCAAGGGCTACTTAAAAGATAAAGAGAGAACAGCTGAAGCCTTGGACAAGGATGGATGGCTTCATACAGGGGACATTGGAAAGTGGCTGTCTGTATGTACTGAACTACTAACTTTTCATTACTGCATTAAGAATAAAGGAATAAATAAGTTGGGCACCAATGTTTATGTATACATAGATGATGAGATACTGTAATATAGTGAGGAAGTTATCAGGGTTTCTCTAGGGAGATTTGAGTTTAATTTGTTCACCCTTTTGGTGGTTCAGCTTGTTGTTATTTGTTAGCTTTATGGTCCTTTCTCCATGAGCTCAGTCAGGGGGGTGGGGAGCACCCTTCATTGTCTCCCCAATTCCAATCTTACGAAGTAGGTTGAGTGACAGAGATTGACCACAAATGACCAACTCTCTACGGCCAAGGATGGATTAGAACCTAAATCTCCCCAGTCCTCCTACAAACTTAGTCACTATAACACATTGGCTCTCTTATTGAGGGATCTTCAGAGAAAAGGCAGACTATTGATGTGATTGAATACAGTGTAAATTGTGATCCCAAAATCACTTACTAGATGGAAAGCTTCATTCATAATAGTAGATTTTCTTTCTGTTAAGTAATGCTGCCAGTTTTCCTAAACCACGGAGATAATTTTAGCTTCTCTTACCATTCCCAAAATGTAAAATAAGTTGAAAATTATTGCCTAATAATTTTTCTTAGATCAAGATAATCGGGTGTTTTGTTTTGTTTTTTGTTTACTCACAGAATGGGACACTCAAAATCATCGATCGAAAAAAACATATATTTAAATTGGCTCAGGGAGAATACATTGCACCAGAAAAAATTGAAAATATCTACATTCGTAGTGAACCTGTCTCCCAAATATATGTGCACGGAGATAGCTTACAGGTAACTGTTGGCATTTTAGTCAAGTTTCTCTTCCTGTTTTATAATTTGAAATCTCTATTGTGACTTCCTGTAAAGTTAAGCGAAGAAGATAGCTATTTTCTTCTGTGGTACACTACTTCCGTATTATGAGTGTGGCATAGTTGTCTCAAGATAATTATTTGTTTTCTTTTCACATATATGAAATATAGGTACATTACTTTATGCCTAGTATAATGTGGAGAATGGATATTGCCTGATGGTGCCACAAGTCTTCTGGAATAAGTTCAGTTATTAGAAACTGCTATTTTGCTGATGCAGGAGGCATTTCAGAATAAGTAGCAAGTGGAGGTGTGCAAACATTTTCAAATTTGAAATGACCCATTTCAGTTGTTTTGAGCATGAAGCATCTGTTTTCATTCAGTACATCTGCTTTCATTCAGTAATGGCGGTTTAACCATTTGGGGACCATGGGACTAAGCTGAAAAGCTGGGTCACAAATATGGCTGCCAATTTTACCTTGCAGGCCTTTCTGGTGGGGATAGTTGTACCAGATGCTGAAGTCATGCCAGGCTGGGCCAAGAGAAGGGGCTTTAATGGAACTTTTACAGAACTTTGCAGCAATGAGGTACGTGCTCTTCTGCCTACGCTTTCTAGTCCAAATACACAAGTACAATGCTCCTTTAGCAAGATTATGCAAGTAAGAGGCACAGATGAAAATTTTAGTTGGATCAGAATTTCCCAGGGTGCTATAAAGAATTCTATGAGAGGCAGATTTTGTTAAAATGAAGGGTGCAACATGATAACTTGTAACAACTTCCTAAGAATGGGAAGGAGATTACTCTGAATGGGTACATTATGGAGAACATGATGTAAGAAGGGCCATATGTATGCAGTTGTACATGTCAAATGTTTGAAACACAATTCATGCTCTATGAGTTAATATCTGATGTCATAATAGTGGTACAACTTAAAATATTTCACATAAACCATTCATTTATTTAGGAGGCCACCCAACTCCAGAATGAATATAGATAACTATCAAAACCAAAAATCAATAGAGGTAGAATCTGAAACTTTCAGTCAATATCCCATATTAAAAGCAAACAACAGAGCTCCATTCCCAAAGCCTGGGAGAACAATTAGGAGCATGGAAACTTCATTAGACTGAGAGCTACTGGATTAATGAATAGGTATCATTCTTGAGGGCGGGTGTTGTAATAAGAGAAGGTATGTTTCCTGGACCTGGTTAAATGCCATGGCTTAATTCAAGGGACCTGAAGTGTAACCAAGTCTGCTCTGGATTCTATAATTAGAATTCTGTGGTAAAATGCAGGTGGTTTCATCATGGAATTTATTTGAAGAAAGATTATGTATCTATGGTACACCTGCTGTTGAACACATTGCACATATCCTATTTGATTGCAAACTATATTCTGCAGAAAGGAGAATTTTAGATTCTTATTTAAAAACTAAAAAAAAATAATTGGGACACTCAGGAGAAACTGTCTTGCTCTTTGCAGGAAATGAACCTGCATCACTAGTAAGACTGCACTCTTTATGATGATGGTGATGATGATGATGATGATATCATTCAATCATGTCTGACTCTTGGCGATTCTGTGGGTCAGGTTTCTCCACATCTCCCGATTTTGCACTGCTTCTTGAGTTTCTTTATGCCCTGGCTGGTGTCAGCTTTGATGGTGTCCAGCCATTGTGTTTTTTGGCCTGATTTCCTTTTACTGCTAACTCTTCCCAACATAATTGCTTTCTCCAATGAATTCCCTCACATAACCAAAATAAGATGATTTTTTTCCTTCTAATGACACACCTGGTGTTACGTGCTCCAGTACTTGGTTGTTGATCACCTTTGCTGTCCAAGGACTCTATATCAAAGGCTATTTCAGAGAGGACAAACTATTTAGGACAGGTTGGGGTTAAATGTAGGGGTGACAAATTATTGTAAATAGGTTCTGAGGTTATCTTTGTATCTGTATTTGTATTGGTTTTATACTTTTCATATGGTCAGATGACTAAATCAATAAAGATTTTATTCTTTTTTAAAAAAAATAGTTTTTATTAAATTATTTACATTTAAAAACATACAAAAGAAAAAAATATATGACAATAACAAATACATTACAAACATATAGAAACATAAAAAGCGCATACAGCTATAAAACTTTCAATCTCTATAATTATCTTACGGCAATTATATATTGGCAGTTTATTTCTATATAATTTTCAATTCATTGTCTTATGTATTTATATAACATGTATTGTATAGTAAATGTTAATAGGTAGTAATACTTATATTAATAGTAGTTTTAATAATAGTAACCGTAATAATAGTGATAATAATAGTAATAATAATGATAATAATAGTAGTAGTAATAATAATAGTAATAGTAATAATAGTAATAGTAATACAAAAGAAATATTCTTTTTAGTATTGTAACATCATAATATACATACATACATACATACATACATACATACATACATACATACATACATACATACATACATATATATATATATATATATATATATATATATATATATATATATATATATACATACACACAGTTGTATAACAAGGCTAGTTTTTCCATAAACTTCTTGGTTATACTTATACATATCTCATTTGATTTATATTTGTGTTTATTGTGTTAATCGTGTTTGTTTTTGTTTTTCATACCAATTGTAAAATGTGTTCCAGATTTCATAGTAGTCGGAGTCCTCCTTTCCTTTTAATTACATCGTCAATTTGTCTGCCTCAGCACATTCCAAGATTTTTCTAATTACACTACTTTCATCAGGGATATCGTTTTGTTTCCAGTATTGTGCTACCGTTATTCTTGCTGCTGTTAATATATGTAATATGATATAATAATATTTTTTCTCCATTTTCTGATTAACGTTTCCCAGCAGAAATGCTTCTGGTTTTATGTTTATTTCCTGTTGTGTAATTTCTGATAGCCAGATTTTGATTGTATTCCAGAAACTTTTTATTTTTGGACAGATCCACCACATATGATAGTAAGATCCTGTTTTGTGTTGGCATTTCCAACAATTGGGTGCTAGGTTTTTATACATTTTGGCCAATCTCGCCGGGGGGAGGTGCCATCTGTAAAATAATTTATAATAGTTTTCTTTATACGAAACTGATTTTGTCATTTTATAATTCTGGTTCCAAATTTTTTCCCATTGATTCAACTGTATGTCGTGTCCAAAATTTTTGGTCCAACTTATCATATTTCCTTTTATTGTATCTTTTTGCATTTTATATTTTAGCAGGAATTTGTATATTTTAGTTATTGCTTTTTGTTCTTGGCCCAATAAAATTTTATCCAATTCTGATTTTTGTTTTTGTATTCCATAATTTCTTTTATCACTTTCTAATCTGTTTTTAATTTGGAAATATGGCCACCAATCAATTTTGATTCCTTCTTGTTCTAATTTTGATATAGGTTTCAAGGCTCCCCCTTCCTCTAATATTTCTTAGTAGGTGACCATTTTATTCAAATTTGTTGTATTAGGGTGTATGATGGCTTCCATACCGGAAAACCAAGACGGTATTTTTGTGTAGTGTTGTTTTTTAATCTTGAGCCAAATTCCGAGTAGTGAATCCCTAATTTTATGTCTTCTGAAATATGAGTGGGTTTTGTGTTTGTCATCCCAGAGGAATCCGTGCCAGCCTAAATGTAAATCATGGCCCTCTAATGTCAATAGTCGTCTATTTTTAATCTGTATCCAATCTTTTAACCATATTAAGGCAGATGCTTGGTAATATAGTTCAAAATCTGGTAGTCCAAAGCCCCCCTGGTTTCTATTTTCTTGCAAATATTTTAATTTGATTCTGGGTTTCTTTCCTACCCATATGAATTTAACTAGTATTCTATTTAACTATTCAAAGTATTTTTTCTCTAATTTAATTGGTATAGTTTGAAACAGATATAGAATTTGAGGTAATATTGTCATTTTAATTGCTGCAATTCTGCCAGTAAGGGAAATTTGTAATTTGTTCCATTTCTCTAATTTCTTTTCAATTTGTTTTAATATTTCCATATAGTTTCCTTCTTTTATTGTGATGCATTTCGCTGATAAATTTATTCCTAAGTATTTTATTTTCTTTACAATTTGCAATTCCAATTTCTCTTCTAGTTCTTTGTTTTGTTTTAGATATTATTTTAGTTTTCTGTTTATTAATTTTTAGACCGGCTACTTTCCCGAATTCATTTATTTCTTTTAATAGAATTGGTCCTACCTCTAATGGTTCCTCAATAAAGATTTTATTCTATTCCACCCCATCCCACTCTACCCCATCCGTTAGTGTAGACACAGCTGCTCTCAACAGATCAGAGGTCAAATTCAGTATAAGGCAACTTCTTCCATTCTTAAATGCAAGGCACAAAATGGAAAAAGCCAGATGAGGCCAGTATCATATAATGTCAGGGATTTAAAAAAAAACTTTGAGAAAGTTAGAAAAATTCAAACATTTCTGACTGATCATTTGAATTTGGGATGGGGTAGTGAGAAAGCAATGCATAATTAAGAATGCTCAGGAAGTATGGATTACAGGCAGCTTTTTTTAAATTATGTTTTTTTATTAAAGTTGTTAATTTTTAATAATGAAAGCAATGTAACTTTTAGAGAAGGAATAAAAGAAATTAAAAAATGAATACATAAGAAAAAAAGAAGAAAGAGAAGAATAAAAGAAGCAATTTCCAATTTAATAGCAGTTATAAATGCCTTTACTGTATATTTTACTTTCCTAAGATTACATCATAATTTCCTTCTTTCCATAATCTAGCCTTTGTAACAGTCAAACCCAGAAATTGCAAGTTCTTTTTTTATTTTTTATTTCTGCAGCAAAAATTCCATAAGGGGTTTTCAGTCAGTAATAAATGAGGTCATTGTCCTTTCCCTAATCAGACAAATCATTCTTGCCATCTCTGCTAGTTCATCTTTACCAACTATCGCCCCATTGTGGGTATTTCAGAATATTTCTATTTATGTGCATATAATAGTCTTCCAGCAGTTATCAATATAACAAATCATGTTCCATAGCTTTTTAAAAATAAAACAATACTTAAAACTGAGGTCGGTTAGGGATTTTGCCTTTACTAAATGCCTAGTGTAGGAATTGCATTATACATTTAAACTGGCATAACCTTGGCAAATTACAGCATTTGAATTACTGTTTTCCTTGCAGTGGAAGGCAACCCATCATGTGTGTGTTGGCCCATGAATTATTTCAGGCCTTAATGCTAAATCCAGCATAAAGGCTTGAGAAATTCAGTTCTTTGCCCAAATAACAGTTTGTGTGATATGCAGGCATGTACATGCATACATGCATGCTTGAAAAATAAAGATGAAGGGGTCTTTTTGGACATTGTATAGAGGGCTTTCTACCGGGTTTTGGGACATTTCTTTTTATTGGGCAAGGAGGTACAACCTTCAATTAAACCAATTAAAGGCCTCAGCAAGTGATGGGTGAATGAAGCCAGAATTAAGAATTGGGGGGACCGGTGTGCAGAATAGGTGGGATTTAAAAGTGATACATACATTTTTCATTGTGCCATTCCATGCCTCTTTCACTGCTACCTGCCCAACAAACAAGCACATAAAAGGAGGAAATTATTTAATATTAATATTCTCTTGTCGCTAAATTGAGCTTCATGGCTATAAATAGGTGTCTTATGTTCTTATTTAGGAACTGAAAGACGCTATAATGGAAGATATGGTGCAATTAGGAAAAGAAAGTGGACTTCATTCATTTGAACAGGTAAATACTGGAAAAAACATTGATGACTAAAATGAGATGAACTCCTTTTTGAGATGAATAGGAGGGGATTTTAGCATGCATTATATAAACCCTCACATGCGTCACTGTGCTTTGTGGTTCAGCCATATATTCACTGACATTTCTATTTTTATTAAAATATCTTTATTTAAATTTGTGTAAGAGTCACTTTCAAAAAATCTCTTGTAATAGATAGTACATATCAAAATAAACTGAAAGCAGTTCTGGAAAGTGAGTTCAAGCCCTTCATTCCTATAGCTGACATAGAAAATAAAGCAGTTCTTTTTGTTTTCTGCATAACTATTTTCTCATATGTGCATAGATATTTTTGTAACAGACTTACAGAACTCAAATAGGAGATGTTTGCTAATAGGAACTGTAGGGCAGAGAAAGAGAACCTATTGAGAAAAAAAACAAAACCCTTGGAATCTAATCCCATATAGCAGAGATCTTCAAACTTGGCAACTTTAAGACTTGTGGAATTCTGGGAGTTGAAGTCCACAAGTCTTAAAGTTGCCAAGTTTGGGGACCCCTGCCATATAGACTTACCTGGCAGAATGTATGGGTGCTTTCTGTGGGATTTATTCCTAAATAGACATATTCAGAATTGCGTGGAGGGTTGTCAGAAATCTCCCCTATGTTTCTACCATTTCATCACTGTCACAATTCGTGTTTTATTTATTTATTAAATTTATAAGCTGCCCGAGTGCACTAAATATATTGCATGGTATGCAGAGCCAGATTAAGCCAACTGATGCTCTATCCACAGCCCCACAATGGTGCCCCTCATTGGAAGTAATAACTATATGATAAGACCTTTAAACCAGGGAAAGATAACTATTGGACACATAACTAATAAACCAGGGAAAGATAACTATTGGACACATAACTAATTTCAATGCTAAAAATTGAAAGTATTTTTTAAATATTTTTAATATTCAACAAGCATGTTTTCCTGTGACAGTCCTATGCAGCTCAAAGTATCTTCAAATTGTTCTCAGGCCACAGAACATTTTTATTATGATGGTGTTTAAATGTACTGTATTTTTAAAAGTCTATTCAAAAGGTACGTGAAATACCAAGTGAGAGCATGAGCAAAATTTATTTATTATTTATAAAATAGATTTAATATAGCCCATGAACTCAAACAATGGCACACTAAGTAGTATACAGCATAAAACACAAACAATAAATCAAAACCATATAACATTAAACATGTACAATAAATAAATAGTAGCTGTAGTTCAGGTTTTTGGGTTCTGGACTTTGAGGGAGTATGAAGCAGACTTCCATGGATAATAACTTTTACTCACAGGGAAGAATGCAGATTCCTAAATGAAAAGGTACAAATTGGTAGCAAAATAAAGTTAAACTTATTTTTTAGGAAAATCTGGGAAACTGGAGTGAAGCAAATGAACTCAGGTTTAAACAGTCTAAAATGAATGTATACCTCGCCCAAAATGAAAGTAGCAGTTGGACTCACCTTCCTTTTAACAAAATAATTGTCAACTGCAAACATCTGTCAGTGATTATACAATAAAAATAAAACATGAACTGCAGGTCAAAAGGGCTTGCTTCATACAAAACCAGAATAAAACAAAGCATATTCATATTTCATCAATTGGACTCAATGCATGTAATTTTTGTTAGAAAGGTTGTAAGTTATGTTTGTTTTGCCTGATAAAATCCACAATTTATCGGCAAATTTCAGGAAGCAACCAAGTGGGGTTTTCAGATAAGGGTTTAGTTTTGTTTTTCCTTTTGATCCTTTTATACTTATATAATTTTATTTTGTTTTTTTTTTAATTTTCAGGTTAAAGCAGTTTCCATCCAATCTGAAATGTTCACAGTTCAAAATGGTTTGTTGACACCTACATTAAAAGCCAGGCGACCAGAGCTGAGAGAATACTTCAAGAAACAAATAGAAGAGCTTTATTCAAGTATCTCCATCTGACAGCACAGGAAGGTTCTTCAGAATAATGTACTCTGTAGCAATATTAGGATAATTTTGAAAATGGGAAGGATGCAGTTGACATGAATAAGCATCTGACTTTCCACATGAGCCTTCTGCTGTCTGAAGACACGGTCACTGAGTAATACTTTGCCATCTAGTTCTAGGTCCTAGAAGATTGCATAGCCCGTACTGGACAACCATTAAACTTTTTAAAAGTTCCACTCCTTGAAAGTATGACAAGCCTTTCTTTATTAATGCGTGCAAAACTCCCTTAGCAAACAGGAAAGAAATCTGCTTTTTGTGTGACGCTCCTCTAAATCTGGATTCAGCCGTGCGATCTGTAGGATTTCCAGATGTCTCTCTGGATGGGTACTACTAAGAACTCTTTAGAAGCAGGAAGTTCTTGCCCTGATTCACAGGTATACATCATGCACGCATCTTCTTTTAAGAGTTTGTCCTCCCAAGTACCACTGAGTGCATATGTAACCAAGAATTCCTCATTGCAACTGAGCTCTTAAAATTCCAGGGAGATATCTGACAAAGGCTAGTAATCTACCTCAAATATTCTTTGATGCTCAAAGCCACAATAAATCTATTAACCTGATACAGAACTAAAAGCTGGAATTGTGTAATTGTTCTTTAAATGGCAGCTGTTATGGTCTGCATACAAAAGTTGAATTTGTTGGGGGTAATCAATTCACACACAGGAATAACTTGTATTTCATATGTATTAAATATGCTGAACTTAGTGCCACATGCTAGATGAATAGTAACTTGTGATTGTCACTATAGGGCCTCACACTTTCCAAAATGGGCAAGAGTTGTTTACTGGACACACTTTTGAAAGATGTTGATTGCTTTCTATTTTGGCAGCTACCCAACTGAAATTTATAAAAGGAAATCTAGTTTTTGTGAACACACTGTACAACTTTCGTTTATGCCTTCTACTCTAAATATTTCCCCCCAGATATTTAGCAGAAGAATGTGGGGACTGAGTGCCTGTTTTCCTTTTACATTGCTTTAGATTACACAACAGCATCTTGAGAAGTCTCATTTACGTAAAGATTGCTGAGATTATTGGAGACCTAATATTTAGCAAATATGCAAGGCCTCAGGATTCTGCCCATTGACAAGCTTTTTCAAGAGTTCTGGAGAAATAATTTTAAGTCATATAAAGAGGATGTGGGGTTTCTGAGTCAATTGGTGGGTCTCGAGTAACAGATTTAAGGTATTTTAAAGTAGACTATCCACTTCCATCTTTGGCTGAATGTACCATACGAAAACTAGAGAACGTTTAGTCCTATATTTGAGACTGTCTGTGTTCAGCAGTGAACAATTCACTTAAATCAATATTAGAGCTTCAGTGAAGAAATTAACTGTTCTGGAGAAACTATCTAACAAGAAAAGGTTGCTTGACCATATGCATCAGACATTAGTTTTTCTGTGGAAATTGAAAACGTGATACTATTGAGTTTGATTCTACAGACTTGAAAGCAAAATCCTTTACAAATATACTAAAGAAGATGTGGCGCTGTAGAATTGTTAGTATAATCAATTTTTGAGGCAAGTCTAATTTTTCATTCTTTTTTATGGTTTATTCTAAGTTCGAAGTGCTAAAGTAGTGATTGAAATTGAGTTAAATTTTGCTGGAATATTCATACCCAAAATTCAGTTGATTTTTTTTAAAAAAATGGGACACAGTGAATAAATGGAAAATGTAGGCAGGTCATTTATTCATATCTGGTCTATATTAACTTAAGATACTCTTAAAAAGAAATCTGCCCATTTGTTGCAGTAGTCTTGTTGCAAAAAGTACCCTTTGTGTGTCTTCCAATCCCTTCCATTTCTCTTTATCACCTAACTAAAAGATTTTACTTTGTACTTCAGAATTTGTTGTTCAGCTGTGTCCTCTAAACTGATCAATACAGACTGTGAAGATTAATATGGTTTGTACAAATTCCCCAAGTAGGTGTCATAGCCATACAAGTTGGAGATTATGAGAGCTGGAGTTTAGCATGGAGTATGTTTAAGACAGGCTGGTATAGTTTCTTCAATCTACACTGAAAAGTGGCTAGTAGTTCCATTAATTTAGATCCAAACCTAAGCTGTAATTTTATAATAGATAAAGGAGACTCATAATTTTTTGTATATTCATTGCAGGAAGACATAGAAATATATCTATACCCTTTTTAACTAGATTGCTATGATGCCTGGAGATAATTATTTTAATGTTAAATTCCCAAAAACTAATATTTTGAGAAAACTGGCATATGGACTAAACTCTCTATTATTTTAATGACATAAATTCAGCATTGCCAGAAATGTCTGACATAACATGTTTTATTTAGAATTATAAGTACAATCTTATATATTTATTAAACGTTTACCGTTATTTAAAACAGTAGCTAGGAATAAGTTGGGTATAATCTATCTGAATAAAATTTTGATTTAAAGAATAAATTAAGCAACATTTTAAAATGTTCTTATCGAGAGGAAATTGTTTGCTTGATTATGCTTTTTTATGTAAAGTAATACATTTATTTCAGTTGTACATCCTCTCCTCCCCCCCAACAGATACCGGAACCGTTTTAAAGACAATCTTAGAACATCCTAACAATCTAGTGATTAAACTGTATTCTATTGCACTCAGGATCACCTTTAAGGAACATGTTTTTTAAAACGGGAAGAGCTGTCTGTAACTGATCAAGAAAAAGAACTTGGGCCTAATGGATAGTTTCATAAAGATGTCAATTCACAGTTCCTCATCTGAGAAAAAAAGCACATCCCATGCTAGGGATCATTAACAGAGGGACTGAAAATAAATCTGGCAATAATGCATACTGTAATACCTTTTCACAAATGCTATGGTTATATCTGCATCTGAAATACTGTAGATTATGGCTATCCAACCTTTTGGTCTGCTTGGGCCTCATTGAGTGAAAAGGAATTGTTTTGGGTCACATGTAAAATATATAATATAGTTTATATATATAAATCATGTAATAAAGTTAAAAGGCCGCATTACTAGCTATCTAGGGCTGCATGTGGCCCATAGGCTGTGGATTGGACAGGCCTGCTGTGGGTGGTTCTGTTCACATTTAATTTTTTAAAAATGTGATCAAGATCTGCTGGAAAAAAGTGCAGAAGATAACCAAAATTATCAGGGGCTCAAACACTTTCCTTATAAGCAAATATTAGAATATTGGAAAATTTTAGCTTAGGAAGAAGGGGGAATGATTGAGGTGTACAAAATCATTCGTGGCAGGGAGAATTGTTTTCTCTTTTTTGTCAAGTCACTAAAACCAAGAGCCATCCTTTGAAGTTGATTGGAAGAAGATTAAGAACAGATAAAAGAAACCAATTCTTCTTCTAAGCAGATAATTCACCTAAGGCATTTATTACTGCAAGAAACAGACTAAATTGGGTTAATGGTTTTAAAGAAGGATTGGATATATTCATGGAGGACAAAACTATCAAGTGCTATCAATTTTGAAGGCTCAAATGTTCCCTCCCGTCTCAGGGCAGCATGTGTTCAAGGGGGAACAAAAGCAGGAGAGAGATATTTATCTTCTGCTCAAGAGTACCTTAGAAGTATCACATGCTGGACTAAGATGGGCCTTGGTCTGAACCAGCAAGATATTCTCAATAGTTCTATGTTAAGTGAAGGATCAAAAGATAAAAATCAACTTTGAGTCAAAGCCTATTCCTAGTCACTTCATAAATTTAGGCAAATTAGAACACTGCAGTTTAGGGAGTTATCACTACAGACTACTATTAGTACAACATGAAGGACTTTTTGCAGTTGGGGGCTGAATTTTCAATATTTTTTTTCTGGTGAGGATCTACTGGAAATGACAGTAACATGAAAGTAATTGAGAAGCAAGGCTGTTTTGAGGTATGGGCCAGTGTGCAAAATAGGTGCATTAGACGAAGTCTACAAACTAAACACAAGCTCTAAAGCACGATCTGGAAGTGCTAAAGGTATGCAACCCACAAGTTGTCCATTCTGTACAGTAAGCGACAATGCTGATTTATCCCTAGATTTAGAAAATATTGAATTTAGATGCAGTGTACACCTGTGACTGGCCCAAGCGCTGCTTGTTTTATTAAACTCCTGAAGTGGAGATCAATCCTTGGTGACTAAGGGCCATCTTGGCAACAACAAAATGGTTTGCTATTCAACTGAAGGATTTTTTTTACTTTCCAGGCTAACCTAGAGCCCTGAAGCTTGTTGGTGTTTGCCCACTCATGTATTAACTAGGTTCAATTCTAATTTGTTTGAGACCAGCTAAGGTTGACTAGATGTTGCCCCCTGTGGAGGCGGAATGCTGCTTATCAATGTCTTTATTCACCACTGTTACATTTGGCTGCACATAGCTGATCTCATATAAAACCTTTCTACCTGCTGTTGGATTTATCTCAGGTGGACAGCAGGTGCATTGGAGATTCTTAAGTGATTTTGTCTGCTCACCTGGCCCAATTTTAAAAAATGGAAATATAGAAAAAATATCTAAGGGCCCTAATCAAAATATCTAATTAAATAGCCATATGTAGCTTGAGCCATTGGTGTTCAAAAGAATACATCTGCATTCTGCTAAATACCAGATTTATTTGAATTGCACTATTTGTTATCAACCAGCTTTATTAAGCATGTAGGATTAGTGTAACATTACAACTGCTGTTGAATCTCTTAGAAAAGTTCTAATTATTCCAGATTAGAATGCTGGTGCCAACATTAATAATTTGAGTCTAAAATGCTATCAATATGCTGTACAATATATCACTAGAAGCAATACTAAGGACAAAGGGACTAGTTCATCAGTCTGAATTTACATACCAGTAAACTAAAATTGGGTTCATAGTGATTATGAAATCCTGGTCATCATAAAAGCAGCCATTCTCCCTTCAATGAATAATAGGTGGATGTTCATTGCTTAATAACTTGCAGTTGCATAAGTAAATTATGTCTAGTGGATGTTTGAGTGACATACTAGAACAGGGGTGTCAAACTGGTGGCCCGTGGACTGGATGCGTCACACACAGGACACATCCACTCCAGCTCCACAAAGGGAAAAAGCGTTGCAAAACATCACGTGATGGCAACGTGACGCCGCGAGTTTGATACCCATGTACTAGAAACTTTGTATTAGTGTATTTGCTTTGTGATGTCATCAATTTGCAATCTGGTTGAGTGAAGAACATGCAGGAATGAATAAGAGATGAGGCTGATCTCTCACAAGAAAAATGGGCCATTCCAGTTTAAAAATGTTGCATAGTTTTTCATTATAAATATACAGTATACTGCTAAAACAGCCTTTCCTCCAAAATATCAATGAGGTTATATAAGTAAAATTTAAAGCTTCACTCGGGCCATATAATATTTTGGGGGAAATTAAAAAAAACCCTGAACTGAAACATGAATTTATTTTATATGAAAGAGAAGCAGAAAACCCTTTACAAAGGTTTTTATGGCACATTGCTGGTAAGAATAACAAAATCCCCTTAAAAAAAAAATTAAATTATTAGTGCATATATCAGAAAATAGCTTCAGTTTTCTTGGAATGAATCAAATCAACTTGAAAAAATAATCTTTGGTTTTCATTGTGTGGAAAGCACAAACTAGTGATCTATATGTAAATAAACTTATATGAAATGAATGTAAATTTTAGAAGAATACACTATTTTTGCATGAAATCGAGGAATTTAACAGATGTGCTGATGTCTCATGGAAAATATTATACAGATGGCTCATACTGTAGTTGCACATTAGTTTGCTTTCTTTACATTCCTCTCACCCAGTTTTAATTGAACTTGCACTAAAGGTAGAACTGCTGTTGCTTGGTAGAATTTACCTTAAGGCTACATGCCTCTAAATGACAGTATGCCAGCATGCTAACTTCATTTAATGTGCCATCCTTTAATTTGAACTTTCCACAATGTGGATCCGGAACAGCTAACTAGTAGAAACATCATACTTTGCTTGATGCCCTTTTATAAACCAAAATATCCTTTTATTCATTGGGAATGTTCCTCAGTAGAAAGAAACAATGCTTTAAAAAAATATTTTTTTACCTTCAGAGTTACTGGTAACAAAGGTAGAAGGAAGCAAACTTTTTGTCATTTTGGTTGTGTTCAGTACTCGAGCAAGCAAACATGCTGTAAAGCCTAATTTTAAAAAGTTAAATCAATTTAATTTTCACTCCGTCCTGCTAAGTACTTCATGTGCCACAGGAAATCAGATGAAACAATACTGTCATTCCCCAAACTTAATCTTCTGCAGATGTGGTGGTGCTATGGTTCCCAGAAATCTTCAGCTGTATGTTAGCTGGAGAATTCTAGGTGTTAAATTCCTAACACATCTAAAGGAGATGAGGCTGCACTAGTGTTGTATCAGTCCACACTAGAAAAAGTTGCAAAGTATAGCTTCTAGACAATTATAACAATTCCTATTAAAAATAAACAGGTAAGCAAATGCACCAAATATCCAAAATAAAAATATATATTGATCAATAATACTCAAGTCAATACTGAAGGAAAGGAATTCCTTTCTAATGATTATTTCTGCAAGAGAGAGAGGATTGAGCATATTCATTCTATTTTTCCTAATTTGCTAGACAGGTTAAGCAAAATAGTAAAGCAGAAAAGATTAAAAGTAGTTTCTACCAAGAGGAAAGGAGACTTCATTCCTTAAGTAAGCATACTTACTTAATATACTTAATACTGCATGAGCATATATCTTGATTTATGCTCATTTCCACATCAAGGATGCTAAAAAAAAACTCAGCTCACCCTTCTAACCTAAACCAAGGTATTCATGCCTGCTGTTACTGTTGAAGAATTTTGCTTAACTATTTCCCCCCCAAATAAATTAATACATTTTGCTGTTCTACTGAAGGCAAACATAAAATGCAATTTTAAAATAGGCAACTTCAAAACAGTTGCAAAAGTAGTTCTGATTTTGTAGAAGCAGTTAATAATTAAATTAAAAATCTATCCCTGAATAAATCAGTTAGGAAACCAGTCCAAGGAATCGAAGGGATTTGGCATCTATTGGCTTCAACATTACTTCCAGAATTCTCCATTTCAGTCTCTACTAGCAGAATTGCCACCTGTAAACATGTCATGTTCTTGAACATTTGCACCGTTAGGGTTTTCAGGGCTAATCTTCTGTCCTTCCATGATAGCATCTTTCTATTATGGGTGATGCAGCAGCTCTTCCAATCTGTCCAAAGGAAGCTCAGTTGGATTCCATTTTCTGGATTTGGGATTAGTCTCAACATCCTGAAGCCAAATAATGCAACTATTACGTTGGGCAACAACTTCAGGGCATCATAAAAATGTTAATGTCTTTTTTTTTTGCATTATATTCAAGTAGAAATTCTATCCCCTTTTACCAGAGCGTATGTCCTACTGAACGCATTCTAGTTTACTTCTGAATAGACACAGAGCTGTTGCATCATTAAAATGTGAAAATAAGAAGACATTAAACAAATAGCAGCTTTAGTGTCTCCAGTTTTAAGAGAGAACAAAGTTAATGCTGCCTAGGGCGTGTTTAGAAAAGAGACATTTCAGCACATACAACTTTTAATCTTGCATGAGGATCCGAATCTACCAAAATGACCTCTTCCTGAGAAACACTAAACAGCATAAAGTCCTGTGCTCTTCTGCACTGAGTTATACACCCTGGTTGTAAGCAAGAAAACCAGGAAGAAAAATAATTCATTAGTTGTTTTCCAGTTATATTTTTTCTGTGAGATAACAGCACCTCACCATACTTTTCTATCATGCAACAGGACAACATATCTGCATTGAAATAAACTGCAAGTAAATCAGCCATTTATTTATATATTATTTATTCTATTTTCAACAAAAAGTGAAGATTAAAAATGTCAATGATCAATTAAAATATCTGTAATTAATCAGTTTTTGTTTCAATTTTGGGATATCCGCATGTACTATACACTTAAAATGCAAAGGGGAAGATGCAGACTTTTATTTTGTAAAAAAATGTCAAGTTTATCAAATTTGTTAATATTCCTCTTGACTGACAAATAAAATATTTTTTAAAATTCTGTTTTATTCCAATAATCTGTCTATGGACTCAATAATGAATTGTTCAGAAATGAATGCCTATTTTAAAATGTGTGGACTTTTCTTTTTTTTAAATATCCACAAGTACACTTTGGAGGTGAACTCGGTGAACTCATATTCCAATATTGAAAATGAAGACATTTTTTGAGCTTCTCCATAGTTTGACAGTATTACCAACCAAAAAGACGGTATTATAAAAATGTATAGCTTTTTTTCAAATGTCTTTAAAATAACAAAGTTGAAAGAACTGTTCTGCTTATGTTCTCCCTTGGTGTCTGTCAATACTGTATTCAGATGACACAGAATGTTACCTTTTGGTTACATGTAAGGAGAAATACTGTAAGGAAAACCCTTAATAATGCAAAGGCTAAGGAGTCATATGATCTGTCAGACCTCAGCTCTTCAAATTTTAATAGAGCAAAAAAAACCAAACACCTGCACTTTTAATTTATTTCCGTTCTTATAGAATGAATCTGGGTTCTATGGGAACTCAAGAGACTCTCTGAACTTAAAGCCTTTATTGACATACCGTATATATTTGCAAATAAGCCCATCCATGAAAAAGCCAACCCTCAAATTTTTAACCACAAAAATGTGCCACCCATTGATAAGACAAGCCTTGGGTTCTTTTGTACGTTTTTTTTCAATATATTCTGAAGTACTTCATTTGTTTTTATATTTTGTATCAATAAATGTTTTACAGAACAGATTCTGTTTTAAATTTTCCTAATTGGCTTATCCCCTACATCATGGATGTCAAACTCACGTCATCACGGTGGTGTCATGTGATGTATTGGGACTTTTTTTTCCCTTTGCTAAATCGGGCGTGGGCAGCGCGTGATGCCTCCGGCCCGCGGGCTGGGAGTTTGACAGCCCTGCCCTACATGGTGCATTTTTCAGCAGCTCCCATATTCATGTGTTGCCCCTCAGACCTTCACTAACGCAAATCCTAATTGGAAAACTGACCAGGCATTAGCTTAAGGAATGGAAATTGCCTTGCCTGACACAGAATGACTCAAGAACTGGTGTAGCCCAGAATCCCCTTTTTATTCCTAAAAGTCATTATAACATGATATATGTGATATGACATGATATGATAAATATATGATATACATAACATAACATATAATATAATATAATATAGTATAATACGGTGCAGTGGCCTAGTTAAGACACTGGGATTGTTGACTGAAAGGTTGGCAGTTTGAGACCTAGAGTACTGCATGATGAGGTGAGTATCCGTTCCTGCCCCAGCTTCTGCCAACTAGTAGTTAGAAACAAAATGCAAATAGATAAATATGTATCATTTCTGTGGGAAGGTAACAGCATTTTTTTTTATTGAAAAGTTTTATAAGTAGTACAAATACATTTTCCCCCTTTCCCCTTTCCCCCCCCACCCCTCCCTAGACTTCCCAGAACAAACACAGGGTATAGTATTCTAGTACATAAAACTAGAATATGCTAACAAATTGTTGACTTCAAAATCTCTCTAAATCTTTAACTCCTTATAACTCGAAACCCTTTAAACTTAAACTAAGAATTAAAAATACTTCATTCATAAGCTATTTGAATCTTCTTGGTCTGGTACTTGTTTTGAATATAGTCAATCCATCTTCTCCATTCCAATATATATCTTTCGCTTGAGTGGTCTTTAAGATATGATGAAATTTTTGCCATCTCTGCCAAATGCACGACTTTTAGTGTCCATTCCTCAATGGTAGGTGGGTCTTCCTTCTTCCAATACTGTGCCACCAGCAGCCTGGCAGCTGTTATTAAACTCAAAACCAATTTAGTCTCTATTACAGTACAGTCCGTAATTATTCCCAGCAAAAAAACCCTGTGGTGTAAATTTAATCTTTTTCTTTAAAATATTTTGAATAATCCACCATATTTTTATCCAAAAAGCCTTGGTTTTTTTACATGTCCACCATATATGGAAATATGTAGCATCTTCACACTCGCATCGCCAACACTTGGGTTGTAAGTTTGGATACATACAGGCTAGTTTTTTTGGATCTAAATGCCATCTATAAACCATTTTATAAAAGTTCTCTCTTAAGTTTTGAGCTTGCGTAAATCTTACATTTCTAACCTATATCTTTGGAAGGTAGGTAACAGCATTTCGTGCACCTTGGCATATGGTCATGCCAGCCACATGATCATGGAAATGTCTTTGGATAATGTTTTGCTCTCTGAGCTCAGAAATGGAGATGACCATCGCCCCCTAGAGCTGGACACAATTGGGCAGGGGAAACCTATAATGGCATATCATACTATCATATAATATCACATATATTACATATCATATCTCAATTTTATATAATATATATAAACCAAATCTTTTAACAAGATTCTGGCTTTTGTCTGCTGCATGCATACAATTAAAACACAAATGTGTCTTGTCAATCCGACAAAAGCGTCTCCTTTAGTGACAGTAGGAGTATAAAGAAATACAGAGTCTTCCGTATTTAAAAAGCCAGAAAATTCTACGTTAGGTTGTTATATTATACGGTAGGAGTTGGCGGAAATACACTCTTCAAACTCTTTAACACTCCTCTTAATTCGCAGAAATTAATCCCCCTTTGGAAGGATAATGGTATCTGCCACCGAACGCATCTACAAAGTATCACATTAAGAATCGAGAAGCACGACAAAGCACGCACGTGTAAAGTCAATCAAATATCGGCAGCCGGGCTTTTTATTCGATCGAAGCCATTCTGCTCATTAGACGTCCAGCCGCGGCGGTTCACGAGCTGAACAAATGAGGCGAAGGAAGGAGTGCGTTGAGGACTCCGATAGGATCATTGGATTCATTCCTGAGCGGTGATTGGATGAAAGCAGCTGCCTATCAAAATGCCGAAATGTCCTCACACCACCACCACCACCACCACCACGGGAGCGGACCGTCAGTCTGTTATTAAGGAAGCTAAAGAAGCGGGCGGAGAGGCTGACGGCGGATTGTGTTGTGTGGGGACCGTTTGTGGCCATAGGAGGTCTCGAACACGAGGTTCTCGTCCTTTCGCTAATATTTTCCAGAGTTATATTTTGGGGATAGCTTTCGCTGCCCTTCCCTAAAATCAGGCGGTCACGTTTGTTCACCTGCATCACCTGTTTCATCTCAGCTTGGGCCCAATCTTTAAAGTCGGACCTGGATTTATAATTGCATCCAAGCATCTTCATTTCTCCCACACCTTCATCTCTTCTGCTGATTCTTGGCTGTTCTGCTTTTCTCCCTATAATTGGCTAAATGCGCACTTCAGTTCTTGAATCGTTTCCTGAGAGAGTCCTGGAAGTAGCATATGTTAATGCAAACCTAATTATACCTTTTTGAGTTACCTGTATACCCAATATTCCTCTAGAAAATACATTTTGGGCACTTTCTCTTGGAGGACAATTGGTATTTGACTTCATTGTAGAAATAATAGATTTGGAGTTAGTTGCTGCAGTTCCTGGACAGCATAACAGAGTTAGTTGGAAGGGACAGTGGAAGTTTTTCAGACCAACTCCCTGCTCAAGAAAGTCCTAGTCAAATCCTGATTTCTCTTTTTTAGGGCACATTAAGTTATATTACTGCTTTATTCTCTGAAATGATATCCTTATGTTCTTTTTTTGTGTCAAGGTTTGTTGTACCTTGGTTCCTGTTTTCATGAGCCATTGTGGCTTGGGCAGAGCAAGTTTTGTCAACCAGTATGTCTGAAGATCATTAGGCTTCAGAAAGATGCCTTGGGCTTATATTTGACTTAGATCTTGTCTTATTTTCTTTTCCTTTTAGACAGAAGTTCTGAAGGAAGAAAAGCAGACAAAAAGAGGATGGATTGGATGAAATTACGTCCATATTCCAGGAAGAGGCAAATGCAAAAGAAAACACATTGTGCTTCTCCATTGCCTGCTAAAACAGCACCTGTTGCAATGGTCAGAATGAAGAGTAAAGTCAAAACATCTCAGGAGCACCCAGATCTGCTTTCTAAGTTTAGCTGTGATCCTCAGGTGAAAAGCACTGTTGGTAAAAAAAAAGGTGAGATCTTCATGAAAATTTAAAGTGTTTTTATTTAGAGTGATGTTTCAGACTGTATAATCTCTGTTTGTATTTTTTTTTAATCATTATAGAGAGCTTTTAGATGACCTGAAGGCTGAAGAAGTTTGAACATTTCTCTACAATGTAAAGAGAATAGTTGAATGATATTGTTTGTTTCCATCTCATTTAAATTACTTATGTTTTCTGTGAATTTGATTTTCAATTAATGTATAGAAGGAAAACAATACAGCTCTAAGCTTCAGGTTTTTTCACAACAAATGTTTTTTTTTCCTGTATGAAATAAATGAATTTATTGCTTATAGTTCCTGGACTGTGGTGAACTGAATCCTGCCTAATGTAGATATAAAGTCATTATTAGAGTTATTAGAATCACTTGAAATCCTCTCAAAGATCTGAAGACACAACTTCAAGTTTTGAGGCAAGATATTTTTTAAATGCCGCCCGCACACAATTCTCTGGCCTTCCCTGAGTTAAGGGTGAAGGTCTGAAGTTGGAATTTAGTTGTGTACTCCTGATTTTATAGGGCCCTGGAGCTCATAAAAATATACAGGGCAATCATGGTTAGTTCCTTTGAAGGTCTGAAGATTCATATGGAAGAACCAGGTGATTTGGTGAGGCCTCATTTCATCTTTATGTTTCTGTTTCCTGAACAGTTTGAACTTTCCAAATAGTTTCCTTCTGCAATCCGAGTCAGAAGAGTATAGGGAGTTGTTTATTGCATAGCTTTAAGAGAAATACTGTAAGTTCTAGTTACACCACAGCCTTGTGTGTGTTTTTAGGAAATTTCTTCCATAATATACTTTGTGACTTGCTTATTGCCGTGTGTGATAACTACAGGTGGATTATTCTTTGAATTGTGACCTAGATTTGATCTGAAAGAGAAACAATTCCCCACCACCTTTTTTTTCAGAGTTCAAAATGTTTTTGTTGCATGCAGAAATAAAAAATTGTTTTCTCTGTAGCAGTTCATTGATTACATAAATGTAACACACTAGTTTTTTTATACATAGCATAAAGGTAAAAAACGATATGTGCAGTGTTATCTTCATTTTAGATGTCAGAAGGTTTTTGTGGCTCCCGGTGTTTCAGGTCCAAATGGCTCTTTGAATGTTTAAGGTTGCCGACCCCTGCTTTATACCATGGGTGTCTTTATACTTTTGGCTTGCCTGGGCTTCACTGAATGAAGAATTGTCTTGGGCCATATATGAAATATAGAATATAGTTAATGTATGTAAACAAGCTTTATTTTAATATTTTTTTATTATCTCTTATGGGGTCACATTACTAGTAGTCCAGGATCACATGTGGCCCATGGGACATGGGTAGGATACACATGCTTGTACAGTAATGGCACGAGTCCGGTGTGATCTTTCTTTTTGAAAGTTTAATGGATGAATAAAAACAACCAGGAATAGGGCTTGTGAGCTTATAAAGGTAACAACAAACCCACTTGAAATGCTCCCAAAAGCAAACTAGTAACCAGTGCAGCTCTCAAACAGTGATGATGTGTGTGTGTATGAGTAAATTGTGCGGGTCTCATAACTGCCCAAGCCACTCCATTCTGGACTAGTCAAAATTTTCAAATGGCATCCCCATGGACAGCATATTGCAATAGTCCAAATGAAAGATGACTCAGTGAATGAAAGCAAGGCTTTCTAGTTGTAACGGGAAGGTTGTAACGAATGCATCAGAAAAAACTGTGAAGGCTTTTGGAGCCACAGTGCCATGTGCTCTTTCAGAATAGTTATGACTCCTGCAGGAACACACACAGACTCACACCAGGCCCAGATAAAAATTCTGCTTGGGGAATCGTGATCACATCCAGAATCGTGATCACATCCAGAACCTTTTATTCAAACTATTAAAATATAATAATTTATGGAAGAGAGACACACTGTTCCTCATTTTAAACTTGGTGATTGATCCAGGTCTCCTTTTTCAATAATTTTTGGCAATGTTTAACCCAGAAATGTGATGATGAATAGGCTTCACCAAGTGTACTGTATATGTAGGACATTCTTCCCAATCTGTGAATAGTAACTTGCCTCTTGATTAGTCTGCTACCTTAAAACTGCCTAAGCTTGGAAGAATGAAAGCTTTCTGCGTACTGTAGGTGGATTGCTTACTAAGTTAATTAAATTGAGTAACCAGAAGGGGGAGCATTTCTCCTTTTGAAGAGAAAGTAACTTTAGAGATTAGGCAAGGTTTTTCAGAAATGATTTGCCATTGGCTCTTTCTTAGGGTGAGAGAAAGTGATCACCCAGCTAATTTTGTGCCTAAGGCAGAACTAGAACTCACAGACTCATGGTGTCTAGTCTGATGCTTTAGGCACTACACCAAACTGGTTCTCTATACCCCCTTTACATAAAACAGATCATTTAGGTGAATGCATGACTTTTAGATAAGCTTAATAATGCTGAAGATCTTAAAACTCCATTTTCCTCCTTCTTCCTGCTCTTGTAGTAACTTTTGCTCTACCTTCTGGCTCCTTAGGGCAAACGAAAAGCACTGTTACAAAAGCATTACCAAAAATTCAAGAATTCTCTGAAGTGACTCAGATGGGTTGTCCTTCATCTGAAGAAAGGTAGGGAATAATAGGCATTCAGGACTTTTAAAGGGTTTTTTTGTTTGTTTTATGAAATGTTTTAGATCACTTTGTGTTAACAGTATAATTCCATGGGGACTGGGGATGATGGGACTGTAATCCATCATACTAAGGGAATGGTGTTCTTTGACCAGTTTTCTTTTTCTTTTTTAATAGTTTTTATTAATTTTCCAACATTAAAAAACACAAATACAAAGAAAAAGAAATAAAAGTAATAAATAACACAAAAATCAAATTGAACAAATACAAAATACGTACAAATATAAACATTAAGAATACTATACAATATATTTTACAGTATTTCGTGTCAAAATATATATGCCATTTTCCTACTTCACCATTTAAGTTGGTACATGTTTTTTGCCATTAGTAATTTAACCTATAATTTCATATATACATGAATATTTTATCATTCAGGTTTTAGTTTTTTCTGTTTCTTACTTTGATTCCTAATTTCTAGCCAATTGTAAAATCTATTCCAAATTTTATAGTAGTCCAATTCCTCTTTTCTTTTAATTCTATCGTCATCCTATCCATTTCAGCACATTCTAAAATCTTACTAATCACCATTTCATCCGGGAGAACCTTTTTTTGCTTGCAGTATTGTGCAAAGGTAATTCTGGCCGCAGTTAATATGTGAAGAGTTAAGTACTGTTTATCTTTTTCAATTTTCGAATCCAATATTCCCAATAAATACAGTTCTGGTTTCATTTGAATTTTATATTCCATCATTTCTTCCAACATTTCCCTAACTTTTTGCCAGAATTTCCTTGCATGTGAACAAGTCCACTACATGTGGTAAAATGTTCCAGATTTGTGACTGCATTTCCAACATTCCGGGGACAGGTTTGGAAACATTTTGGCCAATCTCGCTGGTGGCAGATACCATCGGTAAAACATTTTATATAAATTTTCCTTATAGGCCACTGCCTGGACCAGTTTTCT
The DNA here is from genome assembly GCA_023053685.1 of Diadophis punctatus similis. Classification (NCBI taxonomy): domain Eukaryota; kingdom Metazoa; phylum Chordata; class Lepidosauria; order Squamata; family Dipsadidae; genus Diadophis; species Diadophis punctatus. Next base: position 168,810,839 of record JALIGW010000002.1, read on the forward strand.
TAACAGCATTCTCATTAAATGAATGCTCAGGAGCAAGCATAATACACTTACTGTTTTACTGAAGGAGTTGTAGATATCTGAAAAGATCTGAAATAGCCTCTGAAAATGTAATTGCCCTCATTTTTTTTCTAAATAGGATTGAATTAAATTGCAGTGAATATAGAAGTACGGAGGTAACCAACGATATCAATAACATGGAAACAACTCCTTTAAAGGTAGACATAGTATTGTGAGATCACTTTAATTGAATACATTTCACTGGTGTGGACGCATAGATGAAGATAATATCCAGGATTCCATTAAACCACATTCAGCTGTGATTGTAATTTGAGAAAGTTGATCATATCTGGCTCCCATTGACTTAGATTGGGTTTACACAATACACTGAATCATAAATTAACCGAACTACTCACTTAAGTCATGAAACATTAACCAGGGTTAAAACCAAATTTAATATATTTTATAAGTTTACTAGGATATGGAGAAGTGTGCAATGGGAAGTTAAGCATATTTTACACAGCAAGATAATGTCCTGGGAGATTGTGGTGTCCTTTCCAGTCTTCTTGATGAGAAGGATGTGATAATCATAATAATTTATTAAATTTATGTGCTGTCTGACTCCCAGCAACTGTGGGCAGTTTACAGATGGTTAAAACATTAAAACAAGTAACTGTACAAAAATGTAGAAGAAAATAATATGTCAAATAAAACAACCCCAGATGGGATGATGAGCAGTAGACCAGTGTGTGTGTGTGTGTGTGTGTGTATGGTTTTGCTTGCTTGCTTGGTAATATGGTTTTTTGTGTTCATTTGTGTAATAGTTTGATCATAAGAATGATAGTCCCTGCTTGAGGAAAAAATTGCTATCCCAAAATTACAGCATAGCTTGGGTAGATTAACTGAAGAAAACGTGTGAAGGATCACTTCCAGGCAACAATTTTTGAGAAATTTTATGATGATATATGCTATGATATCTGGTCTTTGATTGTCGCCCATAGGATTCCTTGCATTTAGCCTCTGCAAGTACACAAAGCCTGAGATACAGTGAAGCTACTTCAGGTGAGAGTTCCCATGTATGCTGTGCTATTCTTTTCAGTATAACTTGAAGCTTTGGTTTTGCACATGGGTCTCATAAAGTAACATTGATATATATAAAATCCCTGCTCCATGTCAGTTATTCTCATGAGGATTGATATCGTTTATTATTTGTTTCGTTTCTTTGTTCAAATGTGTTATAGCCCTCCAACTCCAAAATAAAAAAAATCCATTAAAAACTGATAAAACATAAAACACATATAGCCTGGACTAAAACAACCTCAAAGGCAATACAAATCAAACACCTCAAAAATACAAGGATACATTAACTCCAGGACTGGGACCAAAACTTGATTTTAAGAGCTTTTGGGAACCCTCGGAGAAAGGACACAGTCCTTACTTCTAGGAAAATGCTGTTTTGGGGCAGGGGAGGCACAAGAAAGGAGATGCTTTCTCAGTCTCACAAGATGTCAATGTTTAATAAAGAGGACGTGCTGTGCAAGTACATACAGAGTACGTGAAAACAATTGGAGAAAAGCGGTCCCTCAGCTATCCAGACCCTATATAATTTGGGATTGTATATGTGAAGAAGTGATATTAATGGAGGAATCTAGAATTGTGCTAGATTTTCTTAGCTAGTTAACTTCTAAATAATAGGGTTTTGAGTTTGTGGTAATGATGTAATGCCAGGTAAAATGATTATTAATTTGAAAATTTTATAAGGTTTTTGAGCTGTGGTCTTCAGACTGATCTTTTGTATCACAAAGACTTGTAAAGACCAGAACTATAAATGAATTTTCAATCCTGCCACCATGGGAAATGGCAGCTTGTAGTGAATGGCTCTTTGTAGTAAGCATTGGTTTTGCTTACTTATTTCTTTTGTTAAATTCATGCACTACTTCTCTACAGCAGTTGAATAATTAAACACTTGATTTAGCAGACCATTGGAGATGAGTATATATGTGAAACCTAGATGTCCATTAAATCCACAAATGAGCCAAATCTACACAAACAATGCAATTTATATGAATAATCTGGAATTCCTCAGATACAACTCATTAGTTTGAGGGAGTGTTGGGAGGAAAGTTTTATCTGTTGAACCCTAAATCTGCTATAGCAGTTTTCTTTAAAAGTTTGCTGGTTTGGAGTACCATTCAAAACAGGTGTTTGCCTGGAAATATGATCGCTTAGAAGTTTCCATGTTCCCAAAATACGATTAACCAGAAAAAAGTGCCCATTTTTTCCTCAGTGAATCTAAGAGAACTCTGTCATTTAAAGTTATATTATTTGGGAGAAATGTAATTTTGGGAATTTCAACTTTACTAAAGATGTGTTAGAAAACATAATATAAATAAGAATAAATATTATCTATAATATATAAATATGTATAAATACATACTTGATTAATTTCATTAGACAGGTATATATATAATTATAATTATAATTATAATTATAATTATAATTATATATATATATATATATATATATATATATATATATATATATATATATATATATATATATATATATATATATATATATATATATATATATATATATATATATATATATATATATATATAATTTATTTATTTATGCTTTGTTGTAATTTTTCAAAAAAAATTGTTCACAATACCAATTATGGTATTTTTACCATAATTATTTTTGAAATATTTTTCCCTTTTTTGGTCATTATTTCAAAAGGATTAAAATAAATAAAAATAAAATAAAAATAACATATAAGTATTATACTGTAATATAAATAATATAATTTGTCAACCAATTAAAATGTACTTCAGCACACAAATCCCCTCGATATTCTTCCTGATTAATATCTTACGTTTTTTTATTTTTGCTTTTTAATTGAAATAAAAAATAATAGTGAAAAAGAAAACAAAAACATACAGTATATACCAGTGATGGCGAACCTTTTTTTGTTTGCATGTCAAAAGGGGCGGTGTGCACGTGCTAACACGTGCCCACACCCATTCCTTCCCCCTCACGCATGCGCACCCACCCGTGCTGCCCCCTGCACACAACCTGCGCATGCGCACAGGCCTCACTGAAGCCTGGGACGGTGGAAAAAATGGCCAAACGGGAAAACCGGAAGTTCAGAAAAACGGACTTCTGGTTTGCCCGTTGTGCTGTTTTTCACACTCTGGGGCTTTAGGGAAGCTTCGGAGGACGAAACGACCTTCCCCAAGGCCGAAAATCAGCTGGCCAGCGAATGCGCTGGAGCTCACATAGGGCAACATCTTGCGTGCCTTCTGATATGGCTCTGCGTGCTATCGCTATCACTGGTATATACATTTTTGACAATTCCACCTAAGCATTTCAGTAAATGGTATTCATTACAATTATCCATAGCTAATCAGTGTCAATCAAATTTGTTCATGTGTTCCTCATAACATCAACTTAGCAGACCATTGAGTGGTTGGAGTTTTATGTTTATCCCACCAGCCCAAGTTTTCCGATTGCTTATTAAAGGCAAATCCGGTTTTGACTGGATTGGTGTGTTATTGTGCATGTGTATTCATTTAAGAACAGATTCACAGCAACTAAATTTGTATGTTTGTGAATGTATAATGTGGTGTAATGGTTAAGGTGGTGGCCTAAAAACCAGGAGACTATGAGTTCTAGTCCTGCCTTAAGCATGAAAGCCAGCTGGGTGAATTTGGACCAGGCACATTCTCTCAGCCCCACCCACCTCACAAGGATGTTGTTGTGAGGAAAGAGTATTAAGTATGTTTGCCACCTTAAGTTACTTATAAAAATATAATAAAAGGCAGGATAAAAATGTAATTAACAATAGCTATATATACAAACTCTGAGTATATTTGGTATTTTCTCGGTGATAGGAATACAATTAAGTTTGCTTTTTTCCCTTTGTCGCTAAATACATTCATTTGAGATAGACAGCACCATTTTCTCATGGAAAAGGATTATTGGTTTATCTTGATCAGTTTGTATGCTTCCTTTCGGTTTTGTAACATTGTGCTCCACAATGGAGAGGTAAGCAATTTGATAAAACTTAAATCTTTCTGTATTTTTTCCCTGCTGCTTCCTGCAGAAGCTTTTCCGGGCTTCTGCAAAGTTAAAATTATCTTTTGATAATGTTACATTTTGCTGTAATTCCAGGAATGACATTACCAACAGGAGTTTCAGACTTTTTGCTGGATTGTTTGGATATGGAGACTACTCTGGACTGTAGTTATACCAAGACTATTGATTCTACAAGTAGTTATTCATCACCTGAAATATTCAGGGATGAAACTGATTTAGGTACACATTTTAAAAATTATTTGTGAGAATAAATGAAGAAAAGAGATATACATACCTTTTATGTTTTATATATGCACATGTATGTTTTTTCTTTGAATTAGAAAGCAGACCATTAGTACATTATATTTCGATATATTAGGTACAATAAGGGAGGAAAGCAGATTAAATAGTCTTCTGCCCAATCCTTTTTAATTTGCTAATGTATACATATTCCTTCAATCAACTCATGAATTGAGAATCGCCCTTATTTTTTAACTTTTGATTTGGCAATTCCTGATCTAAGTTTCCTAAACGCAGAGATAAATTAGTTCCATTATGCATTAAGCAAAACATTTGCTTCAGATTATACCCTCATTATCAACCTATTTGTTGGCTCCCCTGAAATATATGGAAATGTTCCGAAGTCATTATAAAAAGGCATTATTAACATTATAGATCTTTCTGAATTTTAATAATAGAACCATTAACTGGATTGTCTTCTGTCTTCAGAAGACACTGCTAGTCCTGAAACACACCTTGCGTGCAAAAATTCAACTCTCTTGGATACCAGCAAAGCCATCAACATAGAGAAGATGTCGCAATTCCCAAACCTTTCTAAAATACTTGGTAACGTTCAGAATATGATATATAACATTTTATTTAACTTTGCCATTGAAGTTCTATAGAAAAACAACTATATATTGAGCAGCTTAGATCTGGGTAGGAATATGATATGGATGAACTTGTGTCAGGAAATAAAAGAAGCTGGGGGAGAATAGTAATGGACAGAGCAAACTACATCTGCCAGTTTCCACTGGAAATTGAAGGCCAAACATTTCTCAAACTTAATTTGGCTTAGGAATCTCTTTGGGGGTTATTCTACATGTCCTCTGGTCTCATCCGCGAAGCAGCATTTCCTGCTGTTCGTTGCAGGAGCCAGCTTAAAGTGTATTGGCTTAATGAAATGCTGGTCGTATTTCATATTTTACCTCAGCACAATAAGAATTACATCTGAATATGAAGAGGGGAGAGGAAAGAAGTAGGGTGGGAAAACACTTCCTTTGTTGCAATTAGAAGATCTAAGGGCCTTTTGTTGTCAGTTCCCCATTTTATGGAGTAATTCTATGGGCTGGAGAACTGACACAAAGGGATCCATTATCTTCTTCCTCTTCTGCTACTTTTTGTCATGCATTGCACAAGAGATATGGGAAGATAAGAGGCTTGCTGTATTTTTATAGTTCCACCCAGAGTCACTTGAGCTAGAAGAGGCATCTGGGGGACATTTTGTCAATTTCACCTCAAACTGGTGAGTGCTACTGCTGGCAGCAACTGGCCATGGTATTCAAAGGTATTCCATGGAAAAAGGGGAAATGGCATTAGAGTAGGCAAAAATGGTACCACCTCTGATGTTTACGTGAGATATTCCTCTGAAGGAGGGTAGGCAGGGCCAGCAGGTAAAAGCAGCAATCACAATACCCATTCAAATCAGCTGAAGTTCTTGAAATGTTCAAGAGTACATTAGTGCCTGATCCATAAATAAGAGGAGCTGCTATATTAGTGTTTTGAAGCACATAAGTAGTCTCCCAAAAGCCTAAGACATAACTTGCAAAACAGATTGTGGTTAGGTTTTCTGTAAGAGAAGACAGCCCAGCAGACCAAGAGCAGCAGAGTAGTAGTGCTCTTAGTAACTGGATTGTCAGGGGCAGTGCTCACAGCAGTGTGTTAGTCGACTGAAGTAAAAACATTGCCTTCAAGGAAATGAAATGTCACAGACAGACTACAAAGCACCAGTCCCATTTTTGACGTAGACCAAAAAAAGACACAGAGATCACTTCATGGTGGGTCAAAGACATGTTTTCCTTTCTTACATATTTATTTCTTCTATTTTTATGGGGGTCCCCTTGCCGAGCAACTTTGTATAGCTAGCTGAAAATTAAAAACATCAAAATTCAAATTAGAATCCTTAAAAACATGCTGGATACAAGCATATATTATACATCATATTCATGGGTTCATATACCATCTTGCCCCACTGCTTGGGACAACAGCCAAGTCTTCAGGGCCTTCATCAAGGCAAACAAAGTCAAGTGACAAGTGGTTAATGGGGCACCTTTATACTGGGGCAAGTAAAATATGAATGAGCACTATGACATAGGCAATTAGAAATACTGTACTATCTTGTGCTTATTATATTCAGCAAAATTTAATCTCTTCCAGGTACCCCTTTAGGAATACAAGGCCAATACATTGCCAGGTAAAAAGAAAATTCTCTTTAAATTTGATAATTTGTTTTCCTTATATTAGTAGTGTTCACAAAGCTGCTGATGCAAAACAATTTGTAAGAGTAAAGATGCCAACAATCTTATTGGACTCCAAATGTATTCTCTTAATAAACCAAAACCACAATAGAAGAGTAATTTAAACTGCCACAAGGAACAGGTGACTAGTGCTGTCACTATTGTGGGAATCATTTATTTTACAATATAGTACAAAATTAAATATATTAGAAAGTTGTTTCTGACGCTAGGGGGCAGTGCTCATCTCCATTTCTTAGCCAAGAGAGCCAGCTTTGTCCGAAAACACTGCCGTGGTCATGTAGCCAGCATGACTATACACTGAGGTGCATGGAACGCTGTTACCTTCACCAAAATGGTGCCTATTTATCTATTTGCATTTGCATGCTTTTGAACTGTTAGGTTGGCAGGAGCTGGGGCAAGTGACGGGAGCTTATTCTATTTCGTAGCGCTGGGTTTTGAACCTGGGCTGTCAGCTTTCCAACTGACAAGCTCAGTGTCTTTAACTGCTGAGCCGTCACTGTGAGACCGAGAGAGGTTCATATTAAAGCAAAATTAACCATATGAATTGTTTTGACTGATCAGCTTATATATAATATGTAATGTCTCTCCCTACCCCAGAGGTCAGATTGGCTCCCATCCTTTTTGTAAGAGCCTTAAATGTCTGGTTCAAACCAAATGGCTTGAGGTCCCTATGGGGGAGTTTCACACTGGAGGTGGTTGGCTAATTAAAAGCTATCTTTTATTTAAACCCCAACCTGCTCTCCCATTGTATCCGACTTGTACGTTTTGTGTTAATGATTTTATTTTGTCATTTTATATCTGATGATTTTAATGGTGTGGGGTTTTTTTTATGTTTATTATGCTGTAAGCCGCCCAGAGTCGTTTGAAATGAGATGGGCAGCAAATAAATGTAATAAATTAAAAAATAAATAATATTGCATACAAGTTGTCCTTACCTTATGATTACAAATGAGCCCATAATTTCTATTGCTAAGCAAGGCAGTTAAGGGACTTTTGTCCCATTTTCTGACCTTTTTTGCCAAAGTAGGTAAGTGAATCAGTGCAGTTCTTAAATGAATCGTGCAGTCATTAGGCAACTCTGGCTTCCCCATTGACTTCCCTTGTCCGAAGCCAGCTGGGAAGGTTACAGGTGGTGATCACATGATCTGGGACAGTGCAACTATCATGAATATATGCCAATTCCCAAGTGCCTGAATTTGATCATGTGACCATGGGAATGCCACAAGCCCTAAGTTAGTTTTATCGGTGCCGTTGTAACTTCAAATTGTTGTAAGTTGAGGACTACCTGTACAGTGCTTTCTGGTTATTTTTTCCCCCACGTCTAAGCACATTGGTCTACAAGCGTACTCCACAGTTCTTGATCCGCAGCCATCCTTTGGTATCCAATTGGTTTTGATTTTTGCTGGACGTTGCTCACTCACGGAGCGTGTGCCCAGCAAAGCCCATTCTTTGTTCTCTCATTATCTCAAGAGAGTCTTCGGGAATTACTTCTTTGTGGAATTTCCTTGTTTGCGACATGGTCCTTATACGAGATACGAAGAATCCTTCTGATGTTGTTGGAAGATATTGATCTTATGAACAATTTTTGTTGTAGATTCCCAGATCTCATCAGCATAGATGGCATTTGGTATGACAGTGGCCTTAAATAATATGATCTTGGCTGTGCTTATGGCAGACGTGGTCCATACTGAGCGCATTTGTTGGAAGACAGCAGCTGTTTTGCCTGTTTGGCATTTCACATCTGCCTGTGTTCCTCCATCTGTGTCCATGATGCTACCAAGATACAGTAGTTGAATTTTTCCACAGATTTTAAGTCCTGTCCTCCTAATGTTATCAGGGTGTTGTCTTGAATACTGATGACTTGTTTAATTAGAGGAACAAAAGTATTTCATCTTAATACATGGAGATTTTTATTTGCAATGCTCGTTATAGTTTTTTCATAATGTTTGAATATATAATATATTAATCCCACAATCTTTTGCCAGCAGAAAACAATCCAGCCAGAAACTGCCTTCTGAACCCACAAATACTTCAGCTGTGGTAGCAGGTAAAAAAAAAAGTTTCTTTACTATGTGTAAGGTACCTAATAGAATTTTTTTCTCTATTACTGAGGTAGGATTATGTCAACAGCCTATTTATAGTGGTTCCTTTAAATGCTCTCTTAATCATATGTTATAAAACCTTTACTACAGCTGGATTGCAATCCTGGCACTGAAAATATCGTAACTAAAATAGTTCCCTTCTCATCCTCTGCATTGCTTTGCTGTCATTCATGGAATTTGTTTACATGCCCTATAATAATTTGGTATCATATTTTCTCACAAGACTGATCAGGGATTTAAAAATGTATGTCTCAGTTTAACTACCAGTAATTTTGGCTTGTTTGGGCGCCTAGAGTTACTACCCTATCTAAAAATGTGAACATTTAAAATTAATTGTAAAATAAACTATGAATGAAGAACGGAGGTTATAACCGTGTGTGTGCGTGCGTGCGTGCGTGTGTGTGAACTCAAGGCAGTGAATATACCTAATCAAAAGATTGACCAGCTCAAAATCATCCAGCCAGCTTTCCCGCCTAACCTAAGGGAGGTCTAGAACTCTGTCTCCTGGCTTCTAGGCCAGCGTCTTAACTGCTACAGCAAACTGGATCTTCATAGCAGCTGTTACAATTTGTTATGGAAGTTGTACCTTTTTGTGGAATTGCATGGCTGTTTTCTGAAGAACGTTTCAACTCTGAAGCTCTAAAATTGGTTGCAGTCAATTTAATAAATGTTCATCCCAGATTTTCAGGGAGATCTTATTAAGGAGAATATTCAAAGCAGCCTTCTATACTGTACTCAGATTTGGCTGATCTTTGATCATAATAAAATGAACTGAATTCAGTTCATTAATTTGTTGAGAACTCTTTCCATTCTCTTTGAACGGTCATGCGTCTGTCTGTCTGTCTGTCTGTCTGTCTGTCTGTCTGTCTGTCTGTCTATCTATCTATCTATCTATCTATCTATCTATCTATCTATCTATCTATCTATCTATCTATCTATCTATCTATCATTCTTTCTCCTAGTGTTAAAATAAATTAAAAAAACATTTTGTCACAAGACATAATTAAATGCCTTGATCCTATGTCAATAAAGCAGTAAAAAATAGGCATGCATAAATGTGCCTTCATAACCAAGCTCCAGATCATACCAAATAATGTCCTTACACCAGAGGAGAATGTGCTGAAAGGACATGGTACAGAATATCGTGTGGCCAAACACTTCCTCGCACGCTATTAAGCACCTGTTTCCATGCCAATCATAGAAGGAATCTGGGAAGAAATGAATGAAGAACGGAGGGTGTGCATTCTATTATAAAACATTCACAAAAAATTAGGCCAGGATTGTGCAAAGGCTGGTGAGCAAAATCTTTAGCAAAGGAGAAAAAAATCCTTATAAGAGCTATGTTAATTAGATTAAGGCCACCTAACTAACTCAAGATGGAGGAGAGTTTTTCCTTTCCCCTCATCATTTACGTGATGGGGAAAGAAAGAACCCTATCAGAATGGTGATCTGGAGAGCATTTTGGGAGAAGGTAGAAAAAGGAGGGGGGGGGAGGGAAATCAAGTGAATGAGGGAAGCCTGATTCTTCTCATATACTGGATTGGAAGACAAGACGATTGAAACCGGATTGCTCTGGTGAGGAGCACTGGGCACAGAAAATATAAAAATGAGCGTTCCTACCTCTGTTGGAAGCCAGTGCAGCTTTATAAGAGATTCCTGTACTCGTTTCAACTCAATGCATGAAGTCCAGCCTTTAAGGCGTATCTTTGCTACACTGCCTCAGTTTCCAAGCCAGTATCAGGAGGACTAAAGAGGGTTTGCAACACTTCGATTGGCTACTAGTGCGGAAAAGTGGCAACAAGCTGCAAAATCACAGCTATTTCTGGCTGCAGGCTGCACCCCAATTTTTTTTGGTCTCTATGGTAACCGTTGTGATTACCTGATTCATCTAAAGTAATTGGTACCCTTGGATACATACATCAAGTGCAAAATGCTCATTCCCTCTCTGTAGAGAGATTTTGAATAAAGTGGGTAAGCTATATATAGTGTGAAGATATAATTATATGTTCTGAAATTGGGAATAAGCGCATGATGCTGTTGATCGGCCTCTGAGGCACAAACCTATGGCTGGCAAAAATAGGGCCAGTTTTTCTTCAGATGATTTGAAGCATACCGTAGTGTTTTGTTGTATTTTTCAGGGAAACAAGTGTGTAAAATTTTATCTGAAAATGGAAAAAGACTTAAATCACAGCCTTCTGGGGTTTCATTATTGCTTCCAGAACGAAAAAAGAAGGTAACCATTTTTAATACTCTTCGGCTGTCATGTATAAATTGGGCAATGTGTGATTACCTTTATTTCTGTGCAGTGTTACTTGTGTATTTGACCTCTCTAGCACAACCCACTGTTTTTTATAAGTAAGGAGAATATCTTTACTTGTTACAGTGAATCACAATTGTGAGATTTTCAACAGAAGTGTTAAATTATTCATTGCTAGGCTGTTATAAAAGCCATAACAAAACGCCCCTTCCAAACAAAGTAGTAACACATCTATATTTATTGATAGAATTGGACATGAATTGGACATGATTCCCACTTGACAATTGTAAGCTAATACTAAAGCACTGCATCCTTCTTTGGAATATCAAGCTGGTATGAATGATTGAAAGGGGACTGTAATTGGCTTTGTGTCAGACGCTCCTGCTCCCCTGGTCCAGCCCTTTCCCGCCCTGGACAATTAGGCTTGGGTATATCCCATGTTGGACTCTCCTAAGCAGCGCACTGGAGAAGACCATTACCTGAATGGTCTTCTCTGTGCGCTCCGTGGAGAGTCCAAACCCACCCGGGCTAGTTAGGCCCAGGGTCGCAGACCTTTATAAATGAGATGAGGTTATAACATTCCTCCTTTACGCCTTCGTTTTAAACTGGCCAAATGGGCATCTAGAGGGCGTACTTCAAACAAATTAAACTCAGTCCCTACCAATCAGGCTTGAGCTTTACCCATATTGGACTCTCCACGCAGCGCACAGAGAAGACCGTTCAGGTAAGACAACAGTTCTTTCCTGTTAAGAATGGCTGGATTGTGAGCTGGTGACTAGACTTTGATACTTTGGTTTAGATGGGATTACAAAGGGCTTTGTTTTGGGGTAGGGAGGGTCAGTTTGGGTCTGATAGGAAGAGGCAATGAGAGGCTGTGGGTTTGACTCCTCCTTCAGAAAACAGTGAGGAAAAAGGATGCAGTCTCAGTTTTCATTTCTAGATCTACTTTCTCCAAAAAAACATCTGTTCTTTACAATAATGGGGAAATGAGTGTAACCTCCTCCATATAATTTGTTACGTTTTTAAAAATGAGATCAAAAATGCAAAATGCTTTGTTCACATTAGGTTATTTTAAATGTAAGTACGTTTTTCACTAGTCTTGATTTTACACTGATACACATTTCCTTTTTTTTTAACTTTAGACTGAGGATCAGCAACCCGTCAAAAGGAAATGTAGAAAAAAAATAAAGTTCGAAAATGTATGTTCTATATCCTCTCCTCATATACCGTCTTCCTTTGGAAAAAACAGCTCCAAGGAAATGTGTGGGATTGTAGCATCCAAACCACCAGATGCTGACATGGTATGTAACTACTGCCTGTGTCTGAAGGCCATGGGAAAGGTGGAATGTATGAATAAAAGGAAAAAGGAAGGTATATAAACCATATTGAACCTGGCACTTAGAAATACTGACATAACAGCAGAAAATCGACAGCTATGAGTTATTTGGCACCTTGACATTGAGAATGAGAATGCCTTTATCCATCTATTTCAGGAAAAAGATCCATTGGGAAGAGCACCCTTATAATCAGTCGAGGCTTGCTTCTTCAGCACTGGATACAGGGGTCAAGGCCCCTTCCACACATTTGTGAATGCAAGCTTGCTCATTTGACTTTCCATGGTTCCCCCGTTTGCACAAATATAGATACTAAATTCATCTTATCAAAAACTGGCACCCACATTATGGATAGATGAATCTGGCATTGTTTGATCAAAGGGTTCCAGCTTACAGAATAATCACATATTTTCTATTTCACAAATACTCTATATAGGGCACTTAACCTACAATAGGTTTCTTACTTTAAATATTTGATTGAGTTTAAAGGCAGGGTATTAATTGAATGCATAAATAAACATCTTTATTTCTTTGCTACTAAATGAGATTTTGTTTTTATTGTGTGCTTATTTTACAAACTGGAAATGTTATGTTAAAGTATCTTAATGGCACCAGACATTCTGGTTATAATAACTAATATTTTCATCATATAGGTAACAGTATAAATGTTTGTTTGAAGTGTGCCACTTAGTAATGTTTTTAGGAAAAAAGGTCTTTTTTTTAAAATGACCCAATTCGCTCATCTGCAAAAGCATTAATATCTTTTGAACATTGTTACTTCTGGCAACAAGTAACCATTACTAACTTGGCAGTTTTGGCTTGAAAAATAAACATTGATGTGAAATGAATATCAACTAGAGTTTCCAATTTAAATGACTTTTATCAGAAACTCAAGCAAAAGCGAATAAAGTAAATAAAATAAATAAATAAATTTCTGTACATTTTGAATTATCAATAGCTGAGATCCACCTTAAGACTGAAGGTTATATCCAGACATTGTTGTATTAAACATGTTTCCAGTTCAAAAGAATATCATGTAACTATCTACTTGAAGAACAACTACTTTGCTGATCTTGAGCCATAATGGTATCCACGAGAAGCCAGTTTTTTTTATAAGCCAGTATCACAGCATATTTTGACAAAGGGAAGGCTGTTTTGTCTTGTCCAGTTCAGATAAACTATACCTGTAAACTGAAGGTTTTGAAATATTTTTTCTTGAGAAGCACACCCTCTGATTAACCATAACTCCTTGCATTTTTATTTTGTTTTGGTTACAGTTAGACTTGTTGTCTATGCATGAAGCCTCAGTCCAGGACAACTGTTTGGCATACAAAAAGTGTCCAAATGTGAATTCAGAAGCAATTGTTCCTCTTTCTCCCCAAAGGACCCTTTATCAGGTTATATGTTTATTTACTTTTTCTGTGATTCAATATTAAATTAGTGTGCGATTTTATTTATTCATTTATTTGGTATTTAAAGCATCAAGGTAGAATAGAAACAGGATTTCAAATATTTTCAAAGTTCTCTGTCTCTGAAATGCGATATATTCTTAGGTCCGGTTTTCTTCTGGTTTTACACTTTAGATGAAGGATATTGGTTCTGAACCATGAATATTACTCACTTTCCTCCTTTATTTGGGCTCGCTCTTGTTTTAATATGTACACTATAATTTCAAATGTCACTTTTTTTTTCTAAAGTGTTTTACAAAAACATCTGTAAAATATTGGCCAACTTTTGCTGCCAACTTGCAGAACCCTTCCCCCTCCCAAGGTATGTTGGGGAAGGAAACTTTGTTTTATATTGATTCCATGAAGGAGAGTTTCAAATAGGTTGATATTGCTTTATGGCTCCTTTCAAACATACCGTCAAAATTCAGCATTAGTTTTGTATCATCACAGCAAGCTTCTGGCTTATGTGCTTTCCCTTCCCTTTTTCCTCTGGCATGGGCTCAAGGGTTTAAATCAGTGGTGGGTTCCTACCAGTGCGGTCCATTCTATAGCACCAGTAGCGGCCCTCTGGTGACGTCACAGTACCGGTGCGGTCGGTTGCCGGTGCCTGGGCGCCACCATTTTTTAAAAAAAAAATATTTATAAAAAAAATTTCTTCTGCGCATGCCCAGAAGCCGAGTTTCCGGCACTGCTCATGTGCTGCCTTCCTACCCCACAGTGAGTCCAAGCAGGGGATGATGGCTGAGGGAGCGCGTGAGATGCTGAAAGAACAGGCAGCAGGAGCTATCTCCATTCCCCTCCCTTCAGCAGTCCGAGAAGCCACGAACGTGCAGAGATGATCCTAGGCATTTTTGCATGTTTGAGGCTTCGCGAGCTGCTGAGGGCAGGGGGAATGGGCAGCAGGACCTATCTCAGTTCCCCTCCCTTCAGCAGTCTGAGAAGCCACGCCCACCCGGTCACATGGCTGGCAAGCCACACCCACAAAATAAGCCATGCCCAGAGTGGTAGTAAAAAAATTAGGAACCCGCCCCTGGTTTAAATGCATATCTTTTAGAATCATCATTAAGTCCAAACTTGAAGGCTCCATGTTTATTTTAAGTTATAATTGGTTTAAAGCAGTCAGAACCAAATGTTATTTGATTTGGCTTTCTAGCAAACCATTGTTTAAAAGAAACCTGTACCCCCAAACTCTTTCCAGTAATTGGAGGAATTATTTTATATATATATATATATAGGAGGGGAGAAGTTATTGGATACTTGGGGGACTAATATTAACTGTACTTAATTTTTACAATTAAATTTAGTTTTGTTCTGCTCTGTCCTTTTTTTTTTGTCCAGGAAATGCAGAATCTGAATACAGCCTTTGCTCTTAGTTTGCCCATTCCTAGTTTAAGTTAACTAGGATATTCACAAGACATAACTCTGTTTAAAAATGAAAGGAAGTGGTTTTGATCTCATATCTACTTTAGAAAAAGACAGAGGAGCACAAGAGCCAAAAGATTATACATGCAATGCTTACCCATTAATTAAATGTCCTGAAAAGTACTCCATGTTGTATGAATAATGTTCTTCTATTTCATTCAGTATTTACATAGCCCACCAGAAATCTGCTCTATTATTCAAGCTTCACCAGGATTTAGACCACTGAAAGTACTCCAACATCCAACAAATAGAAAAGAAGAGTTTCTCCCACCAGAGGCAACTGAAGGTAAAAGGAAGAGAAAGAAAATATTATGATATCTTAAATGGGTAACATGCTTTCAGATTCTATATGCAGAAAATAGTTTGTGGTAGTTTGGGATAAAAGTTTCAGAACAAACTCCAGACTTGGAGTGAACCTACAACACAAATTGCTTGGAAAGTAAATTGAAAAAAATATGAGATTAGCTCCTGAGTTCAGATTATTTCTTGGCTATACTGTAGATCCACAGAGTAATTTGTGGGCAAATCATTTCTAACACCAAAAGCTAATTTAAAGGTTAGCCTAATTGATTAATCAATCAGTCTAACATAAATCAGCAAAGGCAAAATTGGTAATGTTGAGCATAAAAGTACATTATTGTCTAGAAATAATTATATTAGGAAAAGATATGGGAGATTGTTACTATCGAAGGATGGCAGTTTATATATCTTGTCTGTTACCAAAAAGTATATTAGAGCCGTGGTGGCACAGTGGTTAGAAGGCAGTACTGCAGGCTACTTCTGCTGACTGCCGGTTTCCAGCAGTTTGGCAGTTTGATTCTCACCGGCTCGAGGTTGATTCAGCCTTCCATCCTTCTGAGGACCCAAATTGTTCGGGGCAATTTGCTAACTCTGTAAACTGCTTAGAGAGGGCTGTAAAGCACTGTGAAGCGGTATATAAGTCTAAGTGCTACTGATATTGCTTGCTATATTATAAGAACTGCTTTTTCTGTTGTATGCCATCCAAATTTCTTGTTATACCGGATATTGCATTTTGGCCAAGTTTTTATATCTATTTCCATTGACAGTTCTGACTGTTCTACAGTTGTAATGTTATTCCCAAATTCAACAATATAATACTGATTTGTTTTCTCCAAAAGGTGAAACAAATTTTATCCCAGTACAAAAATATTTATATTTCAGATATTATTACAAGCTCAAAAAACTGGACCTGTAGTAAAGGTAGCTGAACATTTCAGTTGTTCTCTCACCAAAGCAGAAAGAAACTAAGCAGAGTACCTGCTGGATCCTGCTGCAGTATCTACTATAAACAGCAGGTATAATTAATAAAATTCATGGGCATTAAATTCTATTGGAATAAATTATATTAATACTTTCTTCGATTCTTACATATTCCTATAGTTATATCTAATTTCCAGTATTTATCTACGCTTGTTACATGCTTCTGAATTTCATACTTATTGAAGAATATGTAAAACGGTAACCTAGGAAGGAGATTGTTGGATTTGCATATGGAAACTTATTGTTTCTGTATTGAAAATTACTTTGGTTTTCTTCTTACAGTTTTCTTAAGGACAATATAAAACATTTACTTGGTTAAATCATTAAAAACAGGAAAAATGGGAAAATGAGAAAATGGAAGGCAGCACATAATTAAAGAAAATATCTGGCTTTTGTACATTTGAAATCTGAAGATAGTTTTAAAGAAAATAATGGGGGGAAATATACTTCAGGATATATGTATTTTGATAGGTAAAAATATTGTTCACGGAATATAAAATGGCATAAGTTTAGTGTTCATGTTTTTAATTATATTTTTGAAACTAATATACACACACACACACGCACGTGTATGTGTGTGATATATCTCAGAGATATAAGCCTAAATTCAGCTAAACTGAAATATTTGAATTTAAGCCAATTCAGAATAATTGCTTCTATTTTTCATTTCAACTATACTGAATGTAAATTAAAATATGAAGTTCTAATACTTTTGTCCTCTGAATATGTAAAAAAATAAATTATTTTTGTTAGCAGAGTTCTTTTTAACAGAGTTATTTCTTCTCCTCAAGGGATTTTAAGACAAAATGTTAAATCTTCATTGCTGGATTTAAAGAGATTCTTCTGCGTATTACTTTTGATAAAGAAGCTCCTGTGGTATTATTCTCCTAACATGTTTATCATGGTTTACTCAGCCCAGTTTTCTGGCCAAACACAACACACTGAATTATAAAATTAAACAAATCAAGTTGAGTTTGTACAATATAATAAGCTAAAATGTATTGTGCCTCTTGGTGACTCAGTATGCTGGACAAATCTAGCCTGTATTCTGCTTTACTCAACCTCCTCCCTCTACCTTAAAGGCTATTCTTCAAATTTTGTCAATGACACAATGTTTAGTATACCTTTTGGTTTGTAAGTATCTAACATACTTATAAAAACTGAAGTGTGGTGGGTAGCTATGAAGAGGAGATCAGAAGCAGCTGCTGCCTTTTGTAAACTAACCAAAGCTCATTATTATGCTTGGATTTGGTTTGGTACAACCTTTTTTGGAGAACAATTTTACTGATGCTATTCCATGAAAAAATAATCAAGACAAAGTAAATCTTTGCTGGCTCTTATTGCCTTTGTCATATGGTTATACCAGTGGAAAGAGAAGCTTAATACTCACTTCTGATTTCTCTTGATGTTATTTTCCTAAACATCTAATGTAGTCAAGGTCACTTCATAATGAAGATTCTCCTCTGATGGATGTCTTCAGTGGTGTTGACATAAGCACAGCAACATATCCAGCAAGCTTCTGATTCCAGTCAGGAATAATCTGCCCGATGGAGTCCTTCATGGTGTCAGTTCAAATTTTCATCTTACATAACACAACATTGCTAATGAGAGAGTTTGTTCCTATCAAAAGCCCTTGCTTTATAGAACAATAAAAGGCAGCTCTTCAGTTTGCCTGAAAAATTAGATGGAAACAATATAATTTATTATAGAGACAAGCTATTATATAAAGGACTGACTGACATTGTCCAGTCACCACTTGATGGCTTGTATATCAAGTACAAACTTAGAAGTATGACCGAATCTTGGATTTTAGACATTTGCTGGAGGTTACATTTTGCTTGCAACCCATGATCATGATCCTTATCATTTCTCCTATTTAATTGTGACTCACCTAATGTTAAGAGAGTATATAATGTACTATGTGGGAATGCCATGGACTTTGGCATTGGAGATTAGTTTTGTGCATTCGTTTTCATGCATAGTTGATATTTCCCAATCTGTATTTCAATTTTACTTTCCAGGTAACTTTGGGATTCTTGGTGCTCCCAGAGTTGCTTTGTTTTTTTTGCACACATTTCATTACCAAGCTAAGTAACAGCATCAATGCTAGCAGGGACTGGGGTTTACTCTCATTTTATATACTAGTAGTTTGCCACATCAGGGAGGAGGAAGAGGAGAAGAAGAACACTCACAACAGTAAAAACAACAACAGCCAAAAAATAGTAAATAAAGTACAGTATAAAAACACAGAAAACCTATAAGATAATGTTTAAAAAGCATATTAAAACATGATCAAAGGCAAGGTTACCAAAACTTTAATCACATTCAATACAACCATCGAAGAAGCTCTATTACACAGCTGGATCTCCAAGCCTGGTGGGCAAAGCCACATCTTCAGGACCTCAAAAAAGACCAATGGGCTGAGGGCAATCTAATCCAGGATTTATAGATTGATTCAACACAATTGAAATTGAACATACTGTATAAATTCTGCTTTGTCCCTAACTTGGAAAAAATTGTTTCATTTTGTTCACATATAAGTGTCATTAAGGCTAGATTATTGCTTGTTACGGAGCAGAAAAGATGGGTCTCAATTTCTCTGTTTGAATTTCTGCTTAGAATTCGAGTATTCTAAACTTAGAATTAGGGTATTCTAAACTATTTCTCAGGCACCAAAGTGGGGTTTCAATTGCTGAAACAAAAAGAAATGTCTGTTTATATTGATTGATTCACTGATTTTATAGCCCATCTTTATTATTTTTATAAGCAACTCAAGGTGGCGAACATGTCTAATACTCTTCCTCCTGTTTCCCCCCACAATAACAACCTTAAGAGGTAAGTTGAACTGAGAGAGTGTGACTGGCCCAATATCACCTAGCTGGCTTTCATAGGTAAGGCTGGACTTCAACTCCCAGTCTCCCAGTTTCTAGCCTGGTGCTTTAAACACTAGGCCAAACTGGCTCTCCTATATAAACTGGAGTGGGGCAGAAAAATGTATAGATATGGTACCAAATCCTTAGTCAATTTTTCCTTCCTAACTCAATAGAATGTTTTACCTTTTTTCCCCCAAGTCACTTTTTAACTTGTTCCCAAGGAAGTGAAGATTATATTTATTCAGACTTCTAACAGAACAAAAGGAAGAACTGTGCAGACCTATGGGCTTTGTTGAGCATCATGGAATCAAAGGTTCTGCTTTCTCTCTCCCCCCACCTCCCCAGAACCTTTGTTCAGTCACTAGTGCTTTTAATTGACTTCCTGATTGCAACAATGTTTTTGAACTTTTTCTTTCAAGCTATTCTCCTTCCTGGCATTTTTTTTAAAATTCTCCCATCTGTCTAGTATTTAACTGATGCTTCCTTACAAAGAAGTTGCATAGTTTTAGGTAGAACTATTTATTGGTCCTAGAATGACCATTTCCTTGGCCCTCAAAATATGGAGAGCTAATTTGGTATAGTGGCTAAGGCAGCATCCTAGAAATTGGGAGATCGTGAGTTCTAGTCCTGCCTTAGGCCCCAAACCAACTAGGTGATCTTGGGCCAATCATTCTTAGCCGTAGGAAGGAGGCAATGGTAAACTATGTCCGAAAAATCTTGCCATGAAAACTTCAGGGACTTGTTCAGGCAGTCACCAGGAGTCAACAATGACTCAAAGCACACACACACACACCCCAAAAGAGATTAAAATACTGGATTAAAGAATTTGGCTTTTTGATCCTTTGAAACTGCATTTAAGACACATCCCAGCTTCAATCTATAGAATATATTTTCCCTTACTTTGACAAATGAACATAGCATAGTTTCTCACATGTTAACTTCTATACTTGGAAGAATATCCTAATCATAAAACCAATCTTACATGCCAACTGGTACTAAAATCTTCCAGTCTTTTTCATCACCAAATCAGTAGATTTGGAACCCTCAAGATAAGGATGGCTAGCAATCGTGGCTCTTCAGGGAGTAGTTTTGTGAGAAGATGAGTGATAGACTTAAAGTCTTGGCAAAAAGTTTTGAGAACCACTAAAACCACTCTCCCCACCCATGTCTGGCTTCTTGGATTTGGAGAAACAATGACAAAATATCCTCCTTTCAAAACCGGGAAGTGAGATTGTTCCTCCTAGAAGTTGAGCAAATGGGAAAACCGAGAGAAATAAAAATATGTAAAGGTATATGAAGCAAAGGCAGGTATATGTATATGATTAACTCAAACAAGGAAGAATATTTTTTTAATTGTCTCTAAATGTTAAGCTAGGATTTTGTTGAATGACCAGAATAGTGCATCATACTCAACACATAGAAGATATATTCATGCAGCTCATCCAAAGGAACACAAGAGTATTTTATGTTTATATTTCAGGTAGGAATAGTAAGAGGGCTAATGGCTTGATTTGGACTACTTACTGTGATTAGGAATGGCTAAGAGCTTCACCACTTAGTTTTGTCACAAGGTTTTGCATGGCGGTGTCTTCCCAGATCAGTACATCATTATCATCTCAGCGCATGCCTATATTTTTCCAAAAGGGCAGCAACTCCACCTGGAAAGTGTAGCCATAAAGATATCAAGAGAAGCAACTTCTAAAATCAAGACTCACATTGGGCCAACTCAGGTATCTGATGTTTGGAACCAGAAAGGGAATATAGATCATTTTATTTTAACTGTAGATGTACTTACCAGGGCGGATTTGTGTCTCAATTGCCAAGATGACTTAACTGACGTTTGTCTATGCAGGTAGTCCTTGATCTACAATCCCGGTTGGAATCAGAACTTCTATTATGAAGCAATTTGATTAAGTGAGTTATGCCCAATTTTGCAATCTTTTTTTTTGCTATGGTTGTTAGTAAATCATATAGTTATTAAGCATACTGAGTTTCCACCACTGAGCTTGCTTGTTGCAAGTTGGTTAGGGAGGTTGCAGTTAGGAATCCCAGGACGTTGCAATTGTCATTGTAAATACATGCTAGTTGCCAAGCATCTGAATTTTGGTCACATAATCATGGGGATGCTGCAGTGGAAGTATCAGTCACTTATTTATTTATTTATTTATTTATTTATTTATTTATTTATTTATTTATTTATTTATTTATTTATTTATTTTATTTTATTTTGGCTTTCTTATATGCCGCCCAACTCCCGAGGGACTCAGGGCGGCGTACAACAAAGAAAAATACAAGAACAACCAACAATATTTTAACAATATTAAACAATATAATTTCAGCACCACTGGAACTTTGAACTATTATTAAATGAATGATTGTAAATCGAGGACTACCGTGGTGGTGCAGTGGTTAGAATGCAGTACTACAGGCTGCTGCCAGCAGTTGGGCAGTTCGATTCTTACCAGGCTCAAGGTTGACTCAGCCTTCCATCCTTCTGAGGTCAGTAAAATGAGGACCCAGATTGTTGGGGGCAATATGCTGACTTTTTAAACCGCTTGGAGAGGGCTGTAAAGCACTTTGAAGCGGTATATAAGTCTAAGTGCTATTGTTATTCCTATATGCCTTGCCTGTAAGGTAGAGGATGAAAGGAAGATCTACAGTAAATATTGCAACATTAAATATTCTGTTTTTAGCCTTGTCCTCTTCCATGATCCTTGTACTAAGGTTAGGAACTTTTTGTGTATGGGAAGGGAAGTTAGCACTTTTGAGAAGGCTCAAAGATGTCACATACAATTTTTGTGTGCTGGGATTTTCCATATCTTTCTGGGGTTTCTACACGGACAATACAGACAAATTCTTTTTGGAAACAGCCAGCCAGAGACAGATGAATAATTCTGACCAATGTGGTCATTATGTGTCATCGCTATGGTCAGTCTTAATGCATGGCTAGATTTCCTGAAAGGCAGACTGCATTTATATGGTCCACTACATCCAGAGCTCTATTGTGACACTTGCACCTTGAATCACTGGGTGTGCAGTTTTGTCATCATTGGAACACTCATACATAGCACACCATTGGTGTAAAGCAGTGGTGAAATCCAATTTTTTTTACTATCGGTTCTGTGGGCGTGGCTTGGTGGGCGTGGTGTGGCTTGGTGGGCATGGCTTGGTGGGCGTGGCAGGGGAAAGATACTGCAAAATCTCCATTCCCTCCCTACTCCTGGGGGAAGGATATTGCAAAATCTCCATTCCCACCCCACTCCAGGGGAAGAATCCTGCAAAATCCCCATTCCCCCCCCCCCACTCCTGGGGGAAGGATATTGCAAACTCTCCATTCCCACCCCACTCTGGGGCCAGCCAGAGGTGGTATTTGCTGGTTCTCTGAACTACTCAAAATTTCCGCCACCGGTTCTCCAGAAACTGTCAGAACCTGCTGGATTTCACCTCTGGCTAAAGGGTCGTGGAGTGATGGATGGTGATGGAGAAGAGAAGCTAAAGATTTAAGGTCACTCCTATCTGATGAAATGTAGAACTTTCTGGGCAACTCCCCAGTCTCACTTTCCTTGGAGCAACTTACATTAAATGGCGGCGTTTGTGAGAGGCCAACAAAGTAGGTTCTTACGGATAGTATCTTTAGCTCTCAAGGGAAAAGTGCTTAGCTTCAATTGCTGGATGTCTTGACCATCTTCACTTTTGTTTCCCAACCATCTTGACTTCTTTCCCGGTAATTTGTAACTGAGAGGATTTAGGGAAATGACTTTCACGGCATCCACAATTAATATATTGGCACAATCACTTTGTAACCGTTTCAGTCAGTTGCTAACATAAACGAAAGACGCTCCCCCCGCCCCTTTATGGCACTTTTGAACTCTGACTTTTAGAACCATGTAACTAGAGGCATCTCCCGAGTCCTGACTGAACAGAACTGAAACGGAGCAGAAACACGGGAGGAGTGGAGGGAGTTCCCAGCAATATTACTCAAAATTATGTTTATAGAGAATTTTTGCCTTCTTCGATCTACATCGCTGTTAGATTTGTGGAACGGATGTTCAGTTGGTCCCGGTTAAGCAAAATTCCCTTGGGCTTTAATGGGACCTAAGCCAATCGGGGCTAAAATTGGCGGAGGAATCCGAATTAATTTGTCTAACACACACGCCCACGCTCCCCTCCCTCGGTTTCTCTCCACACCAAAACATCCCAGGGCTGCCGCGCCGCCGAGCCAAGCAGGGATACGGTTTTGCCCCACGTGGGTGGGCCCGGCCAGCCAATCCGCGGCCGGGGAAACCCGCGCGAAGCCCCGCCCTCCTCCTCCTCCTCCTGCCCCCTCCCCGCTCCCTCCCGTTCTCTTCAGCCGCGGCTGCTGCAAGTGATTAATTTTTGTCATATGACTGTCACACCGAATGGAGTCGGGTTCGAGGAACTAAGCTGGCTGCCCCAGCTGCGAAAGGGCGATCGCTGCACGGGCTGTTCCCTGCCGGAACAGAGCGTCGCATTCCCAAAATGCCTCCCACACCCACCTTGTTGCAGAAGCTTTTCAACAAAAAGAACGGCTTGATTTCCCCCGGCAAGGAGTTCAAGGAAGAGGCGGTCTTCAGGTAGGTAGGGCAAGGGGAAAGCCGGGCGAGGCGGCGGCTGCCAGCTCGGCTCAGGCGGGGGAAGCGTGCTTGGCTTTCCGCTCTGTTGGCTGCTCCTCTCCGCTCGATCGCCTCCTACTGCACCCCAGCAACGGGTGCCTGGGGGGGGGGAATCGATTCTGTCCCCCCTCCCCTCCTTGGTCCCTCTCCCAGCGCCTTTCCACCCATCTGGCTTCCCCTAAGAAGCCTGGAGGAGGCGGCGGCGGGCGCGCAGGATTTCTTTCTTGGCAAGCTCTGCGCTGCCTTGGCGCCCGCATCGCCGGGCTCCCTCTTGGGCGGAAATCACACGGATATGCGCCTTCGCTGTGCGCCAAAACTTCGTGCGAGCTTCTTTCTTTCTTCCTCCGGGGGCTTCTCCCTCCTACTCCTCATCCCCGCCGTCTAAACACGATTCCCCCCCGCGAGAATCGGGCGCATCACGTGCAGGCAAAGGCTGCGCAAACCTGGGTTTACATCACTTTCCGTCGGTTGCCAAAGCCTAAAAGAACCAGGAGGATCCATTCTGCTCTTCTTCCTCCTCCTCCTCCTCCTTCTTCCTCCTCCTCCTAGTCCCGCTTCGGCTGCCTTTGAAGTTCTCTTCTTTCGCTCTGCATCAGGAGGGATCTCTTCTTCCTTCCACTTGTCCACCGGCTGGTTCGTTTCCTTTTTCTTCTTGCCTTCATGCCGCGTATTGACTGAACAGGTTGTTGTTGTTCTTCTCCTTTTTTTTTAAAGGCTCTTGACTGCCTTTGCCAGGAGAAAAGGAGGGTTGCCGTTTGGCCAGAGCCACCTTAAAATGTTAAGGAAGGACAAAAGGCGACGACGAGGTTGCCAGCTGTGGGTAGGGTTATGGAGGAATCTCTCGAGGTCTAGGCACAACACAGTCCTGTAAAAGGCTGCAGGCGCGGGCTAGCAAAGGGATATCTGCCCCCACCCCATTCTCCCCACCCCTCTCCTTTTTCTCACCTGTATACTGAAGGGCAGCCTTCTCCACCAAACTTTGCTTGTTGAATTGGTCTACACAATTCCATTATTCATAGATGGCCTCATAGATGGGATTGGTAGCTGGTTGCTGGAGGCATCAGGTTGGGGAAAGTTGCTTTACAACAAGAATTATTATTCATTACATTCGATACTTAATCATCCTGCTTTGGGCTGTTGAAGAAAAAGTGGCCTCGTGTATTAGAAACTTAGAACCTATTATTATCTATTTATGATGCAGTTTAGTCATATGACTACTATTTGCCTAGAGATGGCAATGATAAGGATTGTATTTAGAGTTGAACTGAGCTTCATTCAGTTCAGTCAGTAACTCTGAAGCCTTGCTGTATTGTCCAGCTTTGCCTCTGAACAGGGGCAGGGAGGTGGCAGCTCCGTCCTGTACATATTTCTTGGACCTGAGTGCAATCCTGAATAAGCGTCATCTTGTGAACCCTGCTGCATCCCCGTTCACAATGACTTGGGAGTAAAATAATCCAAAATACCAATTTGAGCAAAAAGCATTGGGTTGTGCTGTGCCAAAGCTTTAAAAATATGGGATTGGATTGACATTGGCAAGTTGACTTTTGCAGTCAGAAGAGGAATTACTTGCAAAGTTGGAATTTAGTATTAAAATGTTGGTGCGAGATTCACTGTGTCTCTACATTTAGGTGCATAAATTACATAACACATTCTTTTCTGCCTTGTGGAAACTGCTAGGTTGTTGCTATTGATTTTGACATGTATTTAGCTATCTTTATGACATTCCTACTTAAAACTGGCTACTTGCCTTTCCTTTAATGGTGCTCCATCTTTCAGTTTAATTACATGTCAGAAATTAAAATATATAGCCTCAGGGCTATGAGGAACCATTTATCAGCTTTGTTTAATTTAGATTATAGCCATATTGTTATTTTGTTGGCACTGGATGCTAAATTTATTTGACACTATTTGTACCATATTATAAATCTACTCTATTATCTCAGTAAAACTGTCACTGCATTTTTGAAGGATTTTGTGTAGATTGATATATAAAAAGCCAGTAACGAGCTTCATGGGGTTTCTTCTTAAATTTAAGACACTGCATTTACTTTTATCTTGACTTTTAATTATTTAACTTCCCACTTTGTTAGGAAGACTTTAACTTTAACATTCATACAGTTTGGCATTCACTATATTGATGTGTGCAAATAATAAAACAAAATGTACATATGAGCTGTAACCTCTTTGCTTCTCACATTTCCTCTCTGAGTTTGATGCCCATCAATTGGCTGTACCAGCATGTGATCAAGGTCTCACAATAAATCTGAAGATCTAGATCTACAAACTTTGCGCTCCCTTATCTAGAAGCAAGTCTCTTGAATTCTGTTGGGCTTTTCCCCCTGAACAGATACAAATAAAACTAATCTTAAGTGTTATGAGCAAAACCTAGGTTTCTGAGTGAAATGTTTGCACTTAGAGAGAATTTGAATAGTTGTATTACCACATTTCTGATAAAACTAATTAGCTCAATATTTGTGCAGCTCAATATTTGAAAGTCCATAGAAGGATAGTATAACACTTGTACATATGCCAGTATTCTAGTACAGGTAGTCCTTGACTTACAACCATTCATTTAGTGGCCATTCAAAGTTATAACACTAAAAAAAGTGACTTATGACTGGTTCTTCCACTTAAAACTGTCACACCACATGATCAAAATTTGGCAACCGACATGTATTTATGACAATTGCAATGTTCCAGGGTCACAAGATCCTTCCCAGCCAGCTTTCGACAAGCAAAATCAATGGGGTAGCTGGATTCATTTAATGACCATCACATGATTCACTTAATGACCCCAATTATGGTAGAAAAAGTCATAAAATTGGGCACAGCTCACTTAACAGCCACCTTGCTTAGCAATGGAAATTCTAATTCCAGTTGTGGTCATAAATCAATGACTACCCATAAGAAGGTAACGAAAGTCAAAGGCTTCCTTTTTAGTACACACAATAAAAGTTAAACTTCTAGTTAAATTGAATATTTACTGTTACAGTGTACCTTGGAGCTTATGTTTCATAAGTAGCTTTTTTAATCAGTTTAAAAATTGGGAATTTCTTATGACAAATCTGAATAAACATTATGCAGTTATCAATGAACACCGCTTTTGGGGTGGGCTTTGAGGAATCTTCAGTGTGTGCTTGTACCTGCAATATTTCTGTTTTAAAGAAGAATGAACATAGTTGTTAACCTGTCCTATATGTTCATAGCCCTGGCTTGTCAACCCTTCATAGCTTGGTTATGTATGCTGTCTACCTGCAATTTTGCTCACTGATTATTACCTTCTGTCTTTTTAAGTAGCAGGGTAGCATTTAAAGTGGTGAAATTTTGATACAAATGAAGAATTCAGAAATTTGGAATGTGTTTTGAAACATGTTTCAAAATCTTGATGGTTATAGAGCTAATAAGGTTCTGAGTAAGGGTGCTGCTGTCAGCACATTTGATATTGGCAATGCAGATTGTTCTTTTTATTAGTGGAATCTCAAAACAAGGCTATATGTCATTCAATACACATATTGGTACATGGGTCTACATCAGTGGTGGGTTTCACTTACCTTTGCTACTGGTTCGGGAATGGGAGCGTGCACTTGCTTTGCACACGCGCAATTCTTCTGCGAATGCACAGAGCATTTTTGATTATGTCCGGGCAGGTGGGTGGAGCCTCCCGCCGCTACCGGTTCACCCGATCCAGGGCAAACCGGTAGCAGCCCATCATCACTAGTCTACATGTGGCATGGTTTGTTTTATGTGCAGGTCTGTATATGTCATATCCACTTATTCTATCATATATGTCATATCCACTTATTCTATCCCTTGGGTGGAACAGAGAACAGTCTCATCACTTCAACAGTCCTTTGAAACAGCTTTTGGTCAGGCATGGAGGATTCCTCGTGGAAGGGGAAGAAGTAGAAAATCTACTGTGTGAAAATTATACTTGGATGATCATAGAATCCTATTAATTAATTAATTAATCAATCCTATTAATTAATTAATTACAACTTGTATGTACACATATGCCCGCTCACACCTAAACACACCTAAGCACAATTTTGCAAGCCAAGTACATCATAGGGCAGTGA
The DNA here is from genome assembly GCA_023053685.1 of Diadophis punctatus similis. NCBI lineage: Eukaryota > Metazoa > Chordata > Lepidosauria > Squamata > Dipsadidae > Diadophis > Diadophis punctatus. The sequence continues at coordinate 168,838,880 of JALIGW010000002.1, forward strand.
TGGCGAACCTATGGCACGGGTGCCACAGGTGGCACGCGGAGCCATATCTGCCGGCACACGAGCCTTTGCCTAGCTCAGCTCCAGCACGCATGTGCACGCTGGCCAGCTGATTTTTGGCTCGCACGGAGGCTCTGGGAGGGCGTTTTCAGCTTCCGGAGGGCCTCTGGGGGGACTGGGGAGGGTGTTTTTGCCCTCCCCAGGCTCCAGGGAAGCCTCTGGAGCCTGGGGAGGATGAAAAATGGGCCTACCGGGCCCACCAGAAGTTGGGAAACGGGCCATTTCCGGCCTCCAGAGGGCCTCCGGGGGAGCTGGGGAGGCCGTTTTCGCCCTCCCCAGGCATTGAATTATGGGTGTGGGCACTCGCGCATGCGCGATAGCATGTGCGCATGCACTTTCGGCACCCAAGGGAAAAAAGGTTCGCCATCACTCTCATAGGGAATTAACAAATCAGAAGTTATTGGACATGATAGCTGTAGACATCCCTACATGAATATTTTCTGATTCTCAGACACTGGGGACAAATCACCATATATTATATGTGCTTTGCCAGAGACATCTAGTTCCTTGTTACTGAAACACCATGTTGGGATTTGTCCAGCTTTTTCCAACCAGATGGCCTGTAATGGCATTATTGTTCTCAGAATTCCCAATTGGTAATGCTATCATCTGGAGGACAGTAAATCAGCGTAAGTAGCAATAAATTATCTTGGCCTAATCCGACCAGGCATCACTAATATTCTTTAGGTTTGTGTATGCATGTGTGTTTGTGTGTGTGTGTGTATTTGTTGCAATATTTCCTGTTGATGCCTTGTATATACTAGTTTGCTTAAAACCCATACATTAACTGATTCACCGATCAAAAGTCCCTGCCTGCCACTTGTTCTGTGAAAGGACAAATGAACAAGGCAACAATGCTAAAAGTTGTCCATGTGTGTAAGTTCTTTTTTATTTCAAAAGATTGCTTTCTTGAGAAAAGTTGACACCACGGTCTGTTGCTCTTCACAATGCTGAATGTTTCTAAGCTCACTTTTCCTGCAAACCTGTTTTGAATGTAATACATTGAGTATTAAAACTTTCTGTTTTCCTTACCATTGTCTAAATAATTTCTTCTAGAAAATTTATGAGGGTTACATGAAATTATTATTATTATTATTATTATTATTATTATTATTATTATTATTATTATTATTATTATTATTATTATTATTATTACTACTACTACTACTACTACTACTACTACTACTACTACTACTACTACTACTACTACTACTACTACTACTACTACAAAACATACTGTACCTATAAACAGAATTAGAAATCATGACCTCAGGTTTAATCTGAGAGTGTTACAGGTAATCCTCAATTTACAATCACAACTCAGCCCACAATTGGGTCATTATGGTTGTTAAGCAAGGCACCCATGTGAATGCCTCGCTTAACAATCCCAATCCCAGCTCATTAAAAGACCACACCAGAGTGCCTCGGAGGGTGGGAGTGGCCTTGGGAGGCCTGGTATCCACAGGCGCACGGAAACCTATCACAGTCTGGGAGAACTTGGCTCGCCCAAGTGATGTGAAGTGCAGCTACTATAGAAAGCTACCCAATAAAATATTTTCAGAGATAAAAAAAATCTCAGCTCACAAGGGCTGGTGCCCCTCTTGCAATATTTTGAGGCTCTTTCTATTTTTCCAAAACATCATGAAAGCTAGTTTCTTTAGCTGTGCCTTGCATAGGTTGGCCGCACTTGTCAACAGCTGCACAGGAACGAAAAATAAGTGATTTTTAGTGGTCAGTGGGGAGAAGGCCCAAGCCTTCCAGGAGTGGTGGGACAGGAGAAGGCCATGTGCTGGTGAGCTTAACCGGCTGAGGTCTTCCAGCCTGAGGCAGATTTCTGCATTCTGGCGGGGCTAGAAAGTTGAGGCCTACCACCAGCCCATGGGGGAGGGGACTTGCAGTACAGTCATAATGATGGGTTGGGTCACTACCTAGTGCCCAAATTCTTGTCACATGACTGCAGGGATGCTGTAATGGTTGGAACTTGAGGAGTGGGTCATATGTCCTTTCGTTTAGTGCATCATAATTTGAAACAGTCACTGAATGACCATAAGTCAAGGACTACTTATATGTATGAATCAACTTGTATTTTACAGCCTTGCCTGAAATGTTGAAACTACTTAAACATGTTCTATTTTTTAATCATTTTAAAAAAACATTGAAAACTGCAAATGTTATTTTCCTGCCATCTGTATTTCCACCCATCTGTCTCTCACCCTGGTTACAATATCGCACAAGAAATTGCATTCTCTAGTTTTTATTAGATATATCGTTCCTTTTGGGGGTGGGGGGCAGACCAAATGCTGTTTCTGCGCTATAGCTTTGGACATGCTTTGTAATGTCAATGTGGCACCAAGAGCCAAGGTGGCGCAGTGGTTAAATGCAGCACTGCAGGCTACTGCTAGTTCAGCAGTCCAGCTGTTCAAATCCCACCAGGCTCAAGGTTGACTCAGCCTTCCATCCGTCCGAGGTGGGTAAAATGAGGACCCAGATTGTTGGGGGCAATATGCTGAACTCTGTAAACCGCTTAGAGAGGGCTGTAAAGCACTATGAAGCGGTATATAAGTCTAAGTGCTATTGCTATCGGCCATTTGTATTGGATTTGAAGTTATTATTCGATAAAGTATGGAACGGGCAGAAAAGCTATATAAATCTGGATTACATTCAGTCGGCTGTTGTGTCAAAAAGAGTTTAGCCTGAGATTACAGGTGTGCCGGTTTTATCTTCCATTTTATTTGCACAACCTATGAGATTTGCAAATCCGTATAGAGGAGCCTTTTACGTCAAAGCTTTTTCATGTACAACTGCCTACTTCCTGTGCCTCCTACACATCTATGCTGGCCTTTCTAAGAAGCTGGCCATCTGCCTGGCATTCAGGTAACTCCTTTTTCAACAGGAATATAAAGCAGTTCCTTGTGCCTCCCCCAGCTCTCTGGTGACCACAGAGATCTGGGAAGGCAGGAAGAAAGAGAAATAAGCATTGTCATGTCTATCATACTAATATAAAGCTTGACTTTTTGATTTATTTAGCATATGGCATATCATACTTGGACTAGCAATATAAATTAACATTTCAACTTGATTAGTAGAACCCAATAAAATATGTCAAAAAGATCTATGTTCAAATAACAATGTCTAGGCCTGTGATGGCGAACCTATGGCGTGTATGCCACAGGTGGCATGCAGCGCCCTCTCTGTGGGCAGGCGAGCTGTCGCCCCAGTTCAGCTCTGCTGTGCATGCGCATGCGCTGGCCAGCTGGTCGTCAGGTCTCTGCCGTGCATGGGTGGGGGTGGGGTGCATGTGGGGGTGCCTGTGCACATGGTGCACAAGCACATTGCATTTTAGGGGTTTGGGGGCGCACGCATGTGCACGCTTTGGGCACTCAGTCCAGAAAAGGTTAGCCATCACTGGTCTAGGCCATCTAACCATTGAAGCGTTATATTAAAAAAAAATCAGATACTGGACAGTATATGCCCTCAGCTTATAGCTGGTCACGATGTGATCTGCAGTTTGAAGTGGGCTCTCGCAGTCACACTGAGGGGAGGATACTATACCCCATTTATACAGAGAGTCCCAGCAGATGTCGTGTGGATTGTCCATTGCCGACATGGTAGTTCAAAACCTGGCACCCTTTTTGTGGGGTCATTTATATGTCTTCCTATAACTGGGCATTCAGACTTGTTGATTAACAATTATTTTATCATTTTATTTCTTAGGAGGGATTTGTTTAAATCTAGATGTTACATCTCTTTTCATTTCTCTGCCAAAATGCCTGCATGATCCCTTGGCAGATTCGCCAGAGTTTCATAAAAGTTGTTCTCAGGCTAACAACAATAAGCATTCTTAGCTGAAACTTAACAGGAAGATAGCCCATTTAACATAAAAATAGGAATCTAAACATAATTTGCCTTTCTGCAAATCCTTTGTTAACAGATACTCAGGCCTCTTGCACTCCTGAATACTGATTAGCAGATCTGCCGGAACAAACTTCAATGAACTCCCTTGCTTTCTTTCCTTGCCTGTATTTTTCTTTGACTTTCATCTTGGCTTATACCAGTGATGGCTAACCTTTTTGCCATCACATGCCAAAAGTGGGGGGAGCTTGGGGGGGTCACGTGTGTGCGTGCCCATACCCATAATGCAATGCTCCCTTGCGTGTCCTGCCCCCCCGGGCATGCGCGCGTGACCCTCCGTGCTTATCCCACCCGCTTACGCATGCATACATGATCCCATTGCTCCCCTGTGCATGCGTGCGCAACCCCCTTGAACTTCTCCTGCCCCCTCAAAAGCGTGTGCTATCCCCACGCATGCGCGCCACATTCCCACCGCCCGTTTTGGGCCTGGCAAGCCTCCTGGGACCAAAAATGGGCTGTAGGGGGGCACCGCTGGAACCCAGAAGAGTGTCAATGAAGTGCCCCCCCAGCCCGCCACCGAGAATAAGCCAGCACAGCCCCCCTCCCACCCCTTCTCCCAAGGGAGCGCACCCGCTTCCTGGCCGGCACGTCTCTTACAGACGTTCCTTTGCCATGGACTCCGCTCCTTCGGCAGCGCTGCTTGTTCTCGGTGGCTGGCAAGGGGGGGGGATTTCTCCTCCAGCATCCTGGGCACAAGCAGCAGAGTAAGAACCGGTGCGCAGCCCCCGGAGAGCAGCAGGGGCAGGACTGTTTGTTCTTCGTGGCTGGAAGGGGGGAGGATTTCCCGCTTGTGCCCAGGATTCTGGAGGAGAAATCCCCCCCTTCCAGCCACCGAGAACAAGCAGCGCTACTGCTGCTTCTCTTCTGGGGTGCCTGAACTGGCCAGGCGCTCTGGACCGCGGACGCACATCGTTGTGGGCTGGGGCCGTGCAAGAAGCCCACACGGGCAGGAGAGGGAGGGAAGCCCCAGCCGGCCGGTCCTGGCTGACAGCTCTGCTCTTTTAGGAAGAGGCAGCCAGGATCCAGACTCTGCATCTTTGGGCACGTGAGCTGTTCTTCGCGCGCATGCGCACCAGATACCAGGCAAGTAGCCAGTGCACATGCGCACACTGGAAACAGGAAGATCATCTTCCCAGCGTGTACATGCGCTGGCACCCGGAAGACCAGCTGGCTGGTGCGCCGGAACCCGGAAGAGCAACAGGCGATGACTCCGCATGCCCGGAGAGATGGCTCTGCGTGCCACTTCCGGCATGCGTGCCATAGGTTCGCCATCACGGGCTTATACTGTTCAAAGATAGAGAAATGCATTTTCCCAGTCAATTGTATTGGGAACTGACTGGCCTAGTTAAAGAAGCAATTACTATAGCAGAAGATAATTTGGGGTTCCTGTTTTGGGGTTTTGCTTGAAAGACTACTAATTAATGAATCAACAAAGGCAGCACAATGAATTAAGCTGCAGAAATCTACACCTTTACTTGGAATAAGCCAATTGCACTAAATGGTACTTGCTTGGAATTCATTCCTAGGACTGGACTGCATCACTGCTTTTAGCTTCTCTGCCAACTGGGAGAATCAACTTCTAACAACCATCTGATTGTTAGAAGAGCTGAGGCTGAGGCTTTAGTCACGGACATTTAAAGGATATGACATTGAGGGAGGGTGGCTTAGGCCTCTAAAGCCATTAGGGTTATTTTGTATATCTACGGAGTCAATCCTATAAGGCAGTGAAGGTGAACCTTTTTTCCCTCGGGTGCCGAAAGTGCGTGCACGTGTGCTATCACGCACGTGCGAGTGCCCACATCCGTAATTCAATGCCTGGGGAGGGCGAAAACTGCCTCCCCCGCCCCCGCAGAGGTCCTCCAGAGGCCGGAAATGGCCCGTTTCCCGACTTCTGGTGGGCCCAGTAGGCCCGTTTTTCACCCTCCCCAGGCTCCAGATGCTTCCCTGGAGCCTGGGGAGGGTGAAAATGCCCCCCAGAGGCCCTCCAGTAGTCTTAAATGCCCTCCCAGAGCCTCCACCTGAGTGAAAAATCAGCTGTCCGGCGCACACATCCGCGCTGGAGCTGAGCTAGGGCAACGGCTCGCGTGCCGGCAGATATGGCTCCGCGTGCCACCTGTGGCACGCGTGCCATAGGTTCGCCATCACTGCTATAAGGAATCTCCCTATCTGAGGATGCTGGGTCCCCGTCCTGCCTTCTTTCCATTGCACCCTGCTTCTCATAGATACAAAGGAAAAGAAGTGACTCATTTCAGCATTCTTTTTGAACTCCACAAGGCTCTCTGTTGCAGGCAATGTTGTAATGCATGTCCTCCAGGCATCTCGCTCTGAACAAGAGCAAAATCAATGACTCTCAGTGAAGTTAGGGTGAGATCAACTTCTAGGATTCCCAAGGTGCTGGAGAAGGCAGTACAAGTAAAAGTGAGAAGCAACTGAGGACTGAACTGATACCCTGAGGTTTCAGATCTCCATCTTCTTCCAGACGGAGCCCATGTGAATTTTTCCTGTGGTTGGCTTCCCTTATTGACCTTCAGGTTTATCCGAATGAATGCGTGTGGCATTGTTTAGTCACTGTCCCATTTGCACTGTTACTTTCCTTTCCTGTCCTGCTTTGGTTGGCTTGAAAGCATTCCCTTTCTGCTGCAAAGCTCTGTAGCTTTTTTCTCTCTCCTTATACTTCACTTGCAAAATTTCTTCCAAAAAGTCTGAATCTAAAGAATCTCTCCTCCTCCCCTTTTTTTTACAGAAAGAATCATGGTGGAATGACTTTTTCAAATCATGTACCATCTTCAGTTTCTTTTTAGAACATTGGTTCCATTATCCTTTCTCTTGGATTGAGAGTTTTCTTTTCCTTTTTTTTTACATGCTGCTTCTGGATTTGTTTGTTGGAGAACAAAATAACCAGCTGGATGATTTCATAATTACACAGGATCTCTTATTGCTACATTTAACTGTAGGTGCAAGATCACATGCTTCTGAGTAACTCAAAGAAGGAACTTACCCTTGCTTTTATGGGTGATATCATTCTGAATTTGAATTACATTTGATTCACTCCAGTTATAAAAAGCCATTTCTTTTAATTGATCCCAATCAAATTTTGATATTTTTTTTAAACAAATCAGCTTAAATTAAGATAAAATGTGCCAAGTTCAGTAAGAGGAAGCAGCTTCTTGTCATTTAGGGTGTGTTTCCAAGATCACTTGATATGGATTAACTGATCTTAAAACACATTAATCTTTCTTTGGGTTGGGCAAGGCAGCTAAAACCTTACTATTTTTTTTTAAATTACTGCTACCCTAGGTAGGGGTACGCGAGATTGTATCTTTTAAGTAGAAACATAGTGTGCTTCGGATTATCAATCACACTACACATTAATTTACTAAAATTATATTTTTGTTTGGTATTAACCCTGTTTGTGTTTTACACAGAGATAACATTTTAAAATCTCTGTTAACATTTAAGTCTACAGGGGTGAAATTCAGCAGGTTCTGACAGGTTCTGGAGAACCGGTAGTGGAAATTTTGAGTAGTGTGGAGAACTGGCAAATACCACCTCTGGCTGGCCCCAGAGTGGGGTGGGAACGGAGATTTTGCAATATCCTTCCCCTGCCACACCTACCAAGCCACGCTCACCAAGCCATGCCCACAGAACCGGTCGGGAAAATTTTTGAATTTCACCCCTGATTTAAGAGTAATCAATCCAACCAAAGACTTATTACTATGATGGTCTGGGAATATTTACCCTTTTCTGAAATCAATTGACTTTATGTCCAGTATAAAATTCTAGTTGCATGACTATATTTCTACCACTGGAATAACATAAGACTCTCTGTACCATCTCTGAGAAGAGCCCGTACATTGTGTACTAAGCCTCAGTGTGATTCAAGGGAAACCAGCCACTGTAATTTGTAAAGCATGTTTTATAGCAGTGATGGCGAACCTATGGCACGCGTGCCACAGGTGGCACGCGGAGTCATATCTGCCGGCACGCGAGCCATTGCCTAGCTCAGCTCCAGCGCGCATGTGCCCGGCAGCCAGCTGATTTTTGGCTCGCACGGAGGCTCTGGGAGGGTGTTTTTGGCTTCCGGAGGGCCTCCGGGGGGATGGGAGAGGGCGTTTTTGCCCTCCCCAGGCTCCAGGGAAGCCTCTGGAGCCTAAGGAGGGCAAAAAATGTGCCTACCGGGCCCACCAGAAGTTGGTAAATAGGCCATTTCCGGCCCCCAGAGGGCCTCCGGGGGGCGGGGGATGCCGTTTTTGCCCTCCCCAGGCAGTGAATTATGGGTGTGGGCACTCGTGCATGTACGATAGCATGCGCGCATGCACTTTCGGCACCCGAGGAAAAAAAGGTTCGCCATCACTGTTTTATGGCTTAGCGTAATGTACAAACTCAGCCCATTGTGCTTCATTCAACAACCTTGGTTAAGCCATGATTTAGAATGTTAAGTGAACTTAGTGTTAGCCATTGATCCTCAGAGAACTGAGTAGAATTGACCTCAGTAGTAGTAGTTCTTCATATTCTGTGATTCCCAAAAGGCAACTGGCCTTTCTTTGTTTTTTTTTTCCTTGAAGAATTTCTCTTCTCATCCAAGAAGCTGGTGGGAAATGAAAGAATTTATATTTTTTGCGGTCATCTGGTTAAATATCAATGGAGATTCTCAGTCATCCAGGTCATGGTTGTCCCAAAGGCTCATCTGGGTGTTATCACTCTGAAGGTTGGTCATTAGCTCACTGAGAGTCATTGAGGCCACTTGGGGGTTTTATCTGTATCCTCAGGGTCACCTGAAACAGAGTGCAAGTTGGTGTGGAACCTTCTTGCGTTCTGATTCCAGTGACCCTGACGGTTCAGACAAGCCCCCAAGCAGCCTCAATGACTCTCAGTGAGCCAGGGGCAGGTTCCTCCTACCTGCCTACATCATCATGTTTTGCGCGCAAGCATGCTCGCTACATGCACGCGTCCCCTTGTGAGATTTTGCTTCCGCGCATGCGCAGGAAGCAAAAAAAGGCCAACAATTCAGAAAAAAAGATGGCGCCGTGCGACGGACTGGCGAAGACAGCACCGGAGCTGTCGCGCGCAAATTGTGCAATTGGCAGGCCGCTACCGGGATGGCAGAGTGGACCGCACCGGTAGGAACCCACCACTGCAGTGAGCTAATGACCAGATGACTGCAAAGAATATCAATCCGCTCATTCCCCGTCATTCAGTCATGACTAAAGAAACTTCTTGGATGAGAAGAAAAATGTCTTCAAGGAAAAAACAAAGGAAGTCCAGTTACTTTTTGGAAAGTACCTTTGGGACAACCATTACCTGGATGACTTAGAATCTCCATAGACAAGTTCTGGGCTTCTTGAGTCATTCTAGTGACTGGAGAAGAAGTTGTTGCAATGCTACTAGAGCAATATAAGTACATGCAAAGTTCTGAGTTTTGGCTACATCATTTTGTGACTTTCCATGGGAACATGCATGAAACAGAAATATTCATTCTTTGCTGAGATCTAAAGATTCCATTCAGAAGGGGCTGTCCCCTTAAGAAGGCAGTTCACTTATTTCTAAAAACAAAAGTAGATGTTCTTTTAAATGGACAGTTTTTAATATAGCTATTAAGAGTTTCAGATTTTCTTGCCAATTTCCATTCAGATCAGAGTTTACTCTACGTATTGTAGTAATGTTCAAGGAACTATGGACATTTTTTCCTCCTGACTTTCAGACAATATTTACCCAGATTTTAACCCCTTCTGAGCTTGACTTTTAAAATCTAGGATTTATACTCGATGTTGCGATTTTCCTCTTCCTTCTACATTTACTTTTACTTCTGGGAGGTTCATTTCTCCCTAAATGCTTTTTTGAGGATAAAAATTAATCAGAGCTTTCAACTTACTTAATTACCAATAATTTGTCATTGTATTTAGCTTTTTAACTCATATGTATATGATAAATAAAACTACCTGTGGCATAGAGCCAACTCTGATTTACCAAATCTGGACAGGAGGGAAACTTTCCATTGTTTCCATCTGAAACCGTTATAAGAATATTGTCTTGCTGTTACCGGTACTTTGAACAATAATCTTACTTAAAGATGGACATTTGCCAAATCCGAACACCTGTCGTATCGCCAGGAATCTTCCTTCTGACATTTTCTTATGAAATACTGATGATTCCCTGTTATCACTGGCTTGCTTCTACTCGGCTTGGATTCAGCTTCCAAAACATGAAAACAAATAATTTGAAAATAGGTTATTGCAACCAAGGATGGGTTCATTGGGGGTGGGGGAATGCATCCTACTCCAACAGGCCGGCAATGTTCTCGTTAGTCTGCAGCTTCCGTATCAGTTTGCAGTTGATTGACATGAAACCATTTCTGCCATAGGATGTCTTGTAAAGGGAAGTAATGACACACAGTCAGCTGCTTGCAGAGCAAGATTGTTTCCTTGGTGTTAAAATCAAGTGGGTAGGGCAGGAGTTTTTATTTAAGTTCTGCATGCTCTCCTGCAGGGATATAGCTTGCCCCAGAGGTGCTATTCAGCCGGTTTGGACCGGTTCAGGTGAACTGGTAGTAGCGACCTGTAGTACCGCCGCCCAGCCCCGGCGCTATGCTGTCCTATTTAGCTACGTTTTCAAGCTGTGCACATGTGTGCAAGCCGCATGTGTGAGCAAAGCACATGCGCAGAAGGCCACACGCATGCACGGAAGGTACGGGCGTGACTGAAGCGAGCGTCCGTGCGCTGGGCGAACCGGTAGGGAAATTATGAGAATCCCACCTCTGGCTTGCCTGTAGTGAAATTGCACCCATTGTGATGTATAGCGTTGATCTGATTTGCTAGGAATAATCAGGGCTGCTGAGAAATGGCACCCTTTAATTTGGACATTCCTCTAGAAAGGGCTTTAGTGCTTTGCTTTGCATTGCCTGTGCCTTTTAGCAGGGTTTCCCCCTTGGGATGAGCAGTGCAATGATGTCAGTGCCCAGATCAAATAATTTACTTTTGACTCAATCTGTGTTGCTCTCATTCTGAACATTTTTTGGTGCAAAATTAATGATTGATTTCAGAACTACAAGCAATTAAACGGAAACAAAGAGCAGTTTAGGCAAGGGGAAGCCAGGATTTCATATTACAAGAAGGTTTTATTGGGTCATATTTTCCCCTCCCCTCTCTGTCATATTCATTACCTTATGCTAAATAATTTTCTGTGACATCCAGACTTGAAGAACTGTGGTTTATTTAAATTCTGGTTTGCAAACAGTCCAAAATTTCAGGATCCTAATTTGGATCCTAATTTGTTGTTGCTATCATTTGTACCTGTTATCAGCATCATGGAAAGCATGTGTAATCTTCCCTATTTCATATGAAACCACTGAGTTCCAATAAGTGCCCCCAAAGAATGTGAGTTTCTGCACTCATCTTGGTCATTTAGTAATATCTTTCTGAATCATGATGAAGGATTTGATTTCACTGTTAACCTTCAGGTTAAGATTGCCTGCGGCCCTCGTGTCTTTTGTTTTCCTCAACTGCAGTGGCATCCATTTGCTTTATAACAGACAGGGAGGGGAGTCAAATCCCACTAAGCCATCACCTGTCTGAGAAGATTAGAGAAATAACCGAGGTGGGTCTAATAATATGGCCAAGTTTGACAGTAGCTTAACATTGCTGGATTAGGTCAGCTGATGCTATTTGGCCATCCTCCCTGCTCCCGCCATCTCCTCTGATGTTCCTGGATGGAGTGCACTTAATTCAGCTTTTATTTTCAGATAGTGACCCAACAGGCATCTTTAGAAGTCTTTATTTTTATACCATTGTGACCCAGCTGTCTAATTCTGTTGCGCATCAGCTGTACACTTTTAAGTGACCTGTATTATTGGGCACATCTTAATTCTCTCGCTGATTGTCAGTCAGTGCCAGTGTTATCTTTGAAGAGTATTTATGTTTTCATACAATGAAAACTCCAGGGAGTGAAGGTCAGTATTTTGTTGCATAGAAATAGTGGAATGGGATGAGATTTGTTACGTCTGCTTTAAAATACTCTAGGCCTAATGTACATTGTCCACCAAAGTAGCAGTACTTATCTTGGTAAATTTTTTTTAAAAAGCAGGATTTGACCTGGTTGGCATTGGATGATAGACCACTAGGAAATGCTAGGGCTCTAGGCTCTTTTGTTGGGTGTATTCATGGAGTCAGCAGAATTAATCTTGACTTGAAATAAACTTTTCATCTAGGTTGTTGGGAGAAAGAGTGATTTAAGAATGTACAGAGTGGGACGACAGATAACCTCAAGATATACACAACTGAAATGAAGGCTGCCTACAAGCAGCAGTTTTGATTAGTAGGTTCTTTTCTGCTCTCCTGTTATGTCAGCAATGGCCATAAATAGGAGATTGGCAATTTTGCTTTACATTGTTGTGCTACAACCCAGAGAATAGGGGAGTTCCTGGTTGCTCCAGGTAAATGGCCCAATGTTCCCTCTGACATTAGAAAACACCGCGCGGCAGTTGGAAACTGCTGCACGGCGTTTTCTTATCACGTGCGCGGCCGCGCAGCTTAGAGGGAACATTGAAATGGCCTTGCCTTTTTAACATGCAAAGACTGCATAAAGGAAGGGAAAGTGCTAAATCCAGTAATAACCAAAGTGATATTGGTTTTAAGTAGTTTTTTTTTCCTGCCCCATATAAAGATCAAACTTAGCATAACACATTTGAGATCCCAGCATCGATTTAAAAGGAGATGTTGCTGCAGGTAACTGAGACTGCAGAGTTTCAGAAACAGTTTTTTGACATCATCACTTATTAGGACAGTACCTTTCAACGTATTTTATGTATGTTCAAGGACTGAATAAAAAGTAATGTCCATGCCCCCAGAACTGTAGTTTAAGCAGGGATATTTTAATAAGTGAAACAGAAAAATAATCTGTGAAATGAGTTCTTTTGTTACCTGTTGGATATTTCTCTACATCAGTGTTTCCCAACCTTGGCAACTTGAAGATATCTGGACTTCAACTCCCAGAATTCCCCAGCCAGCGAATGCAAGCCACACAATTCCCCAGCCAGTGAATGCAAGGCAACTTGAAGATATCTGGACTTCAACTCCCAGAATTCCCCAGCCAGCGAATGCTGGCTGGGGAATTCTGGGAGTTGAAGTCCAGATATCTTCAAGTTGCCAAGGTTGGGAAACACTGCTCTACATAATTGCTATCATTCAGGACCCATTTCAGCCAATGATGGACATGTTTGTTAAAGCCGTCACAAAAGAACTCCACTCATTGCTTGCTCACCCAGTCTCAGCAGACCTTTCCTTCATTTAAGTCACATATAGATGGAAAAGGTAGAACTTTCAGGTTTCAAGTCTAGAATTGTAGATGAGAAAAAAATGGTGAGAGACAGCTCTAAAAACGCCCTTCGGTGGGTCATCAAGTGTGAGGCAGAAAATTTCCTTTCTTGTGTTTCTGCACTCTGCTTAATCATGGCATCCAATTTTTGAGGTGTTCTGAGTGAATAGTGATGTAGGTTCATGGAAATCCATGTGAGTAACAATATTAATGTCCCCAAATAATCATGAGTTACAATTGTCCAAAAAATCTGTGCATTTTCCTGCTGGGTTTTGAATTATATTTTTCTTCGGGTAACACATTGTGACCATATTCCATGGATTAATGCTTTGTTTCTTGGTCATAATGATGAGCCCATATTTTGTCAGCTGCTGTGAAGCTGTGAAAAAATTCCTCAAATTGCTCACAGATTTTAACTCTTTAAGCTTTTATTTCTGTCATTACCACGAGAAATCTGTCTTACACATACCTTCCTGTAGTGAAGAACATAAGTAACATGATGTGCCAGGCTTGAGAGCAATTTCTCTTTGAATGATTTGCTGATTATCTTTAATCACTTCATTAATCTTTCTCACATAATCCTCATTAATTGCTGTCGTAGGTCATCCACTTTATTCCTGAACACATAAGCTAGCTGTTCCCGGTTTACGTTTTTTCATTTTTTGGTCCAATGTTGCATAGTTTTTGTGTCAATACAATCATCATCATGAACAACCTGGTCTTAGTAGGGAATTTCAAATAGAGGAATTCCTTCATCATTCAATCGTGACATATTGATTCAAGCCCACTGACTAGCACTTACGATAGGATTCTGTTTTTTTGAATATAATAGTTGCATAGCTTTTTTGCATAGCAACTTCCCACACCAACTGGAGTGAAAGAACAGATGTTAAAGAATTGATCAGAGCTTCTTACAGTAGTTACAAGTGTAAGTTACAACATGAAATGTATTACTTTTCATCCCACCTTCATATTTATAACATTCTCAATCTGCTTTTCTTTGATAAATAAATCCTTAAAACAGCATGAATTAAGTTTTACTGGATTAGGTGGAACTCAGTGTGCAATTTAGCACCCACTTATCACAGCTAGCACAGCCACGTCATTGCAAAGTATATTCACAACGCTTAGCATCATAGATACAGAGAGTCTTATGTAAGCATGTACAGGCAGACAGATATGTTGGCTGGCGTTCAGAGGGATATGTTCACAAGTGAAGAACTATATGCAGCTGTACCTTTCATCATCTGTTTCTGCAATCGTGTTTCTTAATACTGAAGAAGCAGGCCACATAACAACAACAACAGGGGCAGCAGCAACACTTGAGCAAACTTTTGTGTGTCGCTGAGCAACTGCTGCATCTAAAATAGCAAGCAGTGGTCTGGTTATATGTGTTTGTCTTCAATGTGCATCTTTGGATTCAAGCCAGAACTACATTTAAAAGATTAAAAGGCAACGGAAATGTATGCACCAAAGGCATGCACCGTGTCTAAGAGCTGAATAGACTGTTGCAGGTATAGTCTTAGATTTCTTTTCTCTCTGGCTCTGTTCCAGCAAGATAGATGCCCGATTCTACAATTCCAGTTGTTTTTCCACGGGCAGGAGGGGAATGCGTTTCCTTGGACATCTTGTTACCCAGCCTCTTAACACTTATAACAAGTTCATCCTTTCACTTGGAGCTTCCGGTAGAAGACTTCATCTTGCACTTTATTTTAGCTGAACTACGGAGAAGGCAGTGCAGCCATGTGACGAAAATGACCATTAAAAAAAAATGAACACTTGATGTTGGGCAAAGTGAACACAGGAATAAACAAATATACCCTTTGATGTGATAATTGACCCATAGATGACCTTGGTTGTTCTATACCAGTGATGGCGAACCTATGGCACGGGTGCCACAGGTGGCACGCGGAGCCATATCTGCCGGCACACGAGTCATTGCCTAGCTCAGCTCCAGCGTGCATGTGCACGCCAGCCAGCTGATTTTTGGCTCACACGGAGGCTCTGGGAGGGCGTTTTCGGCTTCCGGAGGGCCTCCGGGGGGACTGGGGAGGGTGTTTTTGCCCTCCCCAGGCTCCAGGGAAGCCTCTGGAGCCTGGGGAGGATGAAAAATGGGCCTGCCGGGCCCACCAGAAGTTGGGAAATGGGCCATTTCCGGCCTCCAGAGGACCTCCGGGGGAGCGGGGGAGGCCGTTTTCGCCCTCCCCAGGCATTGAATTATGGGCGTGGGCACTCATGCATGCGCGATAGCACGCGCGCATGCACTTTCGGCACCTGAGGGAAAAAAGGTTCGCCATCACTGTTCTATACTTTTGGTTTGATTGGCAGTCTCTCCCCACCTCCCTAGTCTTATTGACCCTACAGTATTAATAGTTTATTAGCATTAGCATATTTGTTATAAAATCATGTCCAGCAACAATGATTACATTAGAGGCCATGTAAGGAACTGAAGTAATTATGTTGGGAGCTTTACAAAAACAAAGAAAACAACCCCAAATTGGTCAGATTATTTAAACAGTTCTTGCCTCTGTGACCTTCATTCACACAGAGTTTTGAACAATTCTTTGTGGCTTTTGGCAAATAACTGCCAGCAGTTTGTGTAGAGTTTCCTGTTTGCCCTCAAATGGTCAGGAAAACCCTACTTAGGTTTCTAAGCTAATGGGAGAGCTGAATGTCCTGTTCCCTTAGAATATATTGTGAGCCCCATCACATTTTGCTGTGAGCTGCTTCAGCAGCAGGAAAACTGATTTATTCTGCTGCTCAGGAAAGACAGGAAGAAGAAAAGGCTTCTGTCTGTGAAGTCATGGCCATATCAAGCTTCTGATGTGCAGCCAACTGTCTTGGCATAAGACGGAATTGCTTGGAACAAGCTAAAACTGTTGCTCACAATGATTTTCCTAGTGGGGATCACATTGTAGTTTAAATGGCAACATCCCTACGTGAACAGGGAGCTTGACCACTCTCAGGAGATCATGATGGATAGCAAGAGAACATGCTTAGAAACTAAGGAGAGGTGACAAATGTAAACCCAGAAAGGGAGGATTAAAGATACACAGAGATTATCAGTGATTTGTAAGAGCAAGGAGGAAGGTGAAATTAAGTGATGAATTTTGAGTGGCAGGGAGTGGCCCCCAAAACAGGAGCACATCATTCTACAATTGAAAAAGGTTTCACGTCCTAACTGTAACTAGTGTATTATGTTTTCTCATTAGGTTTCTTCAGAAAGGCATTCCCATGTCTTTGGCAGCCTCTTAATATGTTTACAACAACAGGGAAATTTATCTTAAGTTGCATTTGGCATAGGAATATAAAGAGAGGTCACCTGTCACTTTTTGGTGGATTATGAAGCATCCTTTATTTAAGCTGGACTCCAAAATGGCAAGATAGTAGCTAAACAGGTACAGTAGAAATCTAATGGATAATTATAATTATAGAAGAGAAAAATGATTATCTACTTCCAAGATTGTCAGAATATTGCAGAATCCTTGCCAAGATTTCCTTCTGTCTCTTATTCTTGGTTTATTATTAAGTTGTTAAGGTTACATAATGAGAGTGTTAAACTAAAAACTTTTGCTGTATCCTTTCTATTTTCAGCTTGTCAGAAATAGTTTTAGGTCACTCAAAACTCCTAACTTAGAATCTAGATCCCTTCTGGGAGGACAACTAACCAGTAGAATGTGATTAGATACTATATTATTATAGCCAAAGTCATGAGCTCCTCTTGATCAAGGATTTCTGTGTAATAGGAAAAAGCAAGTGCATGTGTGAGATTTGTGTCATCTTTAATTCTTTTTCCACAAGGGTGTTTTTAAGGACAAGTGCTTTAGGTAACATCTAATTTTGACCATGGAAAAAGTATTTCTGAGAGAAACAATTGCTTGCCTATAATTCAGTGCCAAAGTTGTTATATCCATGAGAGTTAATATAAACATAAATGTGATCAAATTAGAATGCTTAAATTAAATTAAGCCCCCTGGGTGTTTATTCCCCAAATTAAGAAACAGTTTTATAACCTGATAATTTCTCGTATTCTAGAAGGATATTTTGACCTCCTTAGATGTTCACCGAAGGGAAGTTTAAAAAGCCCAAATTGTGAATGTCCCATTAAAAAGGTGGGACTGTGCAGTTTCAATCTTGACTTTTTAAAAAAACTCTACTGCAGACATTCCTGGCTCTCTGATTAAACTTTTTTTCCTGCATAATATGTAACTTTTGGTATCCAGGACATGAAAGCAAAGAATTCAAGTATGACTCTTTGGGATTTATCTCTTTCCCCCCCCACCCCCCCACCCCCCCCCCACCCCGGTGAAACAGTATGTAAATGCTGAGTCTTGAATGAAGTGTTATTTGGAAAGAAATGAAAGATATAGTATGTAAGGTCATCCTGTGTATGATAAAGCAGCTCCAGAATAAAATTAAAAGAAATCTTGTGGGAGAGAAAGAGAGAGAGAATCAAACAAGAACTGAAGTGACTTTTGCAATCCACTGACACAGGTCTGCCCTTTTGGGGATATTTTCTTTTTTCTTTTTACTTTTTTTGCATTGCTAATACAACAAACTGGCAGAACAGGCATGGCCGTGCCTTTGAGGTTACACCATGCATCCTTGTTTGCTCACGTCTCACTTGTGTCTTATGACTGAATGAATCAACAGCTAATGAAGCAGTCACATGAGGGACAGAGTCAAACAGGACTCGCTGACTGATGATTGTGAATCTTGAAACACTGGCCTATGTCTTGCAATCAAATGCTGACACTCACATATCCTTGCCTATGTCTAATTCAAATGTAAAGTCCAGCTTCTTTTGAAATGCAAACACCGTGATCAGTTGCATCAGGGCAGGGGGAGAAAAAAGAAGAACTGAAGCTATGCCACTAGTGGTAGAACAAAATATCCTCAAAATTGAAGACAAACACCCACATGCTACATTTTTGTTATTATAGGCATTCTCTCACTCCCAGGGTTTTAACTTCTGTTTCCCCCCCCCCCTTGATTTTCTTGATTTCTAAGAACTTTCTCGGGGAATTACCTCCCCCCAAACCTGATAAAAGTACACCAATTCTGATTAAAATCAATTCAAAAGTGCTATAACTGAAGGGGATTGGTTCCCCATCAGTGTTCTCTGTTTGAGACAGAAGCTGCAGTTCTTTACGCAATACCTTTTGTTTAAAGGCATACTGAAACATTTATATTGTTAAATAATCACACATATAGAACAGTTGCATACAACAGGTTGTTCCTGTTCCAGATGCCTGATCCATTGTGTAACGTGATTATGATGCTTATATTCTGCGGGCATCATGGATCTTGAATGAAAGAATACCAGTAAGATCTCTCTTGCAATGAATCGCTGCTAGCGGAGGGAACTTATGTACTGTTTGAGCTGGGTCTAGCCACTTAAAAGCTTACAATGTGAGATCAGTAACTATGAGGCAAGTGGCTCTGATCATATAATTAAATATATGATATAATAATATAATTAAATTAAATTAATTATATTATATTATTATATAATTAAATCAAGAGTTGTTACACTTCATCAGCTTGGCACTGGGTTGATAGAGATTATATTCAATATAGCCATGTGGTGAGAAGCTTAAGGTAACTGCTTCTTCACCTGGTTGCAGGTAGAATGGGTGTAGATGACTTCTGGAAATGCTACTCCAAATTTATGGGCAGAGAAATTTGGGGGTCGGACGACCCTTTCACAGGGGTCGGGAGACTTTGCCCGGACGCTGCCATTTGGGTTCTTTTACCCTCTGTGCATGCGCAGAATGCTTTGTGCATGCGCAGAGGGTAAAAGAACCCAAATGGCGGCGGGGGGTGGGGGTCGCGGCGGCGGTCGCAGCAGCGGGGTGGGTCACGGGGGCAGGGTGTGAGTCGCGACATTAGGAAGGTTGAGAACCACTGCTCTAGGAGAAGAAAAATTTCAGCAGTCTTCTTAAGGACAGGACACTAGCACTGCTATAGAACAAAGGAGGTTGGAAAAGTCCCTTCATGATATCTTCCCTGAGAAAATGGGAAGCCAGAAAAACTGTAGACTGCTGAGTAGATAATTGCCATTGTTAAATAACAAGAACACTACTTTAGAGTTGTCTTCTCCTGTGAAAGAATTTCTAGAAGAATTTCTCTTTCATTTATGGTAGAGCTCTTACTGTTATTATTCTCTCTCTCTCTCTCTCTCTCTCTCTCTCTCTCTCTCTCTCTCTCTCTCTCTCTCTCTCTCTCTCTCTCTCTCTCTGTGTGTGTGTGTGTGTGTGTGTGTGTGTGTGTATAGATTAGATATAGATATAGATATATATAGATATATAGATATATGTACACGTACACACACACACACACTATATCTATCTATCTATCTATCTATCTATCTATCTATCTATCTATCTATCTATCTATCTATCTATCTATCTATCTATACACACACACACACACACACACACACACACACACACACACACACACACACACAAATATACAGTAACGTATAAACAAATATATTATGGTATCAATTATATAACCGTCAAAGAAAAAAAATATTAACCCATCTGTTTTTCTTTCTCATATACACCATATTTCACCCAGTTTTACGACGACAGTCCATCTATTTCTGTCTCTTTCCTTCTCCTTCCTTCCCTCCCTTCCCTTCTCCCCTCCGCTTCCCTCTTCTTCCCTCTTTCCTTCTCCTCTCTTCTCCTCCCCTCCACTTCCCTCTCTCCTTCTCCTCACCCTTCTCTCCTTCCCTCTCCTTCCCTCTCCTCCCTTTTCCTCTCCTCCTCTCCCTTCTCCTCTTTCTTCTCCTACTCCTCTCCTCACATCCATCATATATCATTAGAACAGCCAAGTACCCTAAAACACATGTTCTCTGAATGTGTCCAAAAGACCAAATAAAGGGTACAGTTCATGCTCTGAATTCTTAATGCCCTTGAGCTGAATTTTTTGCATCACCGGTCTGTAATCCTAAAAAAGGGCTTCTCCAGTTGATGTAACCAATAGGATCATGCAGTGCTTCCCAATTGATTCTAGAAAGGTGCTTTAAACTGCCAAAGGTGCTTTGAACTCACCATTAACCTTTTAAAGAACCACCCATGTTCCTGGGCAAAAAGGCAGGGCATCTTAAGAGTCGCAGACAGATGCTACCTTTGTGCTCAAAAGCAACTTTTTGGAATGGAGTTTCAAGGGTTGCATGATCATACCGTAATAATGAATACTGATTTAATTGTATGAATGGATTCACTTACTGTATATAGCAGCTCCTTCTATGCATTTTAAGTAGCAGTAGTTCCTACTTATGCATTATACTAAGCCAGGGGTCTCAAACTCAAAGTCCACGGGCCAGTTCCGGCCCGCAGGGTGCTTAGATCTGGCCCGGGGGGGGGGCACCCTGGAAACAATGAAGGACCAGCCCACAGTACCTCTGCCAGCAAAAACAAAGCTCGGGAGGGCTTTATGAGGCCCTCCCAGGCTCCATTTTTGGCCACAACGGCCTCCTGCAGCCCTCTGCCAGCAAAAATGGAGCCCGGCAGAGGGCTGCAGGAGGCCGTTGCAGCCAAAAATGGAGCCTGGGCAGGCCGCATGCAACCTCCCTGAGCTCCATTTTCACTAGCAGAGGGCGCAGGAGGCTGTTGCGGCCGAAAACGGAGCCTGGGCAGGCCGCATGCAACCTCCCTGAGCTCCATTTTCACTAGCAGAGGGCTGTAGAAGGCCGTTGTAGCCAAAAATGGAGCCTCAACGAGTGACGTCAGGCTGGCCGTGCACATCACGGCCACGCCCATCACGGCCACCACCAACCCCCGGCCCCCTGAGGTCAAACACAACCTTGATGCGGCCCTCAATTAAATCGAGTTTGACACCCCTGTACTAAGCCATAAGATGGCTTGCTTGTTTTTGATGAGTGTGAATAAGATCAATGAGTATAGGGTGATCTTTCCTGGGGTAATGGGTCTTTGAATCTATGGTTTAGTTGTTGGCTCATTTTGGTCTATCATGATGTCCAAACAGATGTATATGTTTTATTGCTACCCAGCTTGGTCTTCATTTGATTTTGTGCTTTGCCCAAGTCTCTGATCAGTTTTGGTGCAAGACAAGAACAACTTTAAAAAGGAATGAAGAACAGATGGGGTGGATGGGAAGGAGCACATGATTACTTCCCTCATCTGCGAGACAGATTCTAGATGGGTACGTTTACCCATGAATACTCAATTTAATTTTCTGCATCTCTTTTCTTTCCTCTAGTGGTTGTCTTGTTTGTTTGTTTGTTTATTATGCCCCATACACACAACGTGACTCTGGTTAACAAACAATTGAATATTTGCAGTCCAGTTCTAGTTAATGATTTATTCAGTTAACCCAATTTTTAGTGTGTATAACACTTTGAATCATAAGCATGAATGTGTTTGTTGTGGGTGTTTTGCTGTATTAACATATTTATTGGCTTGTTCAGCAAATTATGGTTCGACAAGCCATGATATAGTGCATGAATAGAGTGACATAACAATTTTATTTTCCACCATACTCTTGACATAATCTTCCACAAACTTAAGTTATAACTGTTCAAAAAGTTCTAGCATAAAATAAATCAGATTCTGCCTGTTTTTGATCAACTGACCAGTTGTACATTCAGACCTTTAGATGTCTTGGACTTTCAACCACACATTTACACAAGCCTCATTCAGTGTGAAAGAGATTGGAGTACCACATATGATTCTGCCTTTGACTCTCTTTGGATGTCATAGGTTGAAGAGAGAGAGAGAGAGATCTGGAGGATATTGCATTGTCACGAAAATGAACTCCGCTGTCAGCCCAATCAGAATCCTGGTTTATTGCGGATGATTAATATAGATTTGCTTAGGCTTTGAGCCATTTTCGCACATTATACTAAACTTAGCTAATGAGCACATGTTCGAAGCCTCAGCAAATCTATATCAATGTATTGATACTGAAATTCATTTCCAGGAAAATTCTATATAAACCTAATCTTGCACTAGCAGATCTGGGTTGCAAACTTTCACATTAAGACTAGATATAGAAAGCACTAACCCTTTGCTGCCATTTTGTGGCAATAATGCAACTTAATCAGAAATAAATGCCCTTGAATTCAAGTGGGCCTATTCTCAGTTACGGAGGGTTAGAATGAGTTGTAACGGGTTAGAACTGCCGTCTGTTATTTTTAAAAAAATATTTTTCAGTGTGCCCTTGATTAAACTAGAACCATGATGGCGAACCTATGGCACGGGTGCCACAAGTGGCACGCGGAGCCATATCGGTGGGCACGCGAGCTCAGGTCCGGCGTGCATGTGTGCACCAGCCAGCTGATTTTCGGGCCTTCTGGGCCCACTGGGAGTCGGGAAACAGGCTGCCTAGAAAGGCTCTGGAGCCTGGGGAGAGCGAAAAATGGGCGTGACATTGTATGCTGGGAGCAGGGGGGTCATGCATGCATGTGCGGGGGTGCCTGGAATTATGAGTGTGGGCACGCACACATGTGATCCCCCACATTCCCCCCCCCTTTTGGCACGCGAACCAAAAAAGGTTCGCCATCACTGAACTAGAAGAACTAAGTAGTTGATTACCCTGGTTATTTTTTAAAATGAACTTTATTTAAAAAAAGCTACTGTTAAGCCTTATTTCCAGTTATTATTAGAATGTTATTACTATTGTTAGCATAGTCATTACCACAATAAATTAATTAGCAATCAGTCCATGGCTTCTGCCTGGATGGTGCTAGATGAAATATGAGAACTACTGTCATCTTTGATTTCCTGTGATATCTTCTTACCAACACTAGCTATTTCAAACTCTGACTGATAAATATTTGTCTGGAGATTGATTTGCTTCTCAATTATCACCCAGGCACAAGGGCAGTCCTTTAATCAATGATACGGCTAGGAAGTACAGCCAAGGAAGGCTCTGAGAGATTTCCATTAGCCCTATCACTTTCCCCCAGGCAAGGCAATTCTCTAAATCATATTGGACCACTGAATATGCCCAGTCGAATAAATTCCCATTCTAGAAACCGGTTACTTTCTTCAACCATTGCAACTTTTGCTGTTTGCAAGTTGCCAGGAATGATGACTGTTATCATGTTCCTACTTAAACTCTTGCTAAAGCAAAGGAAAGGAAAGGAAGATTTTCCATTGTGAAAACATAACCACAGAGTGGCATTCTCTGAGAACTCTCTCACTTAAACCGTTTCTTCTGTCTTTTTGGACCAAGGACCACACTAAGAAGGCTAGAGGTTCAAAGGTGCAATTTCAGATACATGCACTGCTCATCCTTTAAATATTATGCTCTAGACCAGGGCTGTCAAACTCCCGGCCCGTGGGCTGGATGCGTCACGTGCTGGCCACGCCCGGTTTAACGAAGGGGGAAAAAGTCCCGATATGTCACATGACACCGCCGTGACGACGTGAGTTTGACACCCCTGCTCTAGACAGCTGCATGACCTTAAATGTATATTTTCTATTCAAGAACACCATCAATATTTAGGATTACTGGTTTATGATAGTCCTGTAAAATTTTTATTTGAGTTGATTTAAAAGTTGGTGATTCCCAAATATTTCTGAGTGGCTTATATAATTAAAAGAAAGGAACACAATTAAAAAGAGAAGAACGTGCACCCAGACAAAACACATGTTACATGACAAAAAAAATCCACAGATGCTCAACAACCAACCTAACGCCAAGCCTTGAAACACAGTCATATTTTCAAAGTCTTTTGGAACTCTTGTAGGTTGGGAGTTGTGCAAATCTCTGAGGATAGATGCTGTGGCAGCATTATTAAAGGATTATAAGAGTATAATAAGGAAGCATGTTGTAGTGTAGCTATTTGCTATCCAGCATGGTTTTTTAATCTTCTGGAGCTGTCGGGTACTTCCACATAGAAGAAGTAGAAGGCCTGGATTTTCTGCAATTTTAGTGGATGAAGCAGGGCAATTAACAGGAAACAGGATGAAGCAGGAAACATAGTCACTGGAAAGTAACCTTTGCCTTCAAGTATCTCCTATCATCTGCTGGGTCGGCTAGTGTACTCCAGAACTTTCTCATGATCAACAGGAATCTAGATACCTTGTGGAATCCAGTTTAATATCTTCACTTGCTACGGGGATTCTATAGAGCAGAAGTGTCAAAGAGATGCTTAGATCTGGCCCGCAGGGACACCCTGGTAATAATGAAGGACCGGCCTGCAGTGCCTCTGCCAGCAAAAACGGAGCTCAGGAGGGCCATGTGCAGCCCTTCCGTTTTCACTGGCAGAGTGCTCGGGCCTCCACAGGCGTCCCCGACACGACTGATGGCACGCCCCCCCCTGAGGTCAAACACAACCCTGATGCGACCTTTAATGAAATGAGTTTGATACCCCTGCTATAGAGTAATTACATGAAAATAAGCTTGATGTAATACTTCTGCAGGCTCAAAAAGGGTCATGCATGTTTATGTTCTCATTTCCCATGCACCCTGAAATGAAGTTTGACAAACCATCATTTAGGGGAGTTCTTGACAAATATATGTATGGAAAGAGGCACATTCTTAAACCAATATCAGTTTAGCAGATGCATTTATTTGCATTAGATTAACATCAAATCTAGAAGCAGAGGTTCTTTGAAGTACTGTAGATATCTTTAGAGGTCAAGAATGAAGTGAAGGTGGCTTGGGTCCAAATGAGGCCTTAAATGAAGTTCTTTTCCCTTATTCAGCATTGTGACTACCATTTCAGGACACATAGGGAATCTGTGTTTGCAGATATCTAGTTAAAGAGAAGAAAGGAATGAGAATAAACAAAGAAGTATTGGTTTGGACTCACCAGATGATGTCTCTTTACTGTAATTGATCCTAGGGAGCAGAGCTACCTCAATTCTGGCATCAGAAGTTGGGGATGGGAGGAGAGAATACAATTTCATCCGTTATGATGGTTCACTTTATTCATTTTAAATTAGCAGGTTGTTAGGAATCTTTGGCGTGCATAAGCGCACATTCGTGCCTACCATTCCTGTCCTAATGTACCCATATATTCATACCTCTCATACTCCTATTCATGCTTGTACTATTATATACATACATACATACATACATACATACATACATACATACATACATACATACATACATATATACACACACACACACACACACACACACACACACACACACACACATATCGTATTTTTCGGAGTATAAGACGCACCTTTTTCCTCCCTAAAAGTGGCTGAAAATTTGGGTGCGTCTTATACTTCGAATGTAGCTTTTTTTTTTCCAGCCCTAACTAGGTGCTAACAGATCTTCCCAGCTCTTACCTTGCAGGCTTTTTCATTGTTACTCTCTCCAAAGAATGTTTTTCCAGCCCTAAATCTTTGCAGGGTTATTTTCATTGCTCTACTTGCTCTGAATAAGTTTTTTTCTAGCCCTAACTAGGTGCTAATGATCTTCCCAGCTCTTACTGGCTTGCAGGCTCTTTCATTGTTACTCTCTCCGAAGAAGGTTTTTTTAAGTCCTAACCAGGGGATAAAATAATGTGCTGAAGCTGACCAGACTAAGGATGCTAGCCAGATGAATACCTGGTAGGCAGATTGTTTTCCCCTATTTTCCTCCCCAAAAACTAAGGTGCGTCTTATACTCCGGTGCGTCTTATACTCCGAAAAATACTATATATGTATACACACACACACACACACACACACACACACACACACATAATTTTACTGTTTATACTTTGCTTTAATCATATATGCTTGACGAATAAATAAAAACAAAATACTGCTTTGGTTTGTTGTTATGTTTTGCCTAGAATTCTACTTACTGGCTATATTTTTATTATTTTGAATTTCTTTTTCTTTCTTTCGTTTTTTTTTTAGAATAGGTTTGCAATTTACATTGAACAAATGTTTTTGACAGACTGATTTTCATGTGCGTGTATATTTTATATGTTTGTCCAAACTTTGGCAATCAGATGCACTGTATCAGGAAGAAGCACAGTTATTTCTAACAATCCCCACCTCCCTTAGAATTTAAAGTTTTAGATGAACTAAAATTTGCCATGATTCTTTCCCATTGAATTTTTTTATGATTACTTTCAAACTCTAAGTTAGGGAAGAGTCAGGTCAATTTATGCCTAGTTATCAGAGCTTTCCTTCTCCTTCCCTCCATTGGTGGGTCATTGTTTTAAAAGGATTCACAAAACTGTTTTTGAAATAAGACAAAAGAGTGTGTTTCAGGGAATATTTCATATGAAGAGTTGAGCTTTTTATGTAAATTACAAAAATCTAGAAAGTTGGACTTCTGTGTCCCTTGCTCTTTCAAGAGGCAGCTGGACTTTCTTTGGTTTTCTTGGAAGACATTTTGTTTCTCATTCAGTACTGAAGAAGCTTCATGGATGAGAAGCAAAATGTCTTCAAAGAAAAACAAAGGAAGTCCAGTTGCCTTTTGAAAAAGCACCCTTGGGACAACCATGACCTGGATGACTGAGAGTCTTCATAGACATTTGGACTTCTATGTATAACCGAACCACCCAGGTGGGCCCATTTTGTTATTCCCAGCCCAGCAAAGATGCAAAGAAATGATTTCAAGTAGCTTGTGCCCCAGTGCATCCCTATGGGAAAGGGAGTTGGGTGGAGTTTGGAATGCTGCCACTGCTCCATTCCAGGCCCTCCTCCTTCCTCATCATGTGAGCTCATACCGATAGCTAAGCATATGCAACTTGCCCCATGCTTCCTGGGCATGAGTGGAAAACAGAAACACCCAGAAATAAGGTGTTATTTTATTTCTCAGAAGAAGGTACAGGTGCTACCTCTTCAGATCATGGTAATTGAAGGTTGTCGGAAAGAATTGCAGATGCCATGCTCCACATGCCTTCTCTGGCTTGTTTAAAATGTTTTGCTAAAATCCTGGAGAGCCAACCAGCCCTCTGGGCAGGTAGTAGTAGTAATAGTTTTATGAGTAGGTGCAACTGGTGTTTTCCCCCCCTTCTTGCTCATTCATGTGCATTTCTTCACAAATAAGTGTTTTAATCAGTATTACTGGAAATAATACTTATGCATATGAGGATTCTCTGCAGTGGTGTTTTTCTGAATTTGCATGTGAGCAGGGTGTGCCAATGTTTCTTCCAAATATCTTGAGTTTAATGGGTTAAGAAGAATGAATAACTGAAACTGAAAAATAGATATAGCACAGATTTATCTATGAAACCTCGTTACAAAGTTCACTTGGTGGATTTAGGCCAGCGACTCTTTATCACTCTTTCCTACAGTATATTAAATAATTGTTATGTGGACAAAAATGGAATTTGTTGGGATGATTTTGCATGCTGCCCTTGAACCCTGGATTAAAAAGGAATATTAGTGGAATAAATAAAACATATGACAGTTCTTTTTTTAAAAAATGTTTACTGTATTTTTGGGGGGCTGACTTCTAAAGGGTAACCTTAAGTGAGAAAAAGGATTATCATTTTAGGATTGTAGACACTTTCATCCTTAGATTGTACACTGCCAGCTGCAGTTTTCTAAAATACAAAATAGAATATTTTATGATTTACAAAGCCAACTTTACCATTTGATTTTTTAAAATGAAATGTTTTCATTAATTGAGTAGCAAAGTGATTAAGTAATTTTACTTATAAAAATCGCAAAATAAAATAAAAAATAAATAATACAGTCGGCATAACTTGAGAAAGGATAAACAAAAGATTTAACTACTTGGCTAAAAGCTGCAAAATAATTCAGGTGGGAGGATTTTATCCACTGGAAGTGTAGCATGACATGTCAAGATGTCATCTTGAATTACATAAGGTATTCTCTCCACCCCTTTCTCCTTAATTTGAAAGACACAGAAAATAATCTGAGATGGCCAAAAGAACTTTCATGTTGGAATTTTCCCATTCAAAGACTTTCCATTAAATGTATGGGCTAGTCCAGTCCTCCCTACCCAGTGCATTCCAGGTTTAAGGGACTACAATCCCCAGAATCACTTTAGTTGTTGGTCTGGGAATTCTGGGAACTGTAGTTCCAGCGCATCTAGAGGGTACCCAGTTGACGATTGCACACTTTATTTGTGATAGATGTGGGGAAGGATTTTTCAGCTCCTTGAGTAGCTTGGGTGCACAATAAAATAACTGTTTGGTAAGGAGAGAAAATGGCCTTTTGTCTTGCAGTACCAGTTGGTATTATGTAGACTTGTTTGGTTTCTATTTATAAGGGATTGCAATTGGGAACGGGATACAAAACAAACATTGCTAATCCAGTGCAATTTTAACGATTTGTGAGATTATATATCATCTATTTTGTAGCTGATTTTATTCACTGACTATTAAAAAAAGGGCTTTTAACCCAACGAAACCTTTAGCACCCTTCCAAGATTAGTCAGTGCACTCAGACTAGGCAAATAACTTTAATTAGAGCTGCTCTCAAGAATTTGAGCATTGCTTTTCTAAAGTCTTGTAGCTTGGGATTCTTATCTGAAAGTTGCTTCCCCCTTATTGATGGAAATGTTACATATTGAATTCTTGCAGAAAATAGAACATGTGTGTTTTGCAAGAATCAGCTGGAGACGTTTATGACTTTTCCTGCCTTCAGACCACCAGCATACAAAGAAGAGATAACTGTTGGGTGTTCATGCTGGATCAACATGCCTTCTCTTGCAAAGATGCAAAGTTGTATTTAGAACGATGAAAGAACCCAAGAAACTCCTGGGATTGTTAGGTTCCAGATAGTATATATCGTTTTTCAGAAGACTATCAACAGTGGTTTAACATGCGTAAATACCATTTAGACCAGCGGTTCTCAACCTGGGGGTCACGACCCCTTTGGGGGTCGAACAACCCTTTTACAGGGGTCAGGAGACTTCGCCTGGACACCGCCATTTGGGTTATTTTACCCTCTGCGCAGAGGGTAAAAGAACCCAAATGGCGGCTGTGGGGTGGGAGTCACGGTGGCGGGTACGGCGGCAGGGTGGGTTATGGCGGGGGCACAGCGGCGCGGCACGGGTCGCGGCATTAGGAAAGTTGAGAACCACTGTTTTAGATGGAGATAAAACATACAGTACTACTATTTATTTCTCCAATGTGTTGCCCATTGCAGTGTAATTGCCATAATTTCCAGGAAGTGTAAGTGCATTCCATACTGGCTGGGAATTCTGAGAACTACAGTTCAACAGGCCTAAGAGGCATTGGGTTGGAGAAAGCTGGTCTATAGAATAAGGTGAACCTACTAAATCTTCAGATTCAAGTATGACAAGTTAGGGGCAGGGTGCCGAGCATATTTCTGGAATTCTTCCAACCTTTAATGATAGCTCTGCTCTGGGTCCCGTGAGCAAGAGGGAGGGGAACATGCCAAGCTGCCATCCAGATGCCTTTCCCGAAGGTTTTTTTTTCCTCAACAGCTTCCAAATGGATCTAGATCCTTTCGAACTGGATTTTTTTTTGTATCATCATCTTCCTCCATGCCTGATTTCTGTCATGTTCTATTCTGCTGATGGACAGACTGACAGAATCCTAGGGCCTTTACAAAAATTGTTTCCAACATTCTGCTGGGTTGAAAGAATAGAAAGATGTCTCAGAGTTTCAGTGTCATCTGTATCTTCAGCTGTTTGTTAGGCTGGTCTCTGATTTCTAGAGCTTTAGTGAAAATCCCTTTGCATACTTTCCAGATCATTTCCTAGATTGCAGTTGTGCCTTTGATATAAAAACGATTTTATGTGGATCCATGTAAAAGTAAGATGGCATATTCATTTAAACAAATATGATTGTAATATGTTAGGCTCACTAACCTTTCACCGCGACATAGCTCCAGGGATAACATTCTCATTTGCCCACACTAAGAAAACAAGATATAGATATACTTGCTTGTAACATAACTTCATGTTAGCAATAAGGGTGTTTGAATGTATGTTCTTTGTGTGTTCTCTTTTAAGAGTGTCTAGTGTCAAAGGTAAAGGTTTTTATGTGTATTCATTTGAACAATATTTGAACCTCATTTAAAACTTGGATGCATTTGTACACATTAGAAGGAAACAGCCAATCTAGTTTACTTGGTTAAAGGCAGAGGTGGCTTCCGCCCGGTTCGGACCGGTTCTATGGAACTGGTAGTAACTTGGCGGCCTGGGTCGCTGGAACTGGCAGCAACCCAGGCTGCCATGCCCCCGAACCGGCCTACGGCGCCGCCATCTGGGTTTTTAGCACTGTGCATGCGCGCCCACGCGGCGCGTCAGGAAGCAAACCGGCAGCAAGTTAAGCCAGAATCCACCCCTGGTTAAAGGGTTTAAAAACTTTTTATAATCAAAAAAGTTGAACATTTTAAGGAGTTAAGTGGGTTTTATTTATGAAGATTGTGTAATTCCAGCTTTTATTCGATGAATTAAAATCTATATAGTTTAGGGCAGGGGTGTCAAACTCAGGGCCCAGGGGCCAGATACAGCCCACGGGGTGCTTAGCTCTGGCCCATGAGGCCGCTGTTTCCAAACAGCGAAGGACCAGCCCACAGTGCCTCTGCCAGCAAAAATGGAGCTTGGGAGGGCTGCGCACAGTGGCCCTTTTCGCTGGCAAAGGACTGCAGGAGGCTGTCACAACGAAAAATGGAGCCCAAGGGTCCGCATGGGGCCCCTGAGCTCTGTTTTCGCTGGCAGAGTACTAGCAAAACAAACTAGTAGCAAAAGTGGATCCCCCCCAGCCCTACCCGGGCCACCAGAGGTGCCTCTGACATGAGTGATGTCGAGCTGGCCATGCCCATCATGGCCACACCCACCTGCCCCCCCCCCCGAAGTCAAACACAACCCTGGTGCAGCCCTCAATGAAATTGAGTTTGACACCCTTGGTTTAGGGGTATTTGAATAAACAAAGAAGCTGACTTTCCTTTCAAACGTAATTCTTCAATCAGAACCAATATCAATTTTATGAAGTGAGCTATTTCTCTGTGCATGCTTAGAGAAAATTGCTATGTTTCTTTCTCAACCTCTGCCTTTTCCTCTCTTTCATACACATCCACAAACAAATCCAGCAGGTAGAATTTTTTAAAAAAGCAATTTTAAACATTTCTAAACCTTTAAAATCAGAAAATCAAAATTTTAGATTCTGATCCCCAAAATCAGTCTGTATCTGTTGTGGGTCTACAGTCAAATCTTAATAAGAAAATTGGACAGCAGCATGGCCATATCTTACTGAAAAAGGATATTTCGGAATTGGCATATGAATACAGTAGTTAATGCTTGGGAAAAACTACTACGTGTCTACATGTATGTGTGATGTTCTTCCATGGAATTCATGGTATGATTTAGGAAATTCTTTAAGTGGAATCTATCAATGTCAGAATTCTATCTATGACCTAATCCAGCTATACTGACTTTCTATTGGGAAAAACACTGGTTGTATACAGTATATGTTGTAGAAAATTAAATATGTTGTAGAAAATTAAATATGTTGTAGAAAATTAAGGAAGGCTTCTCATAGAAAATTCAGAAATTTTCCAAAGGAAAACATGACCAAAATGTTACTTGGTGTCGAATAATTGCATTTACACAAGAAACCAGATTAACGATGCTCTGAAGTTGATGTTATTTATTTTAATGCTTGTTGAAATTATTCTGAATTCATGATTTCTAATAAAAATAATAAAGTATGTAATCTTTTAATGGTTTTTTAAAAATTGGCTTCAAATGTACAGACCCATTTAAAACCCTTGCATTTTATTTTCATTAATCTTTTTTACTTAGAATTATCCTTTGGATTTAAAACACAAA
The DNA here is from genome assembly GCA_023053685.1 of Diadophis punctatus similis. NCBI lineage: Eukaryota > Metazoa > Chordata > Lepidosauria > Squamata > Dipsadidae > Diadophis > Diadophis punctatus. The sequence continues at coordinate 168,870,872 of JALIGW010000002.1, forward strand.
TCAAATTATATGAAAACCATTTGGGAAATATTGAGGGGCTGCAGGACTGCACATTCTTACTCAGGAGTAAGCCCCATTCAACTCAGTTGGACCTGCTTTTGAGTAGAGTTTCACACTGCATTTGTTTAGTTTGTAGGACTTCTGCCCTGCCTTGCTGTCAGGAACCCAAGGGTGTGTACATAGCATTCATTCTTGTAAATTTTCCTCCAAACAACCTTGTGAGGTAGGGTTGAGCTGGGTTGAGAGATGGTGACTTAGCCATAGTCACAGGCAGAATGAGCTTTTTTGATCAAGGGTGGGTGGGAATCTGGTCCAGTCTGGTTTAGTCCAACGCCTTTATCACTATCCCACACTGAAGTAGGAACACTCTCACAGAGGATTATGAGTGCTTTCCCCGTATCCTGAAATGTCTGTGCTGCCCCAAAGAGCTGTTATAAAACCTTGTTTACAGCTAGGAAATCATTGGTGTGCAGAAGTCTTTGAAACTGGGGCCTTTTTGCTAGAAACTGAGCCTTCACAGAGCCAACAGTGTCTGCTTTGTTCTTACAGAAGATCCAAGCTTGGAGAAGAAGCTTTAAGGGCATATGTGTGTGTGGAGGGAGGGAAGGAGAGACGGGGAGAGAAGAGAGGGGGAAAGGGAGGGAGGGAGAGGGAGAAAACAATATCTTCTTTAAGTTAATACTTACTGGAGTTCTTCCCTGATGAGCAAGCAGGGTGAGGAAAAAAAAGCATCATGGGAAGCTTAATGCCCTGGCTTGTGCTAAATAATAAATCAGGCACTCAGATGAGGGCCCTGCATGGTTAAACAGTAATCGCCTTATTTTCCTGCTGAAATATACATGCATGTATGCAAGCAAGGCGGAGCTGGGATTGGCTAGCAGCCTCATTGCAGATCCAGGTAGCATCTACTGACAGCTCTGGGTCATGTGATGGCTGTTAGGGTGGCTTTTCCACTCCCAGGCTGAGCTTGTCAGCGAGGGGGTTGGTCCCCGGCATCTTGCAGCTTCCAAGAATGTAGGAAATGAGTAGAGAGGAAGGGAGGTGGGGCTGCTTTGTTGCCTTTCTCCCACCACTCACTCTGCCTTTCTGACCCACCCCAGACTGGAGAGGCGCGGGATTGTCACCCCACACCCCCACCCCCGCGCGCAGGGAGCCTGATCACGAGGCTCTGCCTGTCTTGGTTTCCCTAAAGAAGGAGAAGAGATTAAATGGACCTTTGCGGTCAGCCTTGGCTGCTGAGGGGCACTTAGCCTGCTGATGAGTGAGATTGGGCTTCTGCAGTCACACTCTCCAGGAGGAGACAAAGGAGGTGGGGTACGATACAATCATGTTTGCTGTAGCCCACGTTCTGAAGCGACCCACAGGATGGAAAGGCAGGCTGTCCATCGTGAAAATACAGAGCAGCATCTGTCTGTGAATGGCCAGATTCTCCTTCAGGGCTTTCCGGGTTTTCTGTCTCAGGAATCCCCGCCGCCCGCTGACTCCCCCCCCCCTTCTTTGGGGGAATTCTGACTCCGAGAGAAGCTTCCTTCTGCATCTGTGGGGTTGCCTCTTTTTTTTTTCTTTTTCTGCTACAGCGTGGAAACCGCTTGTGTTTTCGTTAAATTCAGACTTCTCAAGCTGTCACCTGACAGTCTTGTGGTTCTGGATGAATGTGGATCATTTCTATTATTAACCCGATTTGGCAGCTGCTCTTAATAACAAGATTTGCAGAAATTCTGAAAAGTGGAACCCGCTTGAGGGACAGAGATGCTTTCCAGGTATGATTAAAATACTGTGGTATTTGGGCTATGTTTATTGAATGTAAGTAATTGTGTAAAATAATGTGCTTTTTTAAAAAAAACAATCTTGTTTTATAATAATTAACACAAGTAGCACAATCCTTATTCAGAAGTAAACTCCTTAGGACTGAATTCTAAGTAGCCCTTTTTTAGAAGTTTGGATAGTATATCTTCTGTAGTTCTTGTAAAGAGATTTTAATCCCGAGGGCTGTTTAGGTCAGACTGTTTACACAGGAAGGACTATTCCCTAAAATAATTAACTGGTAAAAGTGTTCATGCATGCATTAAAGCTTTTAGAATTGTAAAAGATAAACTGGATACTTTGTAAGTCCTCATATGTTATCATACAGATTTATAGGGCATGTTCTTTTTGAAAATTAAACGTTTTTGAATTATGGGGCGATGCATTTAAGCACGTGGCTAACGTTTCCACTGGCTTGAACACAATTTTAAAAAAAGCTTAACTTGAGCTGGATTAATCCCCATTATCATGTTAATACTTTTAATGCCACAGAAGTTGAACAGGAAAAGAATCTATCAGAATCTATAAAATCTACCTTAACTGATGCTGTTATATTGCTTTTTAAAAAAAATGGAAAATGGGAGAGCAAGCAGAAGAGCTTAAATCTGGAAGGCAAGCAGAGATGGAATTTGAATAGGTCCCTGGCTAGTAGATAGAGGTGTGTGAAACGCTTTGAGTTTGAAGTGTTTTGGGCACAAGCTCTTGTAGCTCAAGTTGTTCCAACTATTTTGGGGAGTGTTTCAGACCTCTTTTGAATTCAGATCAAATACTTGTTTTGAGTTTGAAATGCTTCTGGGATGGTTAGAACAACCCATTACAAATCCAGAACAGCTGTTTCAAAATTGAAATATTTTGTATACCCTTACTTAGATGCTGAAAAGAAAAACCCAAGGGGGAAAAATTGGAGAGGAAAGGCCTAACAACTGAGAGAAAGATGTGGAAACAATAAGAGAAAAAAATCAGGCTGAGAATATTCAGCATTTAAGGCATATAAACATTTAGAGGCAGAGTAAAACATGTTTAATTATTTCTTTTTAGAAGGCTGTTGGATGAGGTATGGCACAATACCTGTATTCTATGTAAAACAAATAAAAGGTTTTTGAGTTAAGCTGATACAGCCAAAGTAGTTGTTGAGTAATTGAAGTTCACTTGTCTGACGTTTATTTATTAAATTTATATTCCGTAAGTGGCATGACTCCCAGCCACTCTGAGCAGTTTACAATTATTAAAACATTTGGAAACAAAAAACAATGCAAAAATACAAAAACAATGCAAAAGAACAACAATGGCAAATAAAAAAAACACAGAAGGGAACAGAAAAGGAGAAAGGAGTACCGGATGTCCTACCCAAAGCCTGGGCAAAAAATGGCCTTAAAGGGTAGGGGGTGTTCAAATTTTGGGGTGGGTGACACTCATTCCAGAGGGCAGGCACTGCTACAGAGAAAGCACACTTCTAGACCAGGGGTGGGTTCTTCCCGGTTCGGACCAGATCGCCCGAATGGTAGCGACCCACTGGTGATGTCATGATGGCATCACGGATCCGGTTCAGTCGGTGCCGGTCAGTGGGCGCCGCCATCTCTTTTTTTTGGATTTTTTTTTCCGAATTTTTTACTGTTTTGAAGTTTTTTCCTCTGCTGCTGCTTGAAAAAGGGCCCGCCCGCCCGCCCGCCCGCCCGCCCCCGAGTTTATACTTACCTTTATTCCTTTGCCCGAAGCACAGCTGATCAGCTCCTCAGCTCTGTTTCAGGCTGATTATAGCTACTGAGCATGCGCAGAAGCAGAATTGCATGAGGGGGCACGTGCGTGCACGCTTGCTCCTCTCGCGTGCGCGCACACATAAAACATTGTAATGCAAACCGGTGGCGAAGGTAAGTGGAACGCACCCCTGTTCTAGACAGGATCTAGACAAATGGCATTGATTAATTGATGGAACCCAAATTGTACAAATCTGCCAGAATGAACCAGTTGAATAGATATTATGGGAGACAGACAATATCTTAAGTAATCAAGACCAATACCATAATGGGGTTTTACAGGTAATGACTCACACCTTGAATCTCACCTGGAAATAAACTGGCAATCAGTACAGGTTGCCAAGCACAGGTGTTACATAGGCATACAGATCCTTGCCCATCACTGCCTTCACCGCTGCATTCTGGACTAGCTGAAGCTTCTAGGTGGTCTTTTAGGGCAGTCTCATGTACAGAGTGTTACTGTAGTTAAGCTGTGAGGTGGCAAGGGCACCAGTGACTGTCTCAATCTAGGAAAGCGCATAACTGAAGCTGGGCAAAAGCCGCCTTGGCCACAGCTGCCATCTGCTCATTGAGCAAGAGTTGTTAAATACAAAGAGACTCCCAAACTGCACACCATCCTTGAATGACGAAGTGCAACTCCGTCCAAGGTCATAGTTCGTATATCCCAGATCTGGGGGATCCAAAAACTTGCAAACACTCAATTGGGGTTGGATTGAGTTAGGAGATGGCTCATTCCCATGGCAGACCCACACAGCTTTCAGGCATTGGGAAAGAACCTCAGTAGCCTCACTTCTTTAGCCTAGAATTGAAAGATACGAGGGTGAGTCAAAATGTAATGCCATTTTCTTTAGGACAGGTATAATTACCAACACAGGAACATGTAGCATACATCAAAATGAAGCTGGTCCTCTGTGGATCACATCCCTACTTCTCAACATAGTCACCGTTTCTCTCAATAGCAATGTTCCACATTCGAATGAGAGCATGTATCCCTGCCTCGTAAAATTTTGTTGACTATTCTTTGAGCCACTTCTTCACTGCAGTTTTCACTTCCTCGTCACTGGAATAATGTTTGCCTCTCAAACCCTCTTTCATGGGGCCGAAGAGATGATAGTCTGAAGGCGCTAAATCTGGTGAGTATGGAGGATTATTATTCCAGTGACAAGGAAGTGAAAACGGCAGTGAAGAAGTGGCTCAAAGAACAGTCAACAAAATTTTACGAGACAGGGATACATGCTCTCATTCGAAGGTGGAACATTGCTATTGAGAGAAATGGTGACTATGTTGAGAAGTAGGGATGTGATCCACAGAGGACCAGCTTCATTTTGATGTATGCTACATGTTCCCGTGTTGGTAATTATACCTGTCCTAAAGAAAATGGCATTACTTTTTGACTCACCCTCGTATAATTAATATCAGCATGGTATCAAATTGATACCAAAACGGCAGACGATCTTGCCACTGATTTCCTGTGGATATTGAAAAGGGGAGAGAGAATAGCAACTTGTAGTACCCCACAAGTGAGGGGCCTATAGGACAATCTTTCATCACCAACCAACAATGACTTACGAGTATATTTGGCTCTGAGGAGATGCTGTGTGGGAGTAACTTGAGTAGATTTAAAGTTCACTAATAGTATATAGACAAAGAACTTATCTGAATTCAGTGTTGATATAAATACCCAATATAAAATATTTTATTAAAAAAGTATGCTGAGCCTCAGAAATGAAAAAGCGTTAAAAAAACTGGTTGCAAGTTGTCATAGAAGCAGAAGCTAGAGTTAAGTGAGGAGTTTTCAATGTGCAACATCCTTCATGATTGCGTTATGCTAATTGAGCCTAATATACCAAGCATATTGTGCTAATAGAACCGAGAGGTTGTGAGTACTTTCTCCCAATTATATTTATACTTTTATTTTAAAATCTGGTGACTGCTTTTCTGTTAACCCATGTTCTCCATGCTGCCAGTTATGAATTTTACCATTAAAGCCACATACATTAAATCACTTTTCATAACAAGAAATTTAAGCAGTTTATTCTTTCAATAGCAAATTGCTTGTGATTAATGGTGAATTTTTGGATTGCACTCGTAATTTTGGTTAAAGGCCACTGACACTATTGTCACACACACACACACATTATGTGTGTGTGTGTGTATGTATATGTATATGTACATACATGTGTGTGTGTGTGTAACATTTTTTGCTGATAAATGAAAATAAAGGGAGACTATTATAGATCTATTTTGAGCTATTTTGCTCTCGTCAGATAGCCATACCCTTAGTGGGTTTTGAACCTGGGCAGTCTGCTTGTAAGGCAGCAGTTTTAACCTCTAGGCCAGGTTCTCTTCCCTATCCCTATATATATATTGTAAGGGTAATTCTTCTGCCCTCTGCTTTCTTACCAACCACTTGTGGATTCCAAATTCAGCAATTACTTAAAGAAAGGACAGCTTTTCAAGGTGCTACAATGTCTGTACTCCAATGTTGAGTCATACACCTATTTTCAATGTACTCTTCTGCCACAAACCCTCTGCATATATTACCAATCACAAATGTGACACTTCAAATTGAAATGTGCATTCACATGCTATAGAACTAATATTTTTAAAATCATCTGTATTCTAAATCCAAATTCTCAATCCTAAACCTTGCCGTGTTACTTACTGTACATATATCAGCATAATAAAAATGAATGATACATGCAACAAAGTGTAATTAGATTACTTCTACTTAGCAAAAGGTTGCTCTCTTTATCTATTAGGATGTATTGTAGCTGGATGAGCTATAGTGCATATCCTTTCTATTGTATTCAGCAGTGAGCGTTGTTGGAAAAAGCCAAGGTACCATATGAAATGGACCAGGAACCTGTTCTGGCATAAATGTTCCTATCACTGTTCTAAAAAGGTGCTAACATGAAAGGCATGCAGAACAGATAAGCTGGCGTAAACTAAAAATAACATTTGCGTAGATGTCCTTAAAAATAGTTTGAACCAGTGATTCATTGCCAGGCAGTTTTCATAACTTTAGTTAATATTATGTTGGAACAAATAGTCTTGATTGCTGTAACTTTCTAGATCAAAGCCACTGTAACTATGTATTATGACAATGTTAAATAACTATTGGATTTCCTTTTAAAAGCATTAAATCTGATTTGAGGATACTTCATGTAGCAAATATTCCAAAATTATTTAAAAACATTTATCTTGTAGACAGAATTCATCAGCTGCCCATTTTAGCGTCTAGCACCCAGCTGACCTTGACTGATCTGGGAATAAACAGGATCTGATTAGTACTTGGATGGAGACTCACCAGCCTCTTAGCTAGACTGGGAAGGGGGAAATATATCCCACAAGAAGACAGTGACAAACCATTTCCATAAGGCTGCCAAAAATATTGCATGAGTCAAGCTTGACTGGAGGGCATATTTACTTTTTAGTTGATAAACTTGGTTGGATTAAAGGAGTTGTAAAATTAAGACACACCTGTTTGCTCTTTTCCATCCATAGAACAGGAACAGTAGGCATATGATGAAGAATAGGTATGGAGATCATTGTTGAAATAATTGTAAATTAATATTTTGGTGTGATAAATACAAATAAGAAATGGCATATTTTTCAGGTTTATAAACAAATGTCAACAAGACAGGATTTAGAATAGTTAATAATTAAATATTTCCATAAACTAGCATTTTTCAAACTTGGCAACTTTAACATGTAAGGAGCATGCTGGGAGTTGAAGTCCACATAGCTTAAAGCTGTCAAGCTCGAAAAACACTGACCTAAATTATGGACAATAGGAAGATTTGTCTATTGGGATTTGTTTCCTTTTGTTGTTAAAGAAGATGATACCTAAAGACCGCAGATGTCTTTATATTTGAAAAACCTTGTGGTAGAAATGTTATGTAGAAAGAAATAAAAGAGCTAATGATCTCAGTAAGAAATTGGAGTCTTGGGATGTAGTTTGTATGTTTCTAAGTTTAAAGTGTTCAATATCTATTTTTTAAAAAACAGAATCTTTAACAGTTCAGAATACCAAAAGATGCCTTTTTTACCATAACTGGTAAATTCCCCTTGTAAACAAATCAGGTGTTACCATTTTTTGATAGGGAATAAACATCATCTTCTATGAACTGAAAAATCTGTATAGGCCACTTCACTATGGAGAATGATAGGAAGTAAAAATTGGGAGATCAGCATACAAATTTTGCTTAGCCATTAAATTCTATTTGATCTAGTTACTGTTCTCAACCAAGCCATCACTCAGGATTGTTATGAGAAAAAACTTTCAGCAATTTGGAATATAAAGCTATAGACAGATAACAGTATTTTAAATAGTTTAGTATAGCTATATTATTCGCAATTGTCTATCCGTGATGGCGAACCTATGGCACGTGTGCCACAGGTTGCACGCAGAGCCTTCTCTGCGGGCATGCCAGCCATCGCCCCAGCCCATCTCCACCGTGAATGTGTGCGCATCTCCCCCCGGCCAGCTGGTTTTCAGGTCTCTGCCGTGCATGCACGGGGTGCATGCAGGGAGACACGCGTGCACATGTACAGGGTGCATGCGTGGGGGTGGGCCACATTTCATTTTGGGGGTGCAAGTGTGTGCGCCCCCCCACCCTGTTTTGGGCCTGGAAGGCCGCCTGCACCAACCTGGAAGCCAAAAATGGGCAAGTGGGCGGGGCGCATCCGCAGGGATGCCACACATCCTCAGGAGGCGGGGCACATGTGCAGGAGATGCTTGCATTGCATTTGGGGGGGGGGGCGTGCGCTTTTGGCACTCGGCACCAAAAAGGTTCGCCATCACTGGTCTATATAATGCTTTAGTCCTATTATATATTTTGTGTTGTATGAATCAATAAAATGAAATAAGAGGGAACAATAAATTGGAATTGCTCTTCCTCTGATTCGCAATATGTCTACTGTGTGTCCAGTTGGATTTGTTTGCTGTCATTTAAAATCCATTTTCATTTTAAGTGAGGATTTGGAACCAGCGTATTCATTTTAATCTGACGAGAGATAATCTAAGAGTTGGGTGAATTATTCAGGTTTTTCATCAAAAAATTTTGATCAAAAATCCTTATTCAGATAATTTTTCTAACTGTATGTTATAGAATGGTTATTCATTTATTCTACATTTACAATTTAATAATGGGGGCAGAAATTTAGAAATAATGCCTATCCCCAATTCTTATCAAAATACTCTCCATTTTTGGCTTTTCCCTTTTGAATTTTTAGCTTTAAGCTTGGACATAATAAAGTTTTACAAATGTGGAATTAAGTATAAGCTTTTAAAGCAAAGCTCATCCACACACATGTGGAAAAAAAACCCTAAACATGTCTTCAGTTGCATTCAAAATTTGGAGGTGATCCTATATCTTGATGATGTTTAATATTGCATTTGCTGAAACAATTGCTTTTATGTTAGGCACATTCACATGTCTGCAGACATGCTTCTAGGACAGCCAGCTGTGAGAATCCCGTTGTCTGGCTCTTTTGTATCCTTGCTGATCTTCCTGAATATCTTCCTCTGGATTTGCCACTTCATTTTCTTTGGATTCCTGGGATGGTGCTGCAGCTGCCAAAGAATGTTTATAGACGAAATAAGAGTCATATTATGTAACGCCGATAATAGTCCGCTGGAATAAATTTATTCCAGCCCAAAGGTAGTTAAAATATCATCAACATAGCTGGAGAAGTAACCCAGTTCACTGTAGTTGAATAACATATGCTGATAAAATGCAGCAAAATTCTCTGTTTGGTTCATTCGCCTCTGAGGTTTTTAGAGACCTTTCTGTCTGTCTTTTTGTCAAACAACCGTCAGGTCAGTGTCCAAAAGCTACTCAGTTGAGTCCACATTCTAATCTAGAGTTGGTAGGAGAGCATCAGAGGTGGCTTCCTAAAACAAATGATGTAAAGTAACAAGGGAGGGAAAGCTTGAGGAACATGGCTGCTGGAATTCTTTCCAACCTCACAACTGGCACTGGCCATAAGAAGCACCTCTGTTTGTGCTATATTGCATCAGTATTGAGATTTCTTCATGTCTGCATTTGTTGATATGTATGTGTCTTCTGCAAAGAACAGGATGGGCTCCACATGGTTTGCTTTGGTTCAGGAGGGAGTAAGGGAGCTCAGAGTGGAAACGTTACTAACATTTATGATATTTATTAACATATGATGTTCAGGGGCGGGTTCCTAATTTTTTTACTACCACTCTGTGGGCGTGGCATATTTTGTGGGTGTGGCTTGCCAGCCTTGTGATCGGGTGGGCATGGCTTGCCAGCCATGTGACCGGGTGGGCGTGGCTTCTCGGACTGCTGAAGGGAGGGAAACTGAGATAGGTCCTGCCGCCCATTCCCCCTCCCCTCAGCAGCTCAAGAAGCCTCAAACGTGTGAAAATGCCTAGGATCATCAACGCGCGTTCGTGGCTTCTCGGACTGCTGAAGGGAGGGGACTGGAGATAGCTCCTGCTGCCCGTTCTTTCAGCATCTCACGCACTCCCTCAGCCACCCTCCCCTGCTTGGACTCACTGTGAGGTAGGAAGGCAGCGCATGCGCAGTGCCGGAAGCTCGGCTTCTGGGCATGTGCAAAAGAAAAATTAAAAAAAAATTAAAAAAATTTTTTTTTAATGGCGGTGCCCAGGCACCGGCAAGCGACCGCACCGGTACTGTGACGTCACCAGCGGGCCGCTACCGGTGCTATAGAGTGGACCGCACCGGTAGGAACCCACTACTGATGATGTTGCCCAATTGCTTCTCCTGTGGAGATGCATTCCGGGAAATATAGTGATCCCCCCCCCCGTCCACAGATAACAGCCTATTTTTGAACTAGAATTTTATTTTGTCAGCTTCTCTCCCTATGCCAAATCCAATTCTGTCATTTCAGATTTGGGGAATTTTTGTCTTGTTGATGGTTACATAGATAGGCAAGGGTCCAGTCTCCCTAGGTCAGTGATGGCGAACCTTTTTGGCACCGAGTGCCCAAACCGGAATGCGCGTGCGCTGGAGCACCGGAAACCCCAAGTCAAGCTGGCCGGCGTGCACATGCCTGTTTTTTGGCTGTTTCCAGGCCGTTTTTCGAGCTGTTTTTCACCCGGAAAACAGCCAAAACAATGTTTTCCGGCGCTACGACACCCGCAAATACCAGCTGGCTGGAAACCAGAAGAGCACCTGGCGAGGGCACATGCCCACAGAGACGGCTCTGCGTGCCACCTCTGGCACATGTGCCATAGGTTTCGCCATCACGGCCCTAGGTAATTTTCATTGGAATAGAAAGAATGAAAGGCGTTCAAAAGTCATTGTTAGCTTAATAATATTTTGAGGTTTGTTCTAGTAGTTAAAGCTCCAGGCTGGAAACCTGGAGACCGTAAGTTTTAGTTCTGCCATAGGCATGAAATCCAGCTGGGTGATTTTCAACCAGTGTTTCACTGTACTTTTGATTTTATCAATTTTTTTTTTTTGCTTTTTAACACTTTTTTTTGGTCTTATGACCCAATAACCATTTTTGGCTCTCATTTCTCTTTTCCTTTTAAAAATAAATAGCAGTACCATGTCATTCCTTATTAAGTGGCTTCCTGTTTCCCTAATATGATTTCTGAAATGCTAAGCATATTGCTTATTTCTAAACAAAAATTGCTATGATTGGATTAGATTCTTTTCCACGCCAGAAAATTTTCAATTATGCAGTGGGATTTCTCCCCCTTCCCATGAGAAAATCCTCTCTTCCTACTGCCTTTGGAGATTCTCTATTCCTAATCTTCTAGATTAGAGTTGTGATGATGATAATGGTGAGGAAAATAAGATGAATCTTTATATCAGGAATTTCATTAGGTTGACATGCAAATAGACTTCACTGTAATCACTTTATATCTGTTTAGTGGTAAAAAGGAATTGTAATAATAAATTGTAACCACATCTTACATGAGTAGCAGATTTATAACTTTGTGGAAAGACTTTGTAAGTCTTTCAATTAAACATTTATTCTGAGCAAATGGATCCTAATTACATAGTTACAATATTAACATTGAAGTATGTTTGTATTGCTTCTGGATTTCCTTGCAAATTCTAAGAGCATTAATGTTTTTTAAAACTTATAGGATAGTATTTGTCCTCTATCTATCCATCTGAATGTTTCATTATACAGATATCTTATAAATGTATGACATAATTTGAGGCTTATCAACCATTTTCTTTAATTGAATTGTTCCATTTATTTATTTTGTATTTTATTTTGTATTGACAGAAAAATAATATTTATCTTTCATTTTTTTTCTATTGCCTCTGAAATGAAAGAAATCAGAACTGAAGATTAAAAAGCAATATTGAATAATTAAATTCCTTTACTTAAGAAGTATGTCATTTATTTATTTCTGTAAAAAAAACTCTAATCTCCTTTATTTTCTCAAACTTGGTATGTATCTGTGTATTCTCCTTCCTCAAGTTTTCTGCATTCTTTTGTATCAATAAGAAAATCCCATCAGTATTTTAGAATATTTTAGTTCTTTGAAAAGCAAATGCAATTACAGGTAGTTGCATGGTCTATCTAATTTCAATGAAATACTAAATCTGGGATAGCAGTATTTAGGTGTCTATTTATGGGGCTGAAGTTAAACTTAAAAAATAATTTTTCCATTTTGGATGTTCGTTGTCAGGAGGCTGTCCCTGACATGCCCAGATTCTACTAGCTATTTTAACAGCAGTGAGTGAAGTAGAAACTAAGATGCATGAATAATAGTGAAGTTAAATTCCATGGGGTTGCTTACATTGTTAATGTCCATAACCAATTAATACATAGAATGCAGATGAACTGAGTCCTACGAGATTGGGCGGCCTATAAGAACTTTTAATTTAATTAAATTAAATTAAGGAGAAAATACAGTAGCCTAAATATACATGGAGCAAGAGGACAAGGAAATAGAGGAAATTAGAGGTAAAGAAAGTAAAGAAAGATCAAGAGAAATCATCATTTCTCTCATTCTGCATCATTTCTCTCATTCAGAGCACACCTAGAACATAGGAAATGCACAGACAAACTGCACTGTGTCCAGAGACGACCAAGATGATTAAGAGTCAGGAAGGGAAAACAAGAAGAAAAAGCTTTTCAGGCTTGGTTAGAAACATTGAATATTCTGAACCAGAACAAAAGAAAATTGGAAAGAGACATGACATGTCTTCAAATAACTGAAGGATTGACAGGGAGAACATAGGCCAGAGTTGTTCAGAATCATTCTAGAAGTTAGAACTAGAATTAATGGTGTTAAGTAGCCCCAAAGTAGATTTTGGTTAGGTATCAAGAAAAATATCCCAACAATAAGATCTATTTAAAATGGAGCAGACTGCCTTGGAAAGCAAAAGACTCACCTTTACTGAAGACTAGATGGATATCTCTCAGGAGATAATATAGGAGTGAATTCCTACATGGGCTGAATTAAATGATCTACAAGATTTTTTCCAAACTTTCATTCTGTGATTCCATTATTATCATGCATGGTATTTCACTATTTACGTGATATTTTTGGACCTGTCATTATGGTTGGAGTTGGGAAATCGGGAGTGGTCATTCTTTGGTCTCTAGCAGAAATTTCCCATTATTTCTTTCAATGGCTTTAGCCATGGCTTAGAGTGGTATCTACCCTTTGGTAGATAACCATTTAATACAATGTGATACAGTATTGTATGTATGGAATTCTTTATTGGCTAAAGCAACAGTGCAAAGCAGACAGGTTAAGATTTGTTATTTCTTTTCTCTTTGGTGGTAGTGGGGAATTAAATTGAATTCTTGCCTTTGGTTTCTGTGCTACTTTTTTCTGTGATTCAGGCTACAGTACATTTCTATTATGCTTCTTCCTTGGAATGGCAGACAACCTTGCCTCTAAAGTACTTAGGGAATTATGTTGGCATTTTTTGGCCTGAACCTCTGTTTATTGTCTCTGTTTTCTCAGAGGGGATTTACAAGGGGATAGTTCAGTGAGATGTGCTGTTCACTCTTGATCATTATGAAAAAAATGGGTTAGCTGTGGGAATTCTATAATAAAACATCTTTGTGGGAAAGTATTTATTATAAAAGATGCAAGGCAAAAAGATCCAATATATTGAAGCTCTTTATCCCCGTAGCTCTTTCTATTAATAACAATTCTGCTTTTAATTCATACATTATAATAGTATTGCACTGTGTTTCTTACATTACTGTAAGAAATGTTTTAAACAACAGTTAAAATTACCGATGAAGTTTGATCCATTAACACCAATGTTTAAAAAGATATATCCTGTTTGGCTCATTAATTGTTGTGATTGTCATTACCACCATCATTTCTTCTTGATTGTATATCTAAAGACATTTAGTTAATGTAATTAATGAAGCCACAACTAATGTGAAATTCTTTTTCCCCCTCTCCTTATCTTTTTAAAGCTGGCCTTTGCCGGAGTTTAATCCAAGTCAGATCCGACTAATTGTGTACCAGGACTGTGAAAGAAGAGGGCGAAATGTTTTATTTGATTCCAATGCCAAGAGAAGAACTGAAGATGTGTCAATCTCGGTGAGCAACCTAATTCATTAAAACATAATATACTTTGCACACTGTTTTTCAAATACTACATGTGCTTAATCCATGTAGGCTTTAACATTCGATTCTTTGCACTGGTAACTGCACTTTTAAGGTAAATGTTTATTATTGCTATGTTTAAAAATGATTGCATTCACACATTAGGTATATGTACAACTCACTAAATTGTTCCTGGAATGGTTTTGTTTGGAGGCAATTTGTCATGGTCTGGACTGGGAATATAATATAGCGAGACTTCTCAACATTTCATTCTTGAAACTGCAAGCTTTGTACAATCCCACAATATATTACTGTTTCAGTGACTGTGTCAGGGTTCCAAATAGCATCCAAAATTAAATCAGAGTCTGAGGCAAAGTATTCCTCAAAGTTCCAATTTATTAACAGAGTCATGTTGGTACATGTTGGTACATCTGGGTGAAACCTGAATCTGAAGTCCTCCGGGTTTCCTTGCCCCCACACCCACAAATCCATCACGTTGTCCAATCTTCATTTGCCATGCTGGCAGAGTCCACCCATCTCCTTCCGTGCAGGTGCAGAGGTGCAGAGACAAAGGATGACCTTGGCTTTCTAGAAAGAATGTGTTATGGCTTCATACTAACAACCTCATACCATCCCCCCTCCCATTTTCCCACAGTAGAAAATGCATAGTAGAATGGTATAAAGTGTGGCAGGCCAAAGATCCTAAATAAAATGGCTTCAGCCTGACAGATTGTTCTAAATTGGTATTAAAGATTAATATTCTAAGGGTTAGGTACTGTCTATTTAATTTAATTTAATTTATTAAATTTATATGCCGCCCAACTCCCAAAGGACTCTGAGCGGCTTGAATACAGTTTGATTCCATGTAATTATCCTGGATACAGTATATGTATAATTTGCTTGGCAACAGTTCAGAAGTGATTTGACATTGTCTTCGTCTAGGATAGGTTTTTGACAATGTAGTCTAAATCTCTGCTATTTCTTTGCGATCTCTCATCCTACTACTAATCAAGTCCAATGCTGCTTAGCTCTTTTGAGATCAGCAAAGGTCAGTTGGTACTGCTACCTATAACGCCCCTTGTCCTGAATGGCTTAACTGTAATGCTACTCTCCTCCTGAGCCGAGGTGGCGCAGTGGTTAAAGAGCAGCACTGCAGTTCAGCTGTTCAAATCTCACCGGCTCAAGGTTGACTCAGCCTTCCATCCTTCCGAGGTCGGTAAAATGAGGACCCAGATTGTTGGGGGCAATAGGCTGAACTCTGTAAACCGCTTAGAGAGGGCTGTAAAGCACTATGAAGTGGTATATAAGTCTAAGTGCTATTGCTATTTAATCTACTTCTTTATTGGTTCTTAGTTCTTTTTTTGGTTAATATCAAGGTTTCTCTCCACCACTTTCAAATAAAAAATAAATCAAAAGGACAATAGGAATTTTGAGGGCATGTTCTACTAACTACTATTCCTAAATCATGGTGGTAATTGTTTGGCCATAAACAGATTGAAGAAATACAGATTGTTGACTATATTTCTTTAAGCTGCAATGCTGTATGCTTAAAATGAAGACTCTATATCTGTATCTGTATCTATATCAACTTTTTAACAAAAATAAGCCAATAACTGACCACCAAAGTTGAATTATCTGCTGGTAGGAAGTAGAAATGTTCTGATTATATATCTCAGTTAAGTGGCAAGTATCTCCCAACCTTCACTTGACAGTGCTTGCTAAGTTCCATCAGCATCCCACAACAGTTTTGCCCTTTGAAGTAACACAGTGTGTGGGGCAAATGTTTTCTTGCTGTGAAAAGATCATCTGTTAACTGATTTTTAGAATTTCATGCCTTTGCTTTTTGACCCCCACATACTCAGTGATTTATATTGCCTTTTTAAAGAGAGTTTGCTGCATTTGGTATTAAACACAGCTATGTTTGGAACTGTTCATCAGTAAGACAGAAGAGATTTTTGGAGCACGGTTTAATTTCGTTCCCCAGTCAACAAAGCATTGCCTTCTTCTTAACTCTTACTAGGCTGAAATGTTTTGCTTGGTGGGACATGTTATCATATGAGAAAGTCCACCTTAGTTATGACAAAGCAAGACAAAATACTTCAACATATGGGCATTTAAATGCACTTCTGATAAAAAGAACACTTCCATGCCAGAGAAGCCATGTGATATACTTCTTAAATTTTTGACTCATGCCAAAAGTAGTTCACTATAAATTAAATTTTAAAAGGTGATTTATGACCACAGATGTATACATAATTCAGATCTTTCCCAGAGTCATCACTCGTCTTCCAGTTTTGAGAGTCAAAATAGAAACGGTACTGTTCGATGCTTGTGTATGACATATCAGTACTGAGGACATTGATACTGAACATACTATGTGATTAAACTGGGGTTGCTTAGTATTTGCTTCCAAGTAACATCTGCAAGATTCAAGTCACACTGTTTCAGATTTGGAATGAGTGCTATGCATCTCAGAAAGTTTCAATGCTACCTGTCAATCATTAATAAATTATTTAACTAATTGGAGAGAAATATCAAATGCGGTGCCACAGAGATCACTTCTGTGTCCTTTATTCCTCAACATTTTCATGTATGACTTCTACAATAAGGTAGAAGGAAATGTTATCAGATCTGTAGATGATACAAAGTTTGGTGGGTTAGCTAGATCAAAATAAGATTCGAAGTGACCTTGGTAGGTTTTGTTTCAATTTAGAAACAATGCCTAATTGTGTTGAAAAGTGAGCTGAAGGAAATAGAACAAAATTTAATAAAGACAAATGTGAAGTTCTTCTCTTATTATACAAAAATTAAGAGTAGAGATGTAAGATGACAGAAACTTACCTTTAATAGTATTTGTGAGAAATATCTTGGAATAGCAATTGATTGCAAATTCTCTATGAGCCAGAAATCTGATATGATTACAGAGAAATATTATCTTAGAGAGTATCAGCAGAAATACAACTTGCATATCACAGGAGGTAACTGTTCCCTTCTGTTCTGCTACGGCCAGACCTTAAGTACTGTGGCCAGATTTGGGCAACACACACTTTAAGGAGGATTCAGAGAAATTGGATTTGCTTTAGAGAATGGCGATGGAAGACAATCAAGTAGTATTTTGGAAATGGGTGAAAGTTATTCTTGTGTGTGTGTGTGTGTGTATGTTTTAAATATTTAAATGTTTTAAAGTGTTATGGCCAGTAGAATTATCTGAAAACCAAAACCATGATATTTGTCAAAAGGCCTAAAGGCCACTCCTGGAACACAGATAACCACAAGATTAGCAGGTCTCATATTTCAAATATCTGGCAGTCTTCATTGTGCTAACAGCAGGAAACTCATGGGGACTATGTTGTTGAAAATGCAGAGAGGAGCTCATCTGCCATCCTTAAAAGAAGAGATGGCCGCTACATTCCTGCAGCACTCTCCTTGCCCTACTAACTATGAGGGATGGTTTATAGTCCACATGGAAAAAGAATTAGAATCTTCTCTTTGGGCTTTCTTCAGCTCTTCTACTTAGCATGGGATATGACCAAGTCAAAACATTCATTAAACAGGGTGCAGCATCCACAGGGCACCAACTGGAACTAGCCAGGTCCCAACCTTTATTGCCAGTGAGCGCAATAAGTATGTCCCCCCCTTCTATGGCATATTTAAACAATCTTGAAGTACCTAACCACCAAAGGGCCAATACAGGAAGGTCCCCTACCTGGAGATAATGCTGCTGTGAGTCTGGACACACAGAGACAATAGAGCATGTACCTCTCCAGTGCCTGCATTACAGAGACATTTGTACTAGCCTCATCTCACCATTACTGCATAAATATACAGGGCACACATGATAGTTTTGTACCTCTCTCTGCTGCTCTCCGATACTAACCCTGCTACACACATACAATTTTGCCAAATTCTATAGAGCAGCACTCAAGATCCACCCAAAAATGACCTGCACCATAAAACAGTCTTAATGAACATTTAACTCGTCATTCTAGGGCGTTCTATATTGCTATAGATCTAGTCTGCCACGTAATAACCTTTTATGCTCTCCTATGCCCATCTAATGCTCCTATCTCTTCTTTTAGATTTTTTTTTAAAAATGTGAATATGTGTGTATGCGTGTTTGTTTTATATTTTTAAACTTTTTATAATGATTACTTTTAGACTTCAATGTATTATTATGCTTTTTAATTGAGGGTACCCCACCCTCCTTATGCTGTTCCTTGATCGTAATAAAGGGTTGATTTGATAACTAGAGAGCAACCTCCAGTTTTACCCAGTGTAAAAGCAATCAAGGATATGCTATGTGTATTTACCTTGCTTATGTATTTTTAGTTGGTTGGTAAAGTCCAACATTTCTATGATTCAAGACAGCAGATGACTAAGACGTATAAAATCATAACCAGAAAGAAAAAAAATTTGGAATGTAAAGAAACAAAGAACTGTGTACTGTATCATATGATACTACTATATATCTCCTGTCACAAGCAGATGATGGTTTCAAAAGTTCATCTAAAAATGCTTCCAAAACAGTAAAGCCCAAAAGGCAAACCTCGCAAGACTTCCTTACCCTATAGCACTGCTGCATTGGGCTTTCCTTCATGGAGTGTAACACAATACCTCTGTTCTCCCTCGTGGGAGGAGACATCCTTCAGAATGGGTTGTCCTCGTCCAATCAGATTGAGGACCGAGTCTGCTTTTTTCCCCTCTGTGCTGGATCACAATGACAGGAGAAAAGCAAGAATGTCACTCTGTTCCTGTACTAGACTAACTGGGGAGTATGTTCTAATGCACTTCGGAGAAGATGGTTACAGCCCTGAAAAGTGTACTATCTTCAATGGAATGTTCTCCATATTTGATCGCTTTGCCTGCGGTGGGCTGGACTTGTGTCCACTTAATTTCATTGTGATCCTGACATCATAGTTATTTTTATTATCTTGCAGTAGTAGTAGTAGAAGTGAAAGTGTAAATAAGTCTGTCTCCTCCTGTCACCTGCATTTCGTCTGATTTTCCCTTGGACACAAAGAAGTGTTCAACCTTCAAAGTTAGGAGGACCTGAGTTTAATGGAGTTGATGTGTATTCATGTCACATTTGTGCAACCAACACATTCTTGCCATGAATTTCTCTCTGCTAGAAAATCTCAAATCTTTGTAATTGCTGTGACTAGTGAGTAATCGGAGAAATTCTGCAGTGAGGGTAACAAAAAACGTGATTGCGATCATACAATATTTTCATGAAAGCCAGTTCTGAAAATGTGTACTTTAAATGACATGCAGTTGTTTTTTGTGAACATTAAACTAGCTTTGGTCCCAGTGCTAAATTGTCCCAGTGCTAAATTTGTTCGAAATATGTTGCATTCTGAAAGGAAATTCAACATATGCAGGAAAGATGCATACATTTGTAATTTTAAAGAAAAATACTATACAGATGTATTCAATGTGTGTGCCGAATATTGTAATGTTTATATAGACGAAAGAAAAACCTTGTAAAAACCTTGACTTGCTGTTTTTTATGCAGGTGCATGCTTGAACAATGTTCCATTTGAAAATCTCTCGTGCATACTCCCTCTCTCCCTCATAAAAATATCAAACTCTACCCTTTTAAAATGTGAGTTTATGTGAAAGTAGTCCATTTCTTAGTTTCTAATGGAATGAGAAATTCTGCATGACAACTTATTTGTTTACAAGTGTTTTGGGTTGTTGTTGTTTTTGTTATTCCATCCACATCAGAATTGTTGCATAGTGTGTATAAGTGCATGTACCACATTTTGGGTGAGTGTGAGCAACAGTATGTTGTCTACAAAGTAGTTTCCAGTTTAGAAATACTATCTTGCATAAAATAGTGTGAATGTGTCTGGGGCAAAAACTTGGCTTCAATGAGCCTGTGATACCTTTGCCAAAATGCTCCAAAATTGACCAGTTTAATTATTATCATTAACAGGGAATGCTGCATGTGGCATGGGTGTGATTAAGGCTGGAAACCAAGTCTGCATCTACTCTGTGTTACTCAAACTGTGACATGAAATCCTTAATTAGCTAAAGCTCTGTTGGGCAGCAGAGATCAGTGGGTCCAATCTGGTGATGACCATACAGAATATGAGCTTAGGAATTTCTGTTTTTTATCATTCAAATGACTTGACTATGAAGGGGATACCTATGCCTTCCCTTTCAATTGCTTTCTTATAATTAAATAGTGTAGAAACTCCATGGATATCCATGTGCTTCAGTTCACTCATACAGAAAAAGGAGGATTTAAAAAAATTGTGATTTAAAAGAGGACATTCCTGAGTTGGTACAGGGAACTATATGTACCTGTAGTTTAGTCCTCTTTGAAGGAGGCAGCATTTTAATAGTGTTTAAAACCCAATTGCATCCTGTATTGATAAATGAGTCACAATCCAAGCTTGATAGATTCATCCAAATTCCAAGTAGTATGGGAACAGTTTGTGGATAATATGATAGTACTAATAATGTGACCTCTTAAATGAATCCTTTAATTTTAAGTGATTTGTCTGAAAATGAGATATGTGGTAGTAAGAAATGAAATTTCAGTTTGAATATTTCAGCCCCTAACTTGACATCATTCAGAATATGGGATTAAAACTACTCAAATTCTCTTAGAGCTTTTCTACCCTGTTTGGGAATTCTGGACATGAAGTTCAAATATCTCTGGAATGAAAAAAATACCCATCTCTTATATCTGTTTGATTTCTGTATCTCCACATGGCAGCATGTGGAGCTGAAGTGGTGCAGTGGTTAAATGCTGCGACTGCAGGCTGACTGCTAGTTCAGCAGTTCAGCTGTTCAAATCTCACTAGGCTCAAGGTTGACTCAGCCTTCCATCCTTCCGAGGTCGGTAAAATGAGGACCCAGATTGTTGGGGGCAATATGCTGAACTCTGTAAACCGCTTAGAGAGGGCTGTAAAGCACTATGAAGCGGTATATAAGTAAAGTGCTATTGCTATTGCTAGCAGCATCTCATGATCATTGAGATCTTCAGAATAGAAGATGAAGTAGCACAGTGGCTTTCATTTCAATATTGAGAAACAAATGAAGGCAAATATGCATGTCTCAGGATAATGTTGCAGGATCCAATTTGAGTCAGTCACCGGGACCAGAAATTTAGTCTTCCAAGCTTTCAGACTCATGCTTGGAGCCCATCTTCAGAGAACTTCTTTCTATATGTGCATCCGAGAAAAGTTCATTGAGGATGGGCTCCAGAACGAGTCTGAAACCTTGGAAGACTAAATCTTTGGTCTTGGTGACCAACTCAGATTGGATCCTGCAATATTGAGAAAACTTGTGTTAATTCCAGTTCAAAGCACTGTTTACTTGCCTCATGTTTTCAGTGGACATAGCAGTACGGTACCTATTGTGTTGACTTCTTACACTTATATATCTGTTAAGGAGCAATTCCAGTTTCCTTTATATATAGTATTTAGTCATTAATCTCCTTATAATTTTGGAAACATTGCTTGAGCTGTGCTTGAAGCAGCAAACAGCCAATTCCTTTGTTGCATCATCTCTGGCAATTTGTTGCATCTAGTATTTCATTGACATTCAGAATTGAAAACCTTGCAAAGAAAAAAAAAGGGACATCTCAGATATTTGATCCAGATGTCCAGTGAGTTGATTTTGAGCATATGCTTGGTTCTAAATTTGCATGTTCTAAAATTTGTCTGGCTTCCACATTTTCGGTATGATTGGCTCTCTGGCAAACTGCTGACAGATGGCATCCAAAAGATGGTGACCATTTGACCTCTCTTTACCTATGGGGATTCTGAGGTTCATCGCATTCCACTGTAAAGGCCAAAGATATAATATTTCCCGGTATTTTTGGTCAAGAAAGATGCATTCAAGATACAGTGCTCAGGGAGAGCTTTGTAGAAAACTAATAGGATACTTTTTTGAAAGACAGTTCATATATTGTATACTGTAGATGCTAGGTTAAGCATGGAAATGTATGGTTTGGGAAATATATTCTGTCCAGTGGTGGGTTGCCACCAGTTTGGACCGGTTCTTTAGAACCGGTAGTGGAAATTTACTGCCGCTCACTGAACCGGCAGCAATGTCTGGCGATCCACACTCCCAAACCGGTCCTCCAGTCGCCGCGGCTTGCAAAAAAAACCTCTGCACATGCGCAAACCCCTCATTTCCGGGTGTTTTGCGCAACGTGATGGGGCGCGCGTGCAAGTGAAGCGAGCGGGCGCACGCAAAAGGCACACTTCTGTCGCGATGCGAACCGGTAGGGAAGGTAAGTGGAACCCACCCCTGATTCTATCATTCCAGGTCAAGTTCTTTTCCTTTTTCCCCACATTGAAATATGCCTGCTTGCAACCAAGTATGATTAAGCAAACCTTCAACATCAGCTGAATGCTACAATGTGACTTGCCTGAACAAAAATGCTGTAACTCTTCGATTCAGTGTGGTTTTATCACATGATGCAGAGCCTGGTCCAAGACGCCGTTGTTTGTCAGAGATAAAATGCAATTCTAGTTCATGGGTTCCTAGTGAAATCATATGATAGCTATTCACATGTTTTTAGCTGTTGCATGCCAAAAAAAAAAAAAAAAAAACAACCTGAAGCCAGTAGCAATTCTAACTGCACGAGTTCAGCTTTGTCCTTTTAATCATTGGCCTGTCATAATAAGAGGTTGTTCTTGGAAGAAGTAGTGCAATCTTAAATTCTAGCTCTGGGGAAAAAAATTGGCCTTGAATCAGCTGCATTTCTTAAACTATGGGACTAAATTCCCCAATAGTATTTAGCTTTACCTCCAATTAAGAATGAGAAAAGTGTCGTAAGAAGGTAGCCTTGAAGGTGGTAGAAGGGTGAATTTTGAATAATGGTTTATATTTCCTTCATAAAATCAGGGTCTGTTTCTCTCTGTAATAATACTGTAGTTTAGGGCTCTAAACTGCTGGCCTTGGTAATTTCCAGCTCTCAACTGAATTTGACAGCAGAAAGACCGAAAATCCCAGGGCTTCTTCCTAATCTTCTCTAATACAGATGTTCCACCTGAGTTTTGGTAACAACTTCTTGGGGAATTAAAAGCCATACATTAAAAAATTACATATTGATTTATTTCCTTTCACCCCCAATAAAGTTTTCCTTTGCAAATGTTGTTATCGGGAGAACAATCTGTGATTAATAGCTGCAATTCCACTGTTTTAAATACAGTCTGAATTTCTGTGAATCATTTTCATTGAAGACTGTTAAAAAAAATCAGCTCTGATCCCAAACTTCGTGGAAATGTCAGATCTCTTCAGAATAAAAGCTCATTTTTTAATGTCTGGCTGGGAACTGGGTTTTCTCATGTTTCTATATAGCTTCTCCATTTCAAGGAATAGGGAAGCCTGCATATCATCTTCCTTACTGGTATCATTTACTGTCTTAAAAACTGCTGGCTTGAATTTAGGAACAAGCCAAGGTACTTGCTGGTCGAAATGAAAGACAATATGGTAGTTAAATTTTACTTCAGCACATGCAGTGGGACACCCCACTGAGATTTGCTCCTGGGCCTGAATGACAGCCTGTAGCACTTCATTGCTACTTTCTGCTTGTTCAGCATCTGTTTGCTTAATGCTGGAACCATTTCTACCAAAAGCTTAAGGATTCAGAAGTTCATTGACAGCACACAGGAAGTCCATATTTAGTAACCATTGTAGGACTGGCAACTTAGTTGTTAAGCAAAGCAGTCACTAAGCGAAATCACAGCTGTGCTTTTGATCTTACTTCAGCTTTCTTTGCTTTACAGACCTGTGAAAGTCGTAAATGCGAAGATTGGTCATAAATGGCTAAATGAGAACTACCTGTAGATAGAATTTGCGTTCTTTGGGATCTTTGGTTTTCCTCCCTGTCTCTTAAACCAGGCTTATTAACTTTATTGGAGGGCTACAGAGGTGGGTTCCTGCCGGTTCGGACCGGTTCTATAGAACTGGTAGTAAAAATAGAGACTGGTTCTCTGAACCAGCAGTAACGGCAGCCTGGCCACGCCCCCGAGCCAGTTCCGCTCTCCCCCTCCCTGCACCGCTTCCGCTCGCTTCCCCCCCCCCCCCGGCAGGGAAAAACCTTGCAAAATGCAAAGTAAAGAAAAACTTCTCATGAGGCAATTAACAACTTCTCGCCCTCGCTAAACATTTTTCTTTACTGTGCAAGGTTTTTCCCTGCACACAATGGCTGAGAGACGACCCGGAGCTGCCACTCTCCGGTAAAATGTGTGTCTCGCAGTGGGGCGCAATTTGGGGGGAGCAGGTGGGGCAGGGGATGGGGGGGCAGCTGGGCAAGCTTTTCAGCCTCGTGGTTACAAAGGTTGCCGGGCCGGCTTCCCCTCTCCCTGCCAGCCAGCGCCTCCAGAAGCCGCTGGTGTTGCATGCAGATGCTGCGCTAGGACTGATAGAGGCAGCAGCAGCCCTCTCCCGTCTTTCTCCAGCTGAGTGGGAAAAAAAGGAGGGTGACTTTACAAACAAAAGAGAATTCTCTCTTTTGGCACTGGAGCCAAAGCTAAAAGAAACTGGTGGGGAGAAAAAGAGGGAGGGTAGAAACAGGGGAAGGGCAATTTTTTCGTTGTTTTAACTCCATAGCAATATCCTTCCCAGCTACAGCTTTCTCTGCTCAGCAGCAGAGCCTTTTTTAAAAGGTTAGTCCCCTTCTTCCCGGGAGAGAGAAGAGCGGGGCAGGGAGAGAAAAAGAAGGCGGCGTGGGATGGTGGGGGGTGGAAGCGGCGGGTCATCTTAGTCCCGCCCGGTTGCCGCTTCCTTGGGTCCCCTCAACTTTTCAGTCCCAGAAAGCGGCTGAAAAATGCCCTCCTCCTGTTTTGCAGCCATGCATCATTTTCTGTCCTTGCCTCCGTCCCGTTTTTATTTGGTTTTCCCTCCCACCCTGAAAGGAGCTTCAAGCAAGAGGAAGCGAGGGGGGGGAGAGAAAGGGGGAAGAAGAATCCGGGAGTGGGACGGGAAGGGATTGGGAAGAATGAGAATGAGGAGGGCTTCCCGGCTCAGGGAAGGCTCGGAGTCCGGAATCCAGAGTGCATCTTTCCCCTTTTCTCTTGTGGCACTTTTATTTCCAAAGCGCCCCCCCCATCCACTCTCTTTCCCTAAAAACGGAGCTCTTGGTCCGAAGCAGGCGGTGTGAAACAAAAGCAAGATTTAAAGGAAACAAACTTGAGCTAGTTTGTAAGGAAAACAAGTACTGTCAAGGTTCAGTGCAAGCCATACTAGTATTCCAAACTAATGAGTCTTAATGTCTGGTTAAAATGGGTAGTACTTCCATTTAAAGAAGAAAAGCATAGCTCAGACTATTGCTATGATTTTTTGCTCCTATATTCTGTTGTTTAGGTATAAATTTTGTTAATGTAGAAATTTTACTTACAGCCTATTAAACAATGGAGCTAGCTGTCTGCCTGCAATCATGTGAATCTATTAGGAGTAAATCCCACTGAAAGAAAGTAGCCTTACTGCCAAGTAAACATGCATAGGCTTTACGTAGTTGAGAGCTAGGGTATTGATTAGTATCAGGTGTATTATACAGAGAAATGAAAACTACTGTAACAACAGATACTTTGTGCCCAGACCAGGTGTGTGTGTGTGTGTGTGTGTGTGTGTGTGTGTGTGTGTGTGTGTG
This sequence comes from Diadophis punctatus similis, assembly GCA_023053685.1. NCBI lineage: Eukaryota > Metazoa > Chordata > Lepidosauria > Squamata > Dipsadidae > Diadophis > Diadophis punctatus. The sequence goes on from JALIGW010000002.1 coordinate 168,896,583, forward strand.
AGAGAGAGAGAGAGAGAGAGAGAGAGAGAGAGAGAGAGAGAGAGAGAGAGAGAGAGAGAGAGAGAGGAAAGAAAGAAAGAAAGAAAGAAAGAAAGAAAGAAAGAAAGAAAGAAAGAAAGAAAGAAAAAGAAAGAAAGAGGAAGTGTGTGTGTGAGAGAGGAGAGAGAGACACAAGAAAGAAAGAAAGAGGAAGGGAGAAAGACAAGAAGAAAGAAAGAAAGACAGAAAGAAAGACAGAAAGACAGAGAGAGAGAAAGAGAGAGAAAGAAAGAAAGAAAGAGGGAAGGAGAGAGAGATAGAAGAGGAAGGAAGAGGAAGGAAGGGAGGGAGAGAGAGAAAAAAAACTCTGTGCTATTTTTAATTGGTCCATTATTTATCATGTGTTAATATTTTACACTGTCCCTACACCTAGAGTGATTTTACTGCCTTTCTTTTGCCCAGGGCTACCACATATTTTTCAGGGATTTACATGCATTCAATGTCTATAGTCCAGAGCATAAATATGTGTGTGTTTATTTTGTACATCAGATTGCATAAGTCCAGCTTAATATGCTATTCCTGGTATGTGATATTTTGTATACTTACAGAGAAAGAAGCATTCTTGTGATCTTTGACTTTTAGGCTTGCTGTCAAACATCAGCCATAATACTAATTACTGTTTTGAACAATATGCAGGTTGTATTACACGAATGGCTATTTTATATGTGAAATTATGACTGAAATATTTCTGCACCTATATTGGTTCTCACTGTCAGGAAGTTTCTCCTTAGTTTTAGGTTACTTCTCTCTTTGTTCAGTTTCCATCCATTGCTTCTTGTTTTGCCTTCTGGTGCTTTGGAAAATACATTGCCCTCCCTTCTTTCTGGCAGCCCCTTAAAAGCCTGTTGCCTATCACACTCTTGGGCAAAGCATGTGAGCCATTTCCTCCTTTCAGTGGTCCATGAAAGTACATCTATAGTATGTATATAATAAAGTTGAAAAAAGGTGAACAACATTTTTACAGAACTATAGATACGTTGAGGCTGGGTGTGACAAGGAATGGCTGGGAGGGGAGGGGCCAGGTGAGGCACCCCTTGACATGAGTGACATTGAGTTGGCCACGCCCACCCAGTCACATGACCATGAAGTCACACCCACTGTCACATGACCATGAAGTCATGCCCACTGTCACATGACCAACAAGCCATGCCCACAAAATAAGCCACATCCACAGAACAGCTAGTAAAAAAAATTTAGAACCCACCCCTGGAGAGCTAAGATCCTTCTGTGGCTTTGAATGTTAAGTTGGGAGATGCATTCAAAAAGATCAAGGTAAAATAATAAACACTGAATTTGATGCAATATGATTATTTCCTGTCTATTAAGTATCATTGCTCATCTGAATTTTTAAAAATTACAATTTGGTGGGGAAGCTTTTGGAGAAGACAGTGAATATTGGGGGAGTTCTATTCCACCTTTAGATATAACAGAATACACAGACAGTTCACTTGGTGGCCATAATTATTGTTATAAAAAAAAGTCTTTGTATGCCAGAAACTAAAATGAAACAAATGGGAATGTAACTGTGGCATCAACTCCAGCAGTTGAAAAGACATGCTTGCAAATTGCTCGTCTGCCATATTTGTTGCCAGTTGTAATGGTAGCACTGAATTATGTTTGTAGACTATATTTAAAATAAATGGATCAAAAAGTGTCTGGTACAGTATCTATGACAGTGATGGCGAATCTTTTTTGGCTCGGGTGTCAAAAGGGTGCATGCGTGCGCGATAGCATGTGCACGTGTGCTTACACCCATAATGCAATGACTTCCCCCGCGCATGCACACAACCCCCGCGCTGCCCCCGCACATGCACACACAACCCCCACACACGCTGCCCCCACCACACATGCGCACAGGCCTCACTGAAGCCTCCGGACTTCTGGTCGGCCCGTTGGGCCGTTTTTCGCTGTCCCCAGGGTTCCGGAAAGCCTCCTGAAGTCTGGGGACGGCGAAAAAACGGCCCAACAGGCCAACCGGAAGTTCGGAGAGAGCGAAAACGGCCAAAAAGAAGGCCGAAAATCAGCTGGCCAGTGTACGCATGCGCGCTGGAGCTGACATAGGGCAACGCCTCACGTGCCCTCAGATATGGCTCCACGTGCCACCTGTGGCATGCATGCCATAGGTTCCCCATCACTGATCTATGAGATCAGATAGAACTCGAAGGTGTACCTCTCAGAGAGGTGCAGACAGAATCAAGGGAAGAATGTTTTAGTTCTAATGTTACAATAAATCTATTTTGCCAAAGGTTTATTGTATTGTTTTTATTGTTCAGTTGTATTTATTTTGGTGTTTGAATTTTTAGGAAAGATGTGGACATTAAATTACACTAAAAAGAGGTATGATGGCAAAAAGTTTAGTAACCTGTGCGATATAGAATGAATTAACATTGTTTTTCCTTTAAGGCAGTCTCCTTTAAGTAGTTCTATTTTAAAACCAGAAAATGTTCATCTATGTCAGTATGCATACAGTACTTTAGATTTAATTTAGAAGACGTACTTTAAAATGTACTGGAGCACAAATGCAATAGCTATTGGTAACTCGGGACACGGTGGCTCAGTGGGTAAGACGCTGAGCTTGTCGATCAAAAGGTAGGCAGTTCAGCGATTCGAATCCCTAGTGCTGCATAACGGGGTGAGCTCCCGTTACTTGTCCCGGCTTCTGCCAACCTAGCAGTTCGAAAGCATGTAAAAAATGCAAGTAGAAAAACAGAGACCACCTTTGGTGGGAAGGTAACAGCGTTCCGTGCGCCTTTGGCATTTAGTCATGCCGACCACATGACCACGGAGACGTCTTCGGACAGCGCTGGCTCTTTGGCTTTGAAATGGAGTTGAGCACTCGGGAACGACTAGCACATATGTGCAAGGGGAACCTTTACCTTTACCTATTGGTAACTCATTTAAACTAGATGTGAATGTTTTCAAAACATCCTGAGAAAAGATGCAGCTGTTTTAATGAGTTCCAATATATAATACATTTGTGTTCCTGTCCATCTTCAAAACTGAACTTGAAGTATTCCTCAGCTGTAATGTGTTACTTTTCAGATATTGTTCCAATAATAAAATAATGGAGAAAAATCACAAAATACAAAACCAGCAAATAGAAGTAGAAACTATTGGTAAAAGAAAGCAACAGATAATACCAATAGTAATAGGCACTTTGGTGTCATCCCAAAGCATTTGGAGCACCACTTGAATGCAATCAGGGTTGACAAAATGAACATCAGTCAATCAGTTACTTGCAACAGGTAACGTTCTGCAACACCTTCAAACAACATTTGTTTATCCCAGGTCCTTGGGAAGAACTTGAAATTCTTCCCAAGGACCCGGGATAAAATTCAATTTAAACATCTGGCTGACTGTGTGATGAACCATAATAATTTATTAAACTTGCCTGATTCTCAATAACTTTGGGTGGCTCACAGCAATTAAAAAGAAGTTACAATAAATAAAAGATAAAGATGAAAGACAGCAAGTGCAATGAAGCGAGGATCTCATTGTCCCTTGCCAAACGCCAGGGTAAGAGCTCATTCTTAATTAAAGAAGCCAATTATAATTATTTGAAACAGCAGAATGGGTCTGGGAGGAACCTTTTTCCAGAGGGCAGACACAGCTAGAGAGAAGGTGCATTTCTGGTGTCCCTGTAGAAGAACCATATCATGGTAAAAGGTTAAAACCTACTGAATGCTCATCTTAGTTAATTATCTCTTCTATTTCTTTAATATTGAAATGCTTTTGTTAATATGAAATTTCCTGGTTGTCACTGTATGTGGGAGGCATTAGTTAAACAATGGTCTGGAGATTGCTAAGTATAATGTGGCAATTGCATCTTTTTCCTCTATCAGAAGCTCTGCAGTGATGCACCGGTGAAAGTCTTCGGAAAATGTTGCCAGCTCAAACCTGGAGGAGATAGTTCATCTTCTTTGGACAGTTCAATCAATTCCTCTTCTTCTTCTACTGAAACAAAAGAACACTGTCCAAAATTTCAGGTGAGAGTCCCTTTGAATTGTGCTAAAATTGTTAGAAGTGACTGAGGCTTTGGGCAGAGAGTTCTGAGCCAAGAAGAACTTTTTGGGGGGGGGGATTGTCCAATAGAACAGCTGGTTGATATTGTCTGAGTCGGGAATAAGACAATTACCTGCAGAATGGATGTTGTCCAGTGAACTGAACATTAATGATGAAGAATACTGGCTAGTGGACAACCAGTTCTACGGCCAATTTCACAGTCTATGTTTACTTGGAAGTGAGGCTTGTGGAAATAAATTTAGCTTTTTTAAATATGCATATCCTAAAACTTTATTGTGGAAAGGGGCACGGAGGCTCGAGGGGTTAGGATGCTGGCTTGACAAGCAGCACGCTTGATTTCTTATTTTAAATATTTTGAAAGGCTTGTACAGTAGAGTTTATTTTATGGAAAGTAGTTGGAACATGTTAAATGATAGATGTTTGCTTGCTGTCACTTTAAAAGGGTTATGAACTGGCATTCACTGAACCTGAGTTACACTTTAAGAGAGGTTTTGGCTACTAGTACAGCCAGTCATCTGACTGATGTATTTCTGTCATCTCACCTTGTGCTGAGAGAAGTATTTTCTATTAAGCCTTCCTAAAATAGAGTTGAGGCTTTTGTATTCTTTGTAGTGGAGTAGTTCTCTGCTTAAGACTGTCTGATCCTAACATGACACGTTTTGGAGGACTTCTTGTCTGATGCCAGTGGACCTGATCTCTTAGCAAAACTTTGCTAAGAAAATGTTAGCCTCTCCATTTTATCATTTACACCTTGTCTTTCGGTCTCAAATACACAATATCTTTCTTGGTATTGCACCAGTGAAATTGAAAATGATAGTTTTTATTTTTGAAAAAAATCTCTTCATCAAGGGCAATTGTATGGGTTGATGAAGAAAGAGCAGGGATTATGTTGAATTCTGTTCTTAGAATAGAAAATAAGAATAACATTTTGCAGCTTGTTACACCTTATTTAACTTCCATGACAGAGAGGTTTTTTTAAAAAGGATTTCTGTCTCAATCAGTGCTTTCTGCCAAATAGTCCCATATTCAATGAATGTGCTGCATCCAGAATTAAAGAGGCAGACCACATAGATACTTTAAGAGGTGCAGAGCAGTGGTGGGTTCCTACCAGTGCTGTCCACTCTATAGCACCGGTAGCGGCCCGCTGGTGATGTCATATTACTGGTGCAGTCGGTTGCCGGTGCCTGGGCACCGCCATTTAAAAAAAAATTAAATTTTTTTTAAAATTTTCTTCTGCGCATGCCCAGAAGCCGAGCTTCTGGCACTGCACATGAGCTGCCTTCCTACCCCACAGTCAGTCCAAGCAGGGGAGGATGGCTGAGGGAGCGCGTGAGACGCTGAAAGAATGGGCGGCAGGAGCTATCTCCATTCCCCTCCCTTCAGCAGTCCGAGAAGCCACGAACGCACAGTGATGATCCTAGGCATTTTTGCATGTTTGAGGCTTCTCGAGCTGCTGAGGGGAGGGAGAATGGGTGGCAGGAGCCTAGGATCATCGAATGGGGAAAAGCATTCAGGCCGGACGGAGCCTCCTAGAAGAACCGCTGCTGCGGTCTTGCTGCTCCCGCTGCAGGGGGCTGCGTTGTGGATGGGCAATGCCCCCCACTTCTCTGGCCGCTGCCAAGCTCCCGAGGCCCACGCCCACCCGGTAACATGGCTGGCAAGCCACACCCACAAAATAAGCCACGCCCACAGAGTGGTAGTAAAAAAATTAGGAACCCGCCCCTGGTGCAGAGGGAGTGGTTAAGGTAAATATAAAGAACTGCATGTACAGTAAATGACTAACACAATGGAATTTGATTTTTCCATAAATAAATGTGCAAAGTATTTGCAAAGTTAATTTGTAAAATGTAGAATGGACATAGGGTTTTTAGTTGTCAAAAGCTGCAGGACATGTTATTAAATGATAACAAGGTTGTTTAAGTCTACGGACAAAGCTTTTTCTTACTGCTCTCCACCAGCCACTGATCTTCAGGGATCTGGTGACTCGGGAATGAGAGATTCCAACAGCCATCATAGCTAGACATTGTTGATAGTAAAAGTAACAGTTATGTAGCGGAGCAAATTTTATTAATAAAATCTCTCCCAGCCCAGCCCAGCCTGTTAATATTCTGCTAATGGAGGGGGGGGGGTCATTTTTTTCATTCTATAATTGAATGACAAAGAGGTAATAGGCAATGTGTTTTCTCAAGATCTACACCTATGCCATGATGATAGGATGTGTGAAGGAACAACATGGATGGATCGACAATAGGTGTTTTTTCACATGTACATGAATTGGGCATTTCTCACTGTATAGAACAGTTATGGGATGAAGCAATGGCAGAGATATTAATATGTGGCAGCCAATATAAATGATTATAAATGTATTCATCCATTTTTATCTGTCATAAAAAATAGCTAAAATCAGTCTTGCAGGAGTCTAAAATACAGGCGTTTCTCTCTATTTTTGTGATCATTAGTATAACAGCAAGTTTTGTAAACATCTACATGTTTTATTTGCATGCTGTGTAAATTCTGCTTCTAATCTGAGTGGGCAGCATTGTCAGTAAGACACACACACACACACACACACACACACACACACACACACACACACACACCTATAAAGAAAATTTCACACAACTTTAAAATTGGGTGAACTGGAAGATTTTAACTATCCATGAGATTAGCCGAAACTCATTATCTCCTAATGCATTTCTAGAACAGATGAAGTGCATCATGGGATGCATAACATCTATAGTAATCCATGTAAATTCACTTTTTTCAATCATCTGGGTTTTCTTCCAGAAAGAAGAAAAATCTAGCAACTTTTCTTGCTTGATGCCTAAGGATTTATCAAACCATTATTTGGGGGTGTTTTTTGGTTCTGTTTCTCCCCCCCCCCCCGAAATTATGTTCTTCAAGCTCCTAAATCTAGGAATGGCTGATGTCTTAAATAGTGTATTAAAAAGTTCACACACATTTATATAGAATATCCAAATACAAGCTTATTTTGTTTTACATTTTGTCAATTCATCTTATTATATTTGATTTTACAATTTGGTGTAAATGGCAGTTTTGATTATAAGTGACAGAAATAACTATTATAGTCCTGATGGAAAAATAACCTAGAATCTTGTTTACCATTAAAATAATTTTCTTACCTGTCAGGCACCTTGATACTTAGAAACATTTCTCCCATTATGGTACAAAATGCCAGTACCTACGGGATAATCAAGGCATATATTATCCTGTAGTGTGACATATGTGATTAGTGCCTAACAATTTTAAGTGCTCTGACACCAGGTATGGAAAGTGTGTGAAATTCTAAGCCCTTGTGCAGAAGCTACTTTCGTTCATGTTAAAAGCAGATACTATATAGTGAACTAAGCTATTCAAAGAGTTGTGCATTCTGTATTACTGGTTTAAATCCACAGGCAGAAATATCTAAGGGGCAATAGACTATTATGTTACACTGGGTTTGTTATTTTTCTCACAGGATTTAGTTCCAATATGCACCTCTCCCATCAAATCAAATTACATCCTTTAAGACAGAATGGCCAAATACCAAGAGAGTATCAAAGTCCATGTGCCTGGAGTATTTGCTCAAGATAAAAAGCCAGGAGGAAAACTGACAGCAGATCAGGCTTTTGAGGCACATGATGTCCTGCAAGGCAAGCCATAAGATAGGAGTGAACAGTTTGTTGCTCTGGGGCTGCGTGTGGCATCATGAGTCCCCTCTGGTCAAATGTCAGGAGCGTCTCTTCCTACTATATTGAAGTGCTAAGTCTGAAAATTGCAGCATAAGCCCTCAAGCAGGCTTAGTGCAAAACAAGGGAAAGGGAAAGAAGAAGAAAAAAACTGAAAACAAAACCTGTTCACATGTTTAAACACTGAATAAAATCTTGGCCCTGCCGCATGTGTGATGTGATCCCATTCATTTTGCATCACATATGTTGGAGCCCTTGGCATCCACACCTGCCATAAGCAGTAGCAGGTGCAGAAGATTTTGATTCTGCCCAAAGATTATTTTCAGCATGAGGAACAGCTGCCATCTACAGCAACATTTAGATCTATGAATCTAAAGAGCCAACATAAACCTGCATAAACATCTTGGTACCCGAGGATGGGGTTTATGTGTGTGTAACACATGCATTCATGTTTTGTTGAATGTATTTATAGTTGTCATGTTCCTTCATTTCCCATGCCCTACTTCCGTGATGGCGAACTTATGGCACGCATGCCAGAGGTGGCACGCAGCGCCCTCTCTGATGGCACGCGAGCTGTCGCCCCAGCTCAGCTCCCCCGTGCATGCATGTGTGCCTCCCGCTTGCCAGCTGATTTTCGGGTCTGTGCTGCACATGCACGGGGATCAGGGTGCATGCACAGTGGGCGGGGGGTCACATGTGCAGGGGCAGGGGCAGGGGGAGCATAGGGGGTCATGCACACATGTGCGGGGTCATGCGTGCAGGTGGGGTGTGGGGGGTCACGCATGCATGCACAAGAGGTGGGGGAGCATGGGGGGGGTCACACACGCATTGCATTATGGGTGCAGGCACGCACATGCGCTGTCGCAAGGGCATGCGTGCGCTTTCAGCACATGTCGACAAAAAGGTTAGCCACCACTGCCCTACCTGAAGAATGCTTTAAAAATTATCACCATGCAACATAATTATTAGCAATGCTTTTTTTCAGGGTTCTCGATGTTCTTCAGATGCCAACATGCTTGGGGAGATGATGTTTGGTTCTGTGGCTATGAGCTACAAGGGTTCAACTTTAAAAATCCACCAGATTCGGTAAAGATATATATATATATATGTGTGTGTGTGTGTGTGTGTGTGTGTGTGTGTGTGTGTGTGTATTTCTTCTCGGACCTCTCTCCAGAAGTTAGAATCTTATTTCATCTTGCAACCAAGGTGGGGGTAATATTAATTCTTGTAGTATGAAGATAATATAGAAATGACAGTGTGGGGAGAAGAAATGTGATTCCTCTGGGCTTTGAAGGGGGGGTTGGATTTTGTATCCCATATTTAAAACTGGGGGGGGGGAGTTCTCATACATCCTCCTAATGAAACATATTTCCTGTCCTGGAGTTTTTATCAGGGATTTATGGTAAATTCAATAATGTATATTGGACTGTGTACAGTGTGCCAGTAGTGGGACAGAGATGGACAGCCAGGTGTGCATTTTTTAGCCCAGAAACCCAAATTGATTGTGATTACTGAAAACTGACACATTTGAATGCTATGGGAAATATGATGTGGGAAATAAATATGGAGAGTAAATCCTAAGTAGGCATGTGATTATTTAAAAATGGCCCTTCCAAAACTCTTCCCAAGACCCTCCCAGGTGGCCCTACCCATTTTGTAGCCTTCATTGCCTTAATGACGTCAAAGCCTTCCATCACACCTGCTGTAGTCAAGTACTTCTTTCCAGAATTTTATGTTGTTGAGTATTTGCAGAATAATTTTAATTATGTGGTTTTGATATGCTTATCCCCAGCTAGTTACTTTACGTGCTTTTCATCTGTATACATTTAAAGCCAGAATCCCACAGCTCACAAATAAGCATGCTGTTCCATTATTGCCCTAGTTGTCCTTCAGTGTGGAAAAACATGGAATGTATAATTTTTACAGAAAAAATAATGCTGCCATCTGTTAAGCTCATCACAGGGTGAGTTGAGTCCACAGAAGCTAAGGTTGATTCTGATGGGATTTAAGAGCAATAGTAGACCCATATATTTCAGAAATTACAAATAATTGTATAGCGAGAAGTTCTCTGAAGATGGGCTCCAGCACGAGTCCGAGAGCTTGGAAGACAAAACCTCTGGTCCCCAGTGAGCGACCCAGATTGAATCCTGCAATAATTTTATAAAGTAAAATTGAACTTTACAATGAGCTTTCTGGAAACAAGGCTCTTAGAAAAGTATTATCACATGAATGTTTCTTTCTTAAAATTCAGGGCAGGATTGTTGGTTTCTGATGTTTAGTATTGCCTTTATGTGCTTATGTGCTTCATGCCTAAAATTGAGGTGTTTATGATGATTGGCTGACATGGGGAAAATGCAAATGAATCCTATTTTAATATAATTACCGTATTTTTTGGAGTATAAGATGCACCTTAGTTTTTGGGTAGGAAAATAGGGGGATAAAATCTACCTACCAGGTATTCATCTGGCTAGCGTCTTTAGTCTGGTCAGCTTCAGCACATTATTTTATCCCCTGGTTAGGGCTTAAAAAAACCTTATTCGGAGCGAGTAGCAATGAAAACAAGCCTGCAAAAACTTAGGGCTGGAAAAAAACCTCCTTCGGAGAGAGTAGCAATGAAAAAGCCTGCAAGCCGGGAAGATTGTTAGCGCCTCGTTAGGGCTGAAAAAAAGCTTCGAAAAAGCTACATTCAGAGTATAAGATGCACCCAAATTTTCAGCCTCTTTTAGGGGGGGAAAGGTGTGTCTTATACTCTGAAAAATACGGTAAATAAATTGTTTATTTTTTTCTTTAGCCCACTATTTTTGGGGAATGCTTTGGAATGTTCATTTAGTAATGAATTTAGTAGAATTTAGAACCTTAAAACAGTGTTTCTCAAACCTCAGCAACTTTTAAGAGGTGTGGACTTCAACTCCCAGAATCCCCCCAGGCAGTATGCCTACTGGAGAATTCTGGAAGTTGAAGTCCACACCTCTTAAAAGTGGCTGAAGTTGAGAAACACTGCCTTAGAGAGACTATGACTCTAGTGCCCCTATGAATGGGGATTGCTGTTTGGTGAGGACATCTTTTCATTCTTATTCTCTTGGCTTCACAGCTCTCCTCCACAACTTATGCTGAGCAAAGTTTTTACAGCTCGAACAGGAAGCAGTATTTATGGAAGTTTAAACACGTGAGTACATTGGAAAGAGCATGTGATCATTAGGAAGTGATAGAGACTGGTGCTTTTGGTTTCTTCGGGGGAATAGATTGTCTCTTGCTAGTTCCTTTTTCCCCTCTAAGGATTCCTCTTTCATTCGCAGAAGACATAAGGGTGCAGGTGGGGAAAGGGGGAAAGGAAGGTAAGACACAACTGATAACTAAAGGCAAACGCACAAGATTGTTTTCTTTCTTTCTTTTTTTCCTGTAGGCTTCAAGACAGTCTGGAGTTTATTAATCAAGATAATAATACTTTGAAGCCAGATCATACCACAGTTATGAATGGACTGCTTATGAACATAGGTAATTTTCTTATTTGCAAGATAAGACCTTTAATGATTGACACAGATTAATCTGACCCATACTAAAATATCTTTTTAAAGAAATGCTATGGATTTGGGGCTAAGGCAGCCATTACTCTCAGTTCAAACACAGCTCATGACATTTGAAAATGTTTACTGCTGTGTGACTATTTGGAAGAAGTCAATGAAGTTGATTGAAATCCCTTTATGATGAGAATAACCAACAGTCTAATATAAACCACAAAATGTTCCCCTTGTTAGAATTATATTCTAATTAGGTAAAACTATACTTTTTAATATTTAAACATCTGCCCATCAACAAAATACTATTATATATGTATTATCATGTGAATATGTAAAGAATGTGATATGTAAGGTATAGTTCATAGTTCCAGTTGGTTTGTTCAGTTATTTGTTTAGCTTATTTTAAATACTTACATTCACTTTCATTCTACATTTCAGGGCAATCACAATATAATAACAAATAACATCTTTAAAATATTAAATCTGGCAATAAATAAAAATTGTAATACAGGCATCAGGCAGGGTGTCTTTACAACCACTTTAGAACTATAGATGGTGAAATGATAATCATGTAGCCCGGCATAAAGAAAAAGACTTCAGAAAAAGATGCTAAAAGCTGACATGGGACAGTTCCCTCCAAAGTTTGCATAATAAACAGCAGCTATTAAAATTGTAACTGTTGTATTCTTCATCAGTTGAACCTTCTGGCAAGGCTATGTAGCTGCTTTGCAGAAACCCCAACAAGTGAATGTAGTGCATGGATCACGACTATCCATCTCCTGAAAGGCCTGCAGTGATAACTCAGCTGCCACTGATAAAAATTATCCTTGCTGACCTTGGTTGTCATCACAGCCTGCAGAGACAATGATGGATCTATTGATCCATGAATATGTTTCATATACCATATACATGACATAACTCACGTCAACTGCTTTGGACACACGACAGCAGGAGGAAGAAAATTAACAGGAGCACAGGAGTTGTTTTCAAACAAGAAGACTGGCTTGTTCTTCCCAAAGTTTTTAAGTTGACTTGGGAGATAGTCAAGTCAAACTCAGAGGTCCCCACCTCATACCATGCTGCAGCCTCCTCCAGTGCCCCTACAAATACTGCTCTTTGGAGTTCAGGGAGTCTTTGTAATGTTGCATAATTGTTCAGAGAAGCTGCAGAAATTCTGCCGGCTGCCTTGCATTTCCATTCTTGGTTTAGTTATCCTTTATTTTTTAAGCATTACCTAGAACATGTGAAGTGAGCCAGTTTGGTATAGTGGTTTAAAGCATCAGGCTAGAAGCCAAGAGACCGTGAGTTATATTTCTGCTTTAGGCACGAAACCAGATGGTGACTTTGAGCCAGTCACTCTCTTTTAGCCCTGCAAAGAAGGCAAGGCAAGCCATGTCCAAAATATTTGCCAAGACAATTGCAGAGACTTGCCCAGACAATCGCCAGAAATCAAGACTGACTCAAAGACACACACACACACACACACACACACAGGAAATTAGAAGAATGAGCTTTATTAACCATGGTTATGTTTACTGAGGGTTTTGGCTGCAGTTTGCTGCCCTTACTCATACAGCTGTTCCTCAGCAGCCTAATTAATCTTCAATAATAGCACTCTGCCAAGAATATGATGATCCAAACAAAATCCTTTCCTTTTCCTATAAGACATATCATTTATATTTGTTACCTAAGGCATCATCTGTTTGAGCAGACTAAGCACCCACACAGTTTATGTAGTTAGTTGCTTATTGTTTAAAATGAATTATTTGGCTTTCTAGTGCCAAAACCCATAGGTCGGCTGAAAGATCAATGCGTACTGAATGTATATATTGGGATTGCTTCATCCTTGGATGAATGATTCGCTCAACACCCTTTTAATCCATTTATTTAATCAGTATCACTCACCTTTTAGAAACCGACTTGGTTTTAATAGAAAGCGAAAGATCAAGATCAAAAAACAAAACGATTTGTTTTTACTTGTGGAACCCTATTGCTTTCATGTACATCTTGAAATAATTGAAGTATAATTTTCTGATCCCTGCAAACTACAACATAACACATTCATTTTAACTCTTGCTGTCCTTCCTCTCTGTCCTTTACTAAATTTAAACTTCCCCAGCAGAGAATGCAGATCACTACAAGGGTTGCAATTCTGATTTAAAATGTAACTGCAAGCCAGTTTTATGTTCAGTTGTGTTGGTACTGTGGGGAGTGGCATGGAAAGGAAGCTTTGTGTGCACTAGGCACCGTATACATGGAAAAATGTCAGTGTGGTAGGATTTACAAGTATAACCTAGATTTATGAAATGAGTGTTAAACTATAATTACATTATGTAAAAGTAGCATAATTGAAGCTGCTCGGTATTGTATTCCTTAATGCTGCTTACTTATCTCTGCCCAGTTTAAGAGTTGTTGACTTAAAAGATATGTAAGTTTGTAATATCAAAAGGAAATGGAAAATGAATGGCTAGTGCAAATAGCTGAATGAATAGGTAATCCTTGACTTACGACTACAATTGGGACCAGAATCTTGGATGCTGAACAAAGCAGTCATTAAGTGAAACACACAAGACTGTTTCTCTCAACAACTGCGATTTGGGCACTTCTGGTTGTGGTCTTTAAGCCATCTCATGAGTTAATTGGATGAAGTTCTAGGGAAGGAACATGGGGTGTCTTGGGTGGGGGGGAAGACCCCGGAGGTTCCACTCAGGAGCTGAAAACCCTCCCTACCAAAATCCAAGCAGCATTTTCAGCACCTGAGTAAAGAGACACTTGCGCATGGCTTAGGCTGGATCTCCCAGGGCCTCCCCCACCCACCTGAGGCATCCCACACTTGCTGTACCAGGCTCCCTCTCCACCTTCTGCTTAGGATTTTGGCTCCATCTTGTCTCTGGGGGGTTGCCTAAAAGAGCTGCCTGCTACAGGATTTCAGGTCCCTTTTATGCCCAGAAGGGAACTCCTTTGGTGAGGTGCAGGAACGGAGCTAAAATCTTTAGAATTTCAACTCTATTTTTGCACCCTGTTGAAGGAATTCAGCTCTTTCACTGCACGGAAGGGAATTCCTTTGACAGGGTGCAAAAAATGGAGCTGGAATTCTGAAGAACCTTTAGGATTTCAGCTCCATTTCTGCACCCCATCAAATGAGTTCAGTTCCTCTCTGCAGGCAGCTCTTTCAGCCCACCTCCAGAGATGAGAAGAAGCTATCTTTGTGGGGGGCAACAGCTTGCACTCTTTCCTGCCAGCTTCCCCATTGATTTTCTGGGGAAGCCATCAGAGAAGAGAGCAAATGATGATCACATGATGGTGGGGTGCTTGGCAACCAGTCATAAACGCCGCCCTGAGTCCTTCGGGAGTTGGGCGGCATATAAGAAAGCCGAATAAATAAATAAATAATAAATAAATAAATGCAAATAGGCTGCCAAGCACCCAGATTGTAATAATGGGACCATGGGTGTGTGTACAACATTTTGCAACAGGCAGAAATTCTTTATGGGCCATAAAGCACCCTTTTTGAGACCGCTGTAATTCTGGACCTACATTAACCAATAGCAGCATGTCTAAGATTACCTATATATACACTGGAATAATTACAATCTCCTGAATAAAGGAAACAGCTTTTTGCTAACCATTGAACTTAATAACAGCCCATTTGTATGTATTTTTAAAACCTAAAGAGAAAAGTACTGGATTTTACTTTTATACGTCACTTGATGCAGTATATTAAGAAAGATAATTATTTTTCTGTAGTTTTGCATATTAAAAAACGTACAAACCTAGATTCATGCATAATCCGCTCATCAATATTTGTTTACAGTCCATGCTTCAGAGTCAGGCAGTACAAAAATGAGTTAATCTGTAACCAGAGCAGTTCTAGAAGCTAAATCAAATAGAAAGAATACTTATGAATACTTATGACTCATGGATTCTTGCTAATTCTTGGGTTTTTCAGAAGGTTGTTGTGTGCTTTTGTATGTGGGTTAGCCAACCTTTCCAACCCATCTCTCTCCCGGTGGAACACTTAGTACTTCTGCTTACCATTTTTTGAAGCAAATAGAAAAGAACTTTTGTCACTGTGCAGCTGTTGGAATATTAAAATCCATGCCTACACACACACACAGTGAAGAGAAGTGCTGGGTTCAATACTCATCACTCTGTTATCCATGGAGGTAGTCCTTTATTTACGACTGTAATCGAATCTGGAATTTCTGTCATAAGTCATGACGGTCATAAGTTGAAGCACCCGTGTGACCAGGCCTAACTTTATGACTTTTTTGTGGCAGGAGCTTTATAATATTGGTATATACATATACATATACATATACATATACATATACATATACATATACATATACATACATACATATATATACACAAAATTATCAATACAGTTATATAATGCTAGTTCATCTATCTATCTGTCTGTCTGTCTATCTATCTATCTATCTTTATCAATTTATATAATGCTAGCTCATCTATCATAGAAGAGCTGAAGTGGTGCAGTGGTTAAATGCTGCGACTGCAGGCTGACTGCTAGTTCAGCAGTTCAGCTGTTCAAATCTCACTAGGCTCAAGGTTGACTCAGCCTTCCATCCTTCCAAGGTCGGTAAAATGAGGACCCAGATTGTTGGGGGCAATATGCTGAACTCTGTAAACCGCTTAGAGAGGGCTGTAAAGCACTATGAAGCGGTATATAAGTAAAGTGCTATTGCTATCTATCTATCTATCTATCTATCTATCTATCTATCTATCTGTCTGTCTGTCTGTCTGTCTGTCTGTCTGTCTGTCTGTCTGTCTGTCTGTCTGTCTGTCTGTCTGTCTGTCTGTCTGTCTGTCTGTCTGTCTATATCTATCTATCTATCTGTCATCTATCTATCTATCTATCTACCTACCTACCTACCTACCTACCTACCTACCTACCTACCTATCTACCTATCTATCTATCTATCTATCTATCTATCTATCTATCTATCTATCTATCTATCTATCTATCTATCTATCTATCTATCTATCTATCTATCTATCTATCATTATCAATATAGTTATATAATGCTAGCTCATCTATCTATCTATCTATCTATCTATCTATCTATCTATCTATCTATCTATCTATCAATCATCTATCTATTTATCTATCATCTGTCTGTCTGTCTATCTATCTATCTATCTATCTATCTATCTATCTATCTCTATCTATCTATCTATCTATCTATCTATCTATCTATCTATCTATCTATCTATCTATCTATCTATCTATCTCAATATAATTATATAATGCTAGCTCACCAATCAATATATTTATATAGCTGTTCTGAAAATGTCAGAAACTAACAAAAGACATCATATATTGTGGTCACATGACCAAAAATGCTTTAAAGATGAGCAGGTTGACAAGTGCCTGAAATGTTCTCATATGACCACAGCGGTTTGTGTAGTCATCAGAACTCTGGAAATGAGTTGTAAATAGCTTTGGGGGGGATGCGTTGTAACTTTGAACGGTCACTAAGCGACCAGTCGTAAGTTGAGAACTCCCTGTACTACCAGTGATCTCCTTCTAAAATCTGTGATCAAAGGATACTGTTCTTATTTTCTTCTGACATAAGAGAAGGTACAAGGAATGCTTTTCTTTCATTCAACTCAAAACTTTTTTTAAATCTTTCTTGCAAGAGGGAAAAAAATTTCACACATAGGGCCAGAATTCTAGGCACAGCATGCAGTATTAGCTTCCATTTGCTTTGGTGAAAATATTATGACATTTTTTTGGTTAGAAACAAGATGTGAACGTGAAATTACTCAGAGGCATAAGGGAGATAAAGGTTTCCTTTCATTTCATTTTCCGGCGATAAATCAATCCCACAAGGATTTGGATGAGGCTAAGGGGGAAAAAATTCTCTGTCATTCATTAGAGCCGGAAAATTGGATTGAACTGAGACTTTGGGGTAGAAGGCAAGATCTTTTGAAGGGTCCATGGGGATATGTAAAAGGGATGTAGAACTGTGCCCTAGGCATTATGTCTTTGTTTCTGCCAGCTCTGGCTCCATTGCCATGGAAATGGTGAGAAGGCAGTAAGGCAACTCCTGTTAGAAGGCTACAATCTGGGCTGAGGGACAGTATGTCAAAGTGATTTGCCTCCCTCATGTCATATTTCATATGTGGAAGTTATGTATTCATGTGCAAGTACACAAATTACAGGTAGTCCTCAAACTTATTTATTTATTTATTTATTTGTTTGTTTGTTTGTTTGATCTTATAGGCCGTCCATCTCCCTGGGGACTCAGGGCGGCGTACAACACAAAGATGAACAATAAATTTAAAACAACAATAAAAAACAATTAAAAATACATATAAAAATTAAAAGCATGTCCCATCATTCATACGCCTGCCGGAAGAGCCAGGTTTTAACGGCTTTACGGAAGGCCAGTAGGGTGGGGATAGTCCGGATTTCCGGCGGTAGTTGGTTCCAAAGAGAGGGAGCTCCCACAGAGAAAGCTCTCTCCCGTGGTCCCGCCAACCAGCATTGCTTGGTTGATGGGACCTGGAGGAGACCAACTCTGTGGGACCTAACCGGTCGTAGAGAGGTATGTGGCAGGATGCGGTCCCAAAGGTATTCTGGTCCTGAGCCATGTAGGGCTTTAAAGGTCATAACCAACACCTTAAATTGCGACCGGAGACTAATGGGCAACCAATGCAGCTGGCGGAAAAGAGGTGTTACGTGGGTGCACGACTCGCGTAGCTGCAACTTACGACCACATTTGAGCCCAACATTTATGTTAAGCTAAGTGGGAAATTTGTTAAGTGAGTTTTGCCCTATTTTTATGACTTTTCTTACCATATTTATTAAGTCAATCACTGCAGTTGTTAAATTAGTAGCACCGTTGTTAAGTGAATCGGGCTTCCTCATTGACTTTGCTTGTCAGAAAGTCACAAAAGGTGTTCACATGATCCCGGGACACTGCACCTGTCATAAATATGAAACCAGTTGTCAAACATCCAAATGTAAATCACATGACAATGGAGATGCTGCAATGGCCATAAGTGTGAAAAATGGTTATTATAAGTCACTTTTTTCAGTGCCATTGTAACTTTGAACGATCACTAAATGAACTGTTGTAAATTGAGGTCTACCTGTTGTTCCTTTAAAAGATTTTAATCTGCTTTCAAAATAGATTATTTATGGGTTTACTATGAGGATTTGTGAATTGAGACAATTGGAGGAAGGGGAAGAATTCTGAACCTTACAAAGAGTTTTTTTTAATTAAATAAGGTTTATTCTCTGCACAGGTATATATAAACTTTTAAAGCAAAAGGCATCCCTTCAGTCCAGAAAAACTTAAGAAAATAACTGCTTTGGTAGATAAAGAGAATTTTTCTATGTTTATAAAATTATTAGGTGCTTGATGTATCATCAAACTAATACAAGTCCGTTATAAGTGCAAAAAATCAGGACCGTCTATATATGTACTTGTGTTGCAATTAATAATTATTTGAAGCTTTTACCTCATGTACTGATTTATTCAGAATGAAAAAAGAAAGAAAGAAACCACCTGCATTAAAACTGATATGTAAATCTGGGAAGGCAGTACAGTTTGAAATCCTATACTGTATCCAGGTGTAAAAGGTGTGGGTTTTGCTGTGTTTGTGGGTCTGCGTTTGCGTTGGCTTCCCCTCCACAGAATCTGTTCTGCTTTACTAACCTCATTCTTTCATGTGTATTTTACATTTTGCCATGTAGGTTTCTCACAGCTTTGCAGCCCTAGGCGGGCATTTTCTGAACAAGGTCCGCTCCGCCTGATCCGGAGCGCCTCTTTCTTTGCAGGTTTGCTATGTGCTGTATGGATAGTCTAGTTGGTTTGACAAAACTGAGTGGATCAGTAGTTTGGCCTTGGAAATAAAACCCTTAGTCAGAGAAGAGAGGATAAGCTCTCTCTCCCACTCCTTCCCAAAGTGAAATCCCTATCATCTTCAATTCACGTCAAATCGAGGAAATCATTTGGAGTTTGGAAATCCCTAACAATATAGGGATTACTCATTAGCTTCTGAAAAACTGAATTAATCTTAATGATAAAAAACATTTTATTTCACCATTTGCCTAAACCTGAACTAAGCGTCTCCTGTTTGGCTTTCCATTATCCGAGTTTTATTTCCACGGCTGATTTAGATTTTTTTTTCTTTTTGTGGATCTGCAAATCTATGATTTCTAAAATAATTATGATCAAGAAACTTTTGATTTGGCAGATTGGAGTTCTAGCTTCTGCTTAGAATTTTACCTCTGGTGAATAAGCATTGGCTGCAAATGCAGATAGTGTCATGCTTACTTGAAGAAGCAATAGAAGTGCAAATCCAGATCTGATGCTTCATAGAGCACCCATCCTATTGTGCTTGTCATTCACTTCTTTTTTATTCTAGCACTGCTTAAAGCTTGGTACCAAGTGCTTTTGCTCCATGGCTAACCTCCCTTTTTCGATAATATTTCATTTCTGTTGAAATGAAGAGGTGGGCTGCAAATACTGCCTGATCCTTTGTAGAAGCTACGGTGTATGACTAGATCTGCTTTGCAGCCTTCCTTGGTGATGGGTATGCCTTGCTGTTATTTTCAAAGTTCTAAATGAAGTCACCAATGAGCATGATTATTTGGTAAATTAAATGGAGCATGAAATGGTGAGGAGAAGGTTTTATGAACTTGGATTAATGGGTGGTCTTCTCTGCATAGTTCACAGCAACCCTATGGACATGCCTGGCAGAGAACTGAATGAAGACAGAGACAGTGGAATTGCAAGATCTGGTAATGTTATTAACATTAACATTAATAACATAAGGGCCTGGGTTTTCTTTATTGCATATTTATTTTGTCATTGTATATCTTTTTGGTTGGATTATTAAGGCTTAATATGTTTTTTGTCTGGTACAGTACTGAACCTAGCCAATTCTTCTTTCATTCATGGTAAGCAAACCATGGCTTAGCATAATATTCCTTGCTAGTTCAGTAAAAACATAAAATGTATTAGACGTTCTTAAGAATAACTCACCTAACAGTTTGCTGAATGCTGTAGCTTGAAAAGACTCAAATCTTGTTTTAACAGAAAGAAATATTCTATTAAAAAGGTATCGCTGTGGGGTTAGATAATTTCAAGAAAAGTGTTTGACAGTGGAGGCAGCCGCTAAAAAAAAAAAAAAACATTTCTTCCAGTGGATCCTGTGCGTATCAGTCTATAGACAGGATGTAAAACAAAATAAAGATAATATGAATGGGAGTCTGTATCTGGCATCTGGGTTACTTTATAGTCTCCTTTATAGAAGAAGTAGAAGAAACATATAACCACTACAGAAAGGAGAAAGCCTTTTAAGCAATAATTGTTACATGTGTTCAGATTTTGCTTCTCACATTCACAAAATAAACCTTTATGTTTCATGAATGAAATGTTTTTTTTTAAACATAATTTCCCCCCCCCTTTTTTTAAAATTGTTGCAGCATCTCTTAGCAGCCTGCTTATCACTCCTTTTCCATCTCCGGGTTCTTCACTGAACAGAAGCTGTGCTAGCAGTTACCAACGGCGCTGGCGTCGCAGTCAGACGACAAGTTTGGAGAATGGAGTCTTCCCAAGATGGTGAGCAGATTGGAAATGCTGTTTGAATTTCCACATGATGTTTATAGGTGTGATTGGCTGATTAGCCTGGAAGCCAACATCTTGGTGCACCTTTCAGTGGTCCTGCAAGAGAGTAAATATTTTAGGATAATGGTGCGAGCATAGAACGTAGCTTAATGTTCATTTTATGTTGTGGGTTTCCCTTGTGCATTAGAATTAGGTACCTAATCATTTGAAACACAATTACCCCAGTCGCTTTGCTCCATATTATTTCCCAGTATCTAAATGACTCCTTTTTATTCAGTGGAGTTTACTTCCCGCACTCCCAACTTATCATTTGAAAAGTATGAAAGGGAACTAGAGCATACTGTTTTATGGGACATTGATGTTGTGATAGACTATAGGCCTACTGCAACATAAAGTTTCATGAAGATATGGGTTAAGAAGGGGCAAAGAGACAAAAAGCACAAGTAGGAGATGGAGGAGACTGGCAAAGGTACCTGTGAGAAAGCTGAATATGAATTGGCAGTGTGAGATAGCTTCCAAATATCGGGAAATTATCGTTCTACTATATTTATTACTGGGTCAGCTCCACTCCCATTATTGTGTCCAATTCTGGGCACTAAAAGAAGAAATTGGAGAACAGTTTCTTAAAAGAATAACAAAGAGAATTAAAGTTTAAGTCCCGTGAAGAAAAATGGAAAGAACTGGGAATGTTTAGCTTTGAGAAGATGAAAAAAAATGTGATGGAATATTTCAAATTCTTGAAATGATGTAACAAAGAATGCAGCTATGGTAGGGGTGCTGATTCTATTTGGAATAACAGATTTAACATGACAACATATTCCAGCTGAATGTTGTGGAGAATTGTCCTGCAAGAGCTGTTTTCAGGATATGTTTAGAGGTTGGACTGTTGTGATTACTTGAATTGGATTCTTGTACACAGCAGAGGGTTGCAATCGGTGATTTAAATGGTTCTCCACAATTCTATGATATTTAGAATTCAGGGCATTAATAGCAGATGCCCAGAACAAGCATGCTGGATTTTGATGAAGAGACTAAGATCTAGTATTAATTTCATATTATCATTTAAAAAGAAGACAAGTGAGAGCGTTATTTTACTGTATCAAAGTTCTACCTGCAATATAGTTTGAAACATTTCAAATAATTTGCATTTCTTCATTTTTGGTTCTTATAAAGGTCAGTGGAAGAAAGCTTTAACTTGTCAGACGACAACGCCAGCCCAAGTCCAGGAATTGTCAGAAAAAAGAAGATAGCAATTGGGGTGATATTCTCACTTTCAAAGGATGAAGAAGAAAATAGCAAATTTAATGAGTTCTTTTTCTCACACTTCCCTCTTTTTGAGAGCCACATGAATAAGCTGAAGAGTGCAATAGAACAGGTAAATACTATCATCAACTATATACTTCTAATTTATTTGCTAAATCTATTTTACGATACGGCTTTACCAGTTTAACTTGCAAGATTGAGGCTTATCGGAATTCATTTAGAGGCATTAGACCAGTGCATCTCAACCTTCACAACATTAAAAAGTGTGAATTTAAACATACTGGCTAGAAAATTCTGGGAGTTTGGAGTCCACATTCTGTATCTTTAAGTTGCCAAGTTTGAGAAAGACTGTGTTAGACCAAGCTGGCGATAACACATGCAGACTCTATAATGCTAACATTGTGAAGTGGTCTTATTTCAGGCAAAGCATAAGGGTCTTGAGATCACTCTTAATTAGCCAAGCAGGAAAGACTGTGCTGAGCTGATTTAGTTACTTTTGAGTTACATGGTCTAATAGCTATGACTATATATGACTGAGTTAAATTCCTAGTTATAATTCCTTTGGTCAATTATCTTGCCAAGGCTGTTTGGGCTTCCCTTTGAAAGGTATTTACATCCCCAAAACAGGCATACTAATTATAGTCATGCCATTGATGTAGACAGGTGTCTTTGGGTACATTAGCATATTCTCCACACCCTGATGTGAAGGTGCCTCTGCAACCCTTCCATGAATGTGTGTCTGCATCTCCTTCTCTTTATCATGGAGCCAACCAGTGGCTGACTCAGGCCAAAGACAGATTTAGGTTTGCTGGTTCTCAAATGGTGGGTACTATTTTGCTAGGACCCAAGTCATTCCATACAGAGAGTGTGGGATGCATTGATGCGCATGAGAGAGTTTGCCACAACACATTCTGCATCAGTGATCTGGTGTCTTTTGTGGACTCTTTCACTGTGATCCTGGACTGTCCCCCTTGCCGCTAGTCCCTGACCACTATGACTCCCACTGCCCATTCTTGTTTTGCCTGTGTGGGAGACTGTACCACAGTACCGTTCCCCTCTCTTTTTTAAATGATAATTTGGGTAGGGCCCTTCAGCAGCAGCACATTTGAAATAATCACAAAAAGCTTTTGAAAAGCAGTCAGTGTGCCAATTGGCAATCGCCTTGAGTGAGGCAGATGACATAAGTCTCTGTGGTCTTGCTTTGGTATATACTACAGATATACAGTCAGCAGCACTGGGTACAGCACTGACTATGAGCGCATAGCTCATGGTAGACAAAGGCTGCCAAATTTAAGGTGGGTTGGATTCCAGCTAGCTCTGATACGGAATAAGAACATGGCTATTGGAATTAGCCTTAGTGAGTTGAAGGAATAGTTCTGCCATTCTCTCTCCTCTGCATGTATTAAAATTATACAAAATCCACAGCTGTGGAAACTGACTTCTGCTTGCAGAATAAGATTTCCTCTTCCTTGAAACCATGAGCTCCTCTAATATCGTCTGCATAGAAATCCCTCAGGGCTTTAGGGCGAATTCTAAGGCTGTAAAATGGGCAATAGATAGATAGATAGATGACTGCATATATTAAACTCCTGTACCCTATTTTAGTGGTGGAAAGCGCCCTGTGTTGCAGTCCTACATGAATACAGCGCATTGTGCACATTCCTGTTTGCACAAAGCCACAGAGAGCTTAAATCAGATATGGGAATATCTATGTGATAGTAGAGAGCACATGATGGAACACCATGTGAATTCTGAATTGGGTCCTAGTCACTTGCTTCAAAGAGATAAAGAGGTGAGAACAATGGATCTGATTACTTTAGGATTATGATTCACATTAACCTGCATTCTGCCCCTTGTTCAGAGAACAAATCCTACCTCTCTAACAATGAATTCTATTTACTATTGGGTGCAGGCAATTAGTTGAAGGATTTGTTTGAACGTGTATTCTGCTCTTGCAGTGTGGGAAAACTTGGGCCTCTTTATAGCTTCTTACAAGCAAGAGTGTAGAAAAAAGGGACAGTGTAAATACTTGTTCCTCACATATCTCTATCTTGATATGAAGCTTATCAAGGGACAATATTTATCGCATTAAAAAAGAAGTCCACACACAGACATAACAAAACAAAACAAAAAGAAACCCACCCTCTGTTTGCCTGCTCAAGTCCACTTTAGATAAAACATAGCATATGACTTGGAGTTTTGTCTGATATTAATTTAAACAATTTTTTTCAAGGCTATGAAAACAAGCCGTCGGTCAGCTGATGCCAGCCAACGGAGTTTGGCATATAACAGGATTGTGGATGCCTTAAATGAATTCAGGTGAGGTTTTTTTTTTTTTTTTACTGTTTTTCAGTTCTAACAAGTGTTTAAATGCTTCTGGTAATAAATGTATAATGCGGAAAATAAACTCTCAATTCACATTATTCTTTGCTGAAGAGCAGTAATTAAACCATCGTCAGCTATTGTTTAGAACAGAGGTGGTTAACTTATATTCTTTGCATGTTCTGAATCCAGATGTTCTGGCTGGGGAAACTAGTGGGCTTCTGGTTGTCTATTTTTAGATCTAAAGGAAATTTTAATTTAGAGACCTCCAGGGCTTTCAATCCTGTTGCTGTTCTAGGGCAAAGATCTATAATCTGGGTGATCTGTAGTGAATCTGTAATTGAGGATAACCCTGGGAACAGAGGTTTCTGCAGAAGAGAAAGGGGGGGGATGATGAAAGCAGCATTGCACCCAGTCTCCATCCCTTTTCCAAAAGTGTGGGGACATGGCATGCACTTAAGAAATGTGTATTTACAGTACAATGTTGCTTTCATCATCATGACAAAAGGGGTAGCTCCTGGAAGATTGTAGGGCAATAGGAAGCATCAAGAACTTTCCTAGAGAATGGGAGAAACACCTTTGTATATGTGAATGCCTTTTATGTGATCAGTTGTAGTGATTCAGTCTCCAGTTGTTATGTGCAAGCAAACCTGTTGCCTTTTCTTAGAGATATTTAATTAAATCCAACTTTCCTAAGGGGAAATAATGCAGATACAGTAGAATAATTGCTATTACAGTAGTTCATAAGCTATCCAGCACAGAAAATTAACTCAGAACTATATTTTGGGTACAAAGCCTTTAATCTGTCATCTACTGTCTAGCTGCCTTTAATTTGCAAAGTTTGCTTGAGAAAAGAATAATGATGGATTTAAAATGTAGTTCTGTAGTCCATTCAAGTCAGCCATTCTGGGTTTGTTTGTTTGTTTGTTTGTTTGTTTGTTTGTTTGTTTGTTTGTTTGTAAAGCATGAGGTACAATGGATTTTGGATTCTTATTTTTATTTGATTTCTTATTTGATTCTTCCTTTTATTTGCTTTATTTGCTTCCATATTTGGAATCATGTTATTCCTCTTAAAATTTGAACCTTGAAATGTAAGTCCTGTTTCAAGAAATCAGCTGATCTGTGGTGTCTTCCTCTGAGGCTTGGAACAGACTTGGCACTTTGAGGATGGTTTGCATCAGTTTCTACTGAAAAGCAGAAGAGGTTCTGATGGGGCCATTACTTAGGAATAGAGCAGAAAGTATGTGCAGTCCAGCGGCGGGTTGCTGCCTTACCGGTGCCGGTGTGCTGCACGCGCATCTCCACGCTTTGGGCGCGTGCGCGCTCACTACTCGTGCATGCCCCCTTGCGCGATTTTGCTTCTGTGCATGCGCGGAAGCAAAATCGTGCCAAAATCTTGCGAGGAGACACACACGCGCGCAAGATTTCGGCGCAATTTTGCTTCCGCGCATGTGCAGAAGCAAAATCTCGCCAAAATCTCTCTCGCGCGTCCCCTCGTGAGATCTTGGTGCGATTTTGCTTCCGCACATGCGCAGAAGCAAAATTGGCCAAAAATTCACAGGAAAAAATGGCGACGCGTGCGATGGACCGGCAGAGAGATCTCCGGAGCAGTTGCACAATCCGCCGCTCCCTACTGGAGCTATGCACTGGGAAGCTCCGGCAGGAACCCACCTCTGGTGCAGTCCCAACTTCGGTTCTTGACATATCCCATTCACAGGATTTTAGATGGCAGAGTTAGTTTGCTTGAGAGATTGGAGAGCTACTATTAAGTAGAACAGACTTTTTGATGGGCCGACCAAATCCAAGCCTAGATAGCACAGCACAATGGTAAAGCATTTCACAAGGCCATCTCATGTTTGCTATAGTCTTTATTCAGTGGAATTGCGACATAACAGAAAATGCTTTTTTTAGCATAGCCCTTGAATTCTTCCCTTGGCTACTTCTTTTGAAGCCAGAATCAACATTTGATGCCTTTGATCTGAGCCATGTTTGCAGGTATAGCCATGATTTTTAAAGGAGATTCTTCTCCTGGAAGATGGACACCCCATTCTAAACCCACTACCCCCTTGGAATGAAGAGATAGGATTAGGATTGTGTGGAAACAAGGAACAATCTGTCACTGGAGACTGTCGGTGTATTAATGTTTTAATATCACATAACTCTTCCACATAGGAACACTAAACAATGCCAGTCTGGTTTTACTGCTTCATCCCTATGTTCCCATGTTCTCTTTGGCTTCTGAAGGCTTCTGCTAATTAACTTTCAGCCCAGCTGAGGCTACAGAGGAAATTCTGAAGACCAGTTTTCTCTAGAGATACAGGGCTGGCAGAATCCCACTGCCAAGAATTTCCCTTTTGTCCTGCCTGCTGACATCTGAGCTTGTTCATTCTTTCTTTCTTCCCGAAGCCAAAGTGCCACAGTGTCTTGACATTGTGTAGAAGTGATTGGAATGGTAGTTTTAGTGTGCTCCCCACATTCTGTTTTTGGGGTTTTCTTCTTCACTGCAAAAGCAGATGCAATAAGGAAACCGTTAGAATTGGGGAGGGAAACATGTGCTAATGGCTGAATGTTTCTGCTTCAGTGGGGAAATTACTTCCCCTGTGCTGTATTATATTGCCTTCCTAGCCTCCTTTTTATCCTCTAGTCTAGTATGAAATTGTTGCTGATGGCTACAAGGAACCGATGATATCTTTAGGGAATTGCTGTTACTGGCAGTGGTTCATGTCGTTAAAGGGGTCTGGCATTCTTTCCCCCAAAAGGCTGCTTAACATGAATAAATCTGCAAGTATCTGTACGCTGCAGTACATTGTATCCTGGAATGGACTTTGGGAGGTTTTGAAAGAGGGGAGGTGTTTACTTGTACTGCATTATATTTTTTAATATTATTAGTGCTGCTACCATGCAGACATATACAGAACAAGCAGCACTCCAGTACTGTAGGATTTCTCTGCAGTTCCGATTTGGCTTGGAATTGCTAATTCCTCCTTTGTTTATTTTTATTTTATTTATTTATTTATTTTATTTGTCAAAACGTGTACAAGATAACAGGTATGGTATAAACATAAACAAAAGCAAAGTAGGTATAGGTAAATTTGGACAATAGGACAGAAGGACAGGGACGGTAGGCACGATGGTGCGCTTATGCACGCCCCTTACAGACCTCTTAGGAATGGGGTGTGGTCAACTGTAGGCAGTCTAAGGTTAAAGTTTTTGGGGTTTGGGGAAGAAACCACAGAGTCAGGTAGTGCATTCCAGGCATTGATTACTCTGTTGCTGAAGTCGTATTTTCTGCAGTCGAGTTTCGAGCGGTTTACATTGAGTTTGAATCTATTGTGTGCTTGTGTGTTGTTGCGGTTGAAGCTGAAGTATTCATTGACAGGTAGGAATTGTGGCAGATGATTTTATGAACTACATTTAGATCAGATCGAAGGCGACGTAGCTCTTTTCTAAGTTTATCTCTAGAAGCAGCATTTCTCATTTGATCTTTGATTGGGCTTACCTTGGGTTTGTGTTTAGGGACTGATTTTTGCAATGGCTTGCCCCTTTTACCTTCATAGAGAATATTAAATAAAAAGGGATGGCTTGCTACTGAAGTGAAAGAGCAACGGAAGTGAAAACATTTCAAAAAGGGGGGAAAAAATCAATACTCTGTATTGTATATAATTGAGATATTTGTTGACTACATTTTTAAGCACATGACATGTTGATTATGTAATTGGTTGGGAGGGAGGAAAATAGAGAAGTGCTTGGCAAGTAATGTGACCAGAGTTCTGAAGTACAGTAAATATTCTACAACAGCAGAGCTGGGTGCATAGAAACCAAAATATTATAGAGATGAAACTACCTCTGAGTTATTTTACTGTTTAACTAATCGTGTTAATGTGTAGAAGAGCTACTGTTGCCAGAGTGTTTGATGATCTAGTGGGAATTTTGGAGTTCTGCAAACTGCACAGTTTATCAAGTATTTATATTAGCAGTAGAGTAGCTAATTCACTTTCCAATCTTTTTTTTTCTAAAGAGTCAGCATGCCAAGGCATACAACATTTTCTTTGTTCGTTTTAAAAAAAAACCTATCCAGCTTGTTTCAGGACTTAAACCAGGGTTGAAATGCTACCTGTTCGGGCCGGTTCGCAGGAACCGGTAGTAAAAATACTGCTGGTTCACCCAAACCGGTAGTTAAAAATGCTTTAAAAAGTAAAAAAAAAGTTCCAACAATCGCACGACACAGCTGATTTCGCACAGCTGATCGTCGGAACTTTTTTTTTACTTTTTAAAGTATTTTTTTACTACCAGTTCAGGCAAATAGGTAGTAAAAAAATGCTAACAACAAATAAAAAAAGGTTCCGACGATCAGCTGTGCCACGCAATCGTTGGAACCTTTTTGTTTACTTCCAGCTCTTGCCGCTTCCGGCCGCTCGCTACTTCCAGCCACTTGGCGTGCCCACCCACCCCCGCCCTATATAAATTCCCTTTGCCACATGGCCCAGCTACTTCCTTTGCCGACACCCGCTCAGCTAAGTGCTTCACTTGACTCTGGTTCCAGCTTGTTGCAGGAGCCATTTTGTATGAAGTTCAGCTGCTTTTGCATTGTGTGTGAGTCACTTGTGTAGCTTTTGTGTTATTTTTGTGTAAAGTGTGATCGTTGGTTTTTTTAACCCAGTCACATGACCACCAAGCCACATCCACCCGGTCACATGACCACCAAGCCACGCCCACAGAACCAGTAGGGATTTTTTTTTGAATTTCACCACTGACTTAAACTAGTATTTTTCTGTTTCCACATGATCGGGAACTAACATGGATGTTTTCATCAAATGCACAGTGGAGTGCTATGCAAAGGACCAAAGTGGTTGCCAATGGCTGTAGACCTGCAAGTTGCCCAACCCTTTATTAGCAAATGAACCAGCAGATAATGATGCCCATTCATGTACGTGTATAGATGTTCTTATACAGGTAGTCCACAACTTACGACCACAATTGAGCCCAAAATCTCTGTTGTTAAATGAGATGTTTGTTAAGTGAGTTTTGCCCCCATTATACAACTGTTCTTGCCCCTGTTGTTAAGTGAACCACTGTAGTTGATAAGTTTAGTAACCCGCTTGTTAAGTGAATCTGGCTTCCCCATTGACTTTGCTGGTCATCAGGTTACAAAAGGGGATCACATGACTGTGGGACCCAGCAAGGGTCATAAATATGAACCAGTTGCCAAGCATCTGAATTTTGATCACATGACCCTGCGGATGCTGCAATGGTCATTAGTGTGAAAATAGTCATAAGTCACACTTTTCAGTGCCATTGTAACTTTGAATGGTCACTAAAGAACTGTTGTAAGTCAAGGACTACCTGTACAAGTGCAAGGATGCTTCAAAATAAGCTGGTTGCTGGTTGCTTCCATTTTTGCACTTTTCTTTAGACAAACACATATGCATAGAGGGCGGTTCACCTCTTGTGGGAACCTGACAGGAATGTTCTTTGTGGAAAGTATAGACTTTTCATAAATTCTGCAAGTGAGTGTCTTATAATCTTATTTCTATTTACCACAAGTTACAGAATAGCTTGAACAATGTTAAAATAAGAACTAGGATGCCAAGAGTTCTAATATAAGGAATCCTGTTTTTACTGCTATCATAACATTGCATCATTCTTACTTTTCTGTTCTTCACTGATTATATATATTTTTAAAAAGACTCTGCCTCCAAATTTTTGTCTTGTTTATTTGAGTATGCTGACAGAGGGGAAGGAGTTGTCAGCTGGTGTGAGTCTGCCTTGCTTTCAAAAGAAGCTGGTTTTTTTTTAAGGAAACCAGCCTTATATAAAGACAAGTTTTATTTTTAGCATATGAATGTTTCTATCAGGTTTGAGGCAAATTGGTGGGTGGGGATGATTCATTGGAATTGCTGACAAAAATCTGAAAAAGGTTGGTTAGCACCAAAGTGTTTCAGATACTAAAGAAACAGCAAAGGAGCTTTTGTCATCGAAACATAACAGGCAGGAAACGAGTTTCAGAATTTAAATCAGTCACTGAGAGGCCCATCAAAGATGAGTTCATCCAGGCTTTAAGCAACCAGCACCCAAGAGGCCACACAATGATTTTGTTGGCATGTGCATTCAGTGGCTATTACATTTTTAAATAATAACCATATGGGGAGAGGAAAATGTGCAGAAAAAGGAAGAAACATTGCAAATGGGAAACATATCATGAGCTTTGAAAGCCAGTGTGCACAATGTTTTAAAACACACCCCACCACTCTCTTGAGAATCTTTACATTAAAAAACAAATTGTGCATTATGACCTCTTCTTTAATTTACAAAGTGTCTGTGCATTTTTCAGTGCCAAGAAAAGAAAAGAAAAAGAAATACTTTCCTGTGCATACTTCAACATATTTTGAATTTAATTATTCCTTTCCAGAGTAAATTTTTCAGCTTTTGGGTTAAGATCAGAACAAGTGGAAAAAATAAGCACAAAACAAATCAGGTTATTAACAGCACTTTGGCTTTTCCAAGTTCAAAATGGTTGGCCTTCATTAAACAGGCAGCTTTTTACTCTTGTATCATCTGTGGGGAAGTCTGCAAAGTTGGTAGATCTCAATCACAGAAAGCTTAAGGGCAGCAGTGAAATCTACTTACCTTTCCTACCAGTTCGGAAGTGCACGCTTCACATACTTTTTCACCCCTGCTCCGTTCGCATATGTGCTTTTTCACCCTCTGCGCATGCACAGAAGGCTTTGCGCAATCGCAGAGGGTTAAAAAAAGAAAATGGTGGTGGGTGGGCGGAGCATCGTGCTGCCGTTGCTACTGGTTCTCCGAACCACCGGCGTCCGCTGCTACCAGTACGCCCAAACCGGGCCGAACTGGTAGCATTTCACCCCTGCAAGGGGGTATTCTAAAAGGGACATAAGTATGTTCCTTCCTCCAAAACCTGGCTTGCCTAAGTACCTAATTTAGACCTGTTTTCCTCTTTTATAAATTATTGCCTAAAATAGCCTTCCCTAACTTTGTATATTTGTGTTATGACTGCAAGTTGCAGAATTTTTAACTAATTAGATACTAAGTTGGAGATAAGTAAATTAGTATGCTAAGAACTGCATGATATCTCTTTTTATTCAATTTGAATGTGGTCAAGTTTAAAGTAATGTTCCCCAATCTTGTCCCTTTCTTGCTAGATGATTTAACTGTTGTTATCCCAGTCCCTAAATATTCTTGACCACGATATCTGGGATGATGAAAATTATCTCCCACTACATCCAGAAGAGTCTGAGTTGGGATGCTGAGTTAAAACCACAATTTTTGACAAATCCAGAGTAGAAATGCAAATGCCCTGCTACAACCCCATTCCCATTTCCTTCATAATGAGGAGATTTTGTCCTATCAACTGTGGGAAAGGTACCGGAGCTTTTAAGCAGAGCACAGACATAAGCTCTGAGCGTTATCTTCTGAGAGGATTTTCTCTCAAAAATCAGCTCAGCTGGATTGTGAATATCCATATTATACCGCAGTCTGTGTGGTGTGATGTATACAATGAGCAGTGTGACAAGCATGTGGCCTTGTTTCCAAACATTGTGTTACATGAATGGATGCCTCCACATTACCCCTTTTAATTTTACAATAATTATAATTATCATAATAGTGGAAGGGGGAAAACAGCTTCTGTCTGGTCTAAAACTGATATAGTCCTGAGGAACCAAAAGAAGAAACT
The DNA here is from genome assembly GCA_023053685.1 of Diadophis punctatus similis. Lineage (NCBI taxonomy): Eukaryota > Metazoa > Chordata > Lepidosauria > Squamata > Dipsadidae > Diadophis > Diadophis punctatus. Next base: position 168,928,741 of record JALIGW010000002.1, read on the forward strand.
CCAAGGGCCTTGACTTTGCTTTCCACTAATCAACGCCTGGACAAGTGACTAAGCTGACCTACAAGTCACCCCCATTAATTATAGGTAGACTTAGACTTGTAGATATATGTGTATTTCTACAATTAGCCTGTGTTCTTTCATCCCAGTTCCTCTTCTTTGGTGTGCATAGCTTCCTTTTTCCAGCCGTGTCCCCACCCCACCCACTCTCTTCTCTGAGTAGTGGCCACGTTGACTTGATTAGGCCTTCCTCAGAAAAAGAGGCAAAGAGATTTCCCAGAGACTCTTAAGATGCAAATGTGAGGAAAGAATTGAAACAGTCTGTGACGTGCTTTGGGCCTTACATAATCTCTGGCTGTGCCCTGTGATGCTTCTTTGAGGAGGGAAGGAATAGATGCCTGTCGCTTGCTTATCCTGAGAGAGAGAACCAGGGAGAAATGCAAGGCAGGCTGTCCACCCGCCCTTGGCCAGTTAATCCTCTGCCTAGTGTTTTGTGCAAATTACTTCTATATCTGGCACGGAGGGTTCCCTTCGCTGCAGTCACATGCCTGCTGGCGAGCGGCCAGTGGAATCTGATCTCTCTGAGGAAACACTATCAGTTGCAGATGCAGCCACAGTTACCAGAATAGTAAATAAGGAGTCACAAGACTAGAGCTAGCCTTTCAACGAAAACAAATCGTTTAATATCTCTGGCTTAAAACAGAAAGTCTTGCTTCCTCCTCCTGTTTCTCTCCCGCCCTCGAAGTACCTATGGACTATTCAGACTGAGGTAGCTTTCTGAAAGCTTGCTTGTGGGGGTGGGGGTGGGGGTTGAATATGCTGAAATGGGACCCAGGAGGCCGGTTTGAAAACTTTGAATTGCACCTCAGCTTTTGCAAAAATGGGGTGATTTTTTTTCTTATGCAAGTTACATCTTCCATTTCAAGCATGTTTTTTTGTTGTTATTGTTGTTTTGGTGGTGGTGGTGGGAATTCTGACGGATGGATGGCAGATCTGAGTTGCAGTCAAGGAAAGCCAAAGAAATGAAAGTCACCCTGAGAGAACTGTAGTTTTCTTCCGATGTTTATGTTTAACTGTGAGCCTAGATCAGTGTTTCCCAACCTTGGCCTCAGGCGGGTATGTGGACTTCAACTCCCAGAATTCTCCAATTCTGAATCTTTGGTAATGAAAGAGCAAGCAATATTGTGCTTCATAGAAAAAATACTACAGAATAGCTTTCTATACAGGTAATCCTCGACTTTCCGTCACAAGTGAGCTCAAAATTTGAGCTCTGTTGCTAAGTGAAACAGTTGTTAAACAATTGCCCTATTTTATGGCCTTTCTTACCTTTTATGACCTTTCTTACCACAGTTGTTAAGTGAATTGTTGCAGTTGTTAAATTTAGTACTACAGTTGTTATATGAATCTGGCTTCCCCATTGACTTTTGCTTGTCAGAAAGTTGCAAAAAGTTGATCACTTGAACCCAGGACACTGCAACTGTCATAAATATGAGTCAGTTGCCAAAGCATCTGAATTCTCATCATGTGATTGTAGGAATGTTGCAACGGTCGTAAGTGTGAAACACAGTCATAAGTCACTTTTTTCAGTGCCATTGTAACTTCAAACAGCCACTAAACGAATGGTTGTAAGTTGAGGACTACCTATATTAGCCCTTGTCAATCTATTTTGGAGGACACCTTCTAATGATGAACAGTTTCTTTATGTCTTCCAAACTTTCATAATCTCCAGGACCTTTTAGAGCTGCTAATATTAATTCTCTTTTACAGGGGCTTAGTTTGAATTACATTGATATTGTTAATATAGGTAGTCCTCAACTTACGACCACAATTGAACCCAAAATGTATGTTGCTAAGCGAGATATTTGTTGTGAGTTTTGTCCCATTTTACCACCTTTCTTGTCACCGTTGTTAAGGGAATCACTGCAGTTGTTAAGTTAGTAACATGGTTGTTAAGTGAATTTGGCTTAGCAATTGGTTTTGCTTGTCAGAAAGGTCACAAAAGGTGATTGATCACATGATCCCAGGACACTACAACCATTGTAAATGTGAGACAGTTACCAACAGTCTGAATTTTGATTACATGATCATGGCGATGCTGTAACGGTTGTAAGTGTAAAAAATGGTCATAAGTCCCTTTTTTCAGTGATGTTGTAACTTTGAACTGTCACTAAATGAACTGTTGTAAGTCGAGGACTGTCACGCAGTGATTATTGCCTGTTACATGTATATGCAGGGAGCTGCATCCCTATCAAATATAATGGTTTATTCCTGAGCACGTGATTAATATGTTCCTACTACGCATGTGTACATTCCTTTCTTTGATCATTCCTTCTGTTCCCAGCTTCTGTGGAAGCAAGATGTGTTTTTATAGCAAAGATGTAATTAATGAGAATTTATTGTTTTTGTACCGAAATAAATATTTCTATTTAGAACTTTAAACTGCGGTTTCATTTCTAATGTCAGAGTTCCAGGAAAAGATCTATTTTCGCCTCTAATGAGAGTTATTCTCATTCTGACAAGGACTTACCTGAACTTAAGCTGACCAGTTTTGCTAGGCTCTGTTGTAGTCTCTTTTCTCTGTGAGAAACCCTTAGGTTGTCATTTAAAGAATTCCAGGTTGGATAGTATAGAGTTCATGGAACCTGGTACACTGTTTCAGAAATCATTAAGGATGATGGAAAACAGCATTAGTATTTGACGAGGGACCTTCAAACAGGCCACTGTGGCAGTTTCTAAACTGCATGTATTGATAACCAGAAAAATGAAGTAAATAAAGCTGGAGAGATTGTGTGATTTTAAAAGTATGGAACAATAATGATGCTAATAGTATTCCATTCTTGGGGTTCTTTTTTTCCCTCTTGGATTTGTAGATTTTCAAACAATATCCTCTTGTCTGCAGAATAAGTGCTTTTCTATCCTATGTATTGCTTTCATTTTACATGAATTTGTTAAACACAAAAGTTGTTTTTATTGATTTATTTACACGATGCTGTCTAAATATGGCAACGAAAATACATAAGATGAACAGGAAAAGAATAAGCAGTTAGTTTAATGATGAGTAAATTATTTTAATAAAAGTAGAATAGCTTTCCTTTAGCTTAGTGCTCATGTTGGACTTCAACTATATTAGTGTGTTTCGAACTAACAAGGCCATGAAAAGCAAGTTGGAATATCATATTGAAAAACATTGCATTGCAAAAATGATGAATGTTATGATAATGATGATGAAATATTGAAGGCACATCTAAACTTGTTTGTAGCTTTTAGATTTACTGACAGCATTTGATACTGTGTGTAAATTGTATTTGTTTACTGCCTAAATAAGTCACAACAATAGACAAAAACTTGTTAAGTTGAACCAATAACTACATAGCAATACAAAGAAAATCTCTATCGAGTCAATTAGAACAAGTAGAAGTTTAGTAGGGTTGTTTGTTCAAGATGATCAATCACACTATTATAAAGAAGATCTTTAGAATTTCTCCAGTGTTACTTATTCTTTTTTTTTATCCCAAATCTCAGAACATGTTGAAACTCAGCTTTACAATTTTTGTTGTTCACTTTGTGAATGAAAAATTCTACTCGTGTATTTAAATAACTGTGCATATTTATCCAACTCTAAGTCTATGTAGTCAAGCTAGGACTGGATTCTACAATAATTGAATTGGGATGTCTACCATGCACTGTACCTTGTTTTAAATCTATACATTTTTATAACTTTTTTTCTCTTTTCTCATACTCTACATCCTTGTATCTTTCTGTTGGCATGCCATTGTTTCATTTAGTTTACATAGGGACTGTTTTTTGTTTGAGAAGCCTTGTCCTGTGTCTTCTTTGAAGTTACCATTGTCCATATATTGCATAAGCTGAAATCTTCTAGAAGAAACTTATTTTCCTTTCTCACTTGCTTTGAATCCCATTCGATCCATTTTTCATATGTGACCACTTACACAAATTCTCAGCATAAAGACCAAAATTATCACTTCATCGTGACATTATATAGGAAGTCATGTTAAATACTACTAATAATATATTTGTACTTGTACTCGTACATGGTTAATGTAGTTACAATGTTCATGTTGTATATTTAATGTGGTTATAGATGATTAACATATTTAATACATTTTAAATAACCTCATTTAGATTCTTGAAAAGGAAGATGTTCTACAGCAGTGATGGCGAACCTTTTTTGGTTCGCGTGCCAAAAAGGGGGGGATGCGGGGGATCACATGTGTGCGTGCCCACACCCATAATTCCATGCACCCCGCGCATGCGCGCATGACCCCCCCCCACTCCCAGCATGCAATGGCACGCCCATTTTTTGCTCTCCCCAGGCTTTAGAGCCTTTCTAGGAGCCTGGGGAGGGCGAAAACAGCCTTCCCCACCCCCTCTGGAGGCTGGAAACAGCCTGTTTCCTGACTCCCAGTGGGCCCAGAAGGCCTGAAAATCAGCCGGCCGGTGCACACATGCGCGCCGGACCTGAGCTCGCGTGCCCACCGATATGGCTCCGCGTGCCACTTGTGGCACCCGTGCCATAGGTTCGCCATCACGGTTCTACAGTAAATGGTTATAAGTTGCTTAGGTCTGAAGATAGCTCTTAAAAGGCTTATACTGTAAAAAAGAAAAAAAAACCTTAATATAAATTACTTTGAAGTAATGCTATCTGGTCATCATTCAACTAAATATAAGTGGCAAGTTGAAAGACATGGATAAGGAGATGGAAAGAGTAGAGAAGGGAAAGATGAGAAGTTCAGTCTTTGACATACTGAGCTTGAGCTGACAATGAGGCATCCAGACAGAAATATCAGAGAAGCACTTGGAGATATAAAGTTGGCTAGAAGACGCGGTTCTGAGGTTGAATGGGGTGCTTTAGTATCCTCAGTATGCAGGAGATGCTGAAAGCAGGGAGGTGAGCTTCTCAGGATTGGGGCTAAAAAAAATGAGTTTGTTTGCCCCCATACAACATGCCTCTTTGAGCCATGTGATGTAACATTTATGTTGGTAAACTTAATCTTGTCTCTTTTTGCCATTTAGAACAACTATTTGCAATCTCTATACTATGCCACGGATTACAGAACCAGTTTGGCTTACAATGATGTCGGGGATGCCCGAGAAGAACCAACTCTGTCATCACTTTATGAAGGAATTTACTTTCCTAATGGAACAAGCTTCCAGGAACCAGTAAAGCATTCCTATATTATCTTTTTTCTTTTCTTTTTAAATCTTGTAGCAGTTTATTAAGGATCACATGCATAACAGTGTCCTTTCCCCCCATAAAAATGCCTCAAACCCATAAAGGATGCTATTTATCAGGATCTAAAAATGTACCCTTAAGTAACAGTAAAGGGTACCGTGTTTCCCCGAAAATAAGATCCTGTCTTATATTTTTTTGAACCCTGAAATAAGCACTTGGCCTTATTGCCATGCACTCAAAATCCTGATTGGGCTTATTATCAGACGATGTCTTATTTGGGGGGAAACAGGGTAGAAACCTAAATTACCTCAATTGGTAACTAATTTCAATTTTCTCATTGAAGCCAAATTTAAACTGCTGAATTAACATTTTAAATCTTTATTAAGTGTAGCATAATTTTCAATTCTAAACCAAAAACTACCATTAAAGCAACAAAAAAATTAAGCAGAATACAGTTGCTTAATATCGATACTACTATATAACCAACAATAGCCAACAATAACTTGAAACACAACTTGTAAATATTTTAAAAGTCTTTTTTCAGCCTCTTTAAGTCATGGTTCAATTCTGTTTCTAAAAAAAAAAAAGTTAATGTTGCTGTAAAAGATTTTAGCCAATGAGACCTGATGGCTGACTGAAAGAATACAGATTTACATAAACAGGAAGGAAAACTTAAGATGAATTGCCAAACCATATCATCTCCAAAGAGCTCAGTAACCAGATGCTGGAAATCTATCAGCTGCCCAATATCATATGTTAACTACATTTTCTTAGCTTGGGGGGGGGAAGGAATGTAGACTTGCCCTTGGGAATGGTTCATTCCCAAGGGCAAACAAACATTTAAGGGGGAACTTTTAAAAAAAAATTCAGCATGAGAAAGAGGAAACCACAAGAAAAGAAATCAAAATAAACTATGCTATGATTTTAACATAGCTAAATAAAAGCTATGATTTTGTTTGATGTAAGGTGGGGCATAGAGAAAATCCATCTTGATAGACTTTCGAGATTTTGTTATTTTACCCTCCAACAATAAAGAAGATTCCTGAAATTCCTGCCTTCTTTGTTTCTTGAATTTGCCTTACTCAAAGGGCGGACAGTTGAACTGATGCAATTCCAAGGTATATTGTATCCAGATTTCAAAGCTTCTTTATGAATACTATTTATTTACTTATTAATTCAATTTTGAAGCAGCCTGAATCCCTGGCAACTCTTAAGTGGCTTACCGATAAAAAAAAAATAAGATCAAGAAACAAGAAGACAACTGGCCAGGGACAAAACCCAAGGAACCAAACAGGAAAACAAGCACAATCTTAAATCAAAGTCTGGGAAAACAACCAGATCTTTAGCAATTTGGGGAAAATAAAAAAGGTGGGAGCAGTTCAAATCTCAGGATGATGGTGGATATCATTCTACAGGACAGGAACTATCACTGAGAAGGGATGCTTCTAAGGTTCCCCAAGATGTCACTGTTTAATTAATGGGACCAGGAGACATATGGATAGAGGCAGTTCCTCACATGCAAGATTTTAGAAGGAATAATCAGGATCTTGAATTGCATCTGTAAGCCAGCTGTCAGCCAGTGCAGCTTGAGAAGCAGCAGGGATGTTACAATAATCCAATGGAGAGGTGACTGACTGAAGATCCTCTTGTGCTACTTGAGAGCACAATGTGATGCAGGCCAAGCCAGAAGTCCTTTTAAAGATCTAATGCAGGGGTGGCCAAACTATGGTTCTTTGAGGACCTGTGGACTTCAACTCCCAGAATTCCTGAGCTAGCCATGCATGCATGGCTGGCTCAGGAATTCTGGGAGTTGAAGTCCACAGGCCCTCAAAGAACCATAGTTTGGCCACCCCTGATTTCTAATGCATCTTCTCTTCCAGAAAAGGGAGGGGGAAGTACATTTGAAATTCTAGTTGCCTTTAAAAATTATTAGCATTACACGTTTTGGTTTCTTACAAAAATCTGATATTGTAGAATTTAAAAAAAGATCCAAATGGGTTGTATTTAATGGTTCCAGTTCAGAAACTCCATGTGTTGGTAGAACACAAGATCTGCATTCTGTTCCCTGATGTACCGTTTTTGAAACAGAAACAACAACGTGATACTATGTCAGAGTTTTGGAAATACCTTAGATTCTGTTCCCTGATCTGGAAATGTTAATTGAATTCTCTCTTACATAAGGGACATTGTGTATTACAGGCTTCCTTTTATAGAAGTAAATTCATCCAAAATCCTGTACGGTTCTTCAGTTCTTCAGTTTCTAAAGTATATACTTTTTTTTCCTCATCCAGATTTTTACCTGCTCTTCTAACTGCAGTTTTGACAAACCATCTGGCCTGGGTTCCAACTGTCATGCCAAATGGCCAGCCACCAATTCGAATATTTCTAGAGAAGCATTCCTCACAGACAGTGGACTTGTTGGCAAAGAGTCACCCGTACAATCCACTGTGGGCACAATTAGGTATATTTTAAACTACCTCAGTATATTTCTTCCATGAACAAAATATCCTTTTGCTAAGCTGTTTAATTCCTGATTGTTGAAACAGATGTATTAGAACTTCTTGCCACATTTGTTAAATGAATCACTGCAGTTGTTAAGTTAGTAACACGATTGTTGAATGAATCTGGATTCCCCATTGACTTTGCTTGTTAGAAGGATGCAAAAGGTGATCACATGACCCTGGGGCACTGCAACCGTCATAGCTGTGTGTCAATTGTCAAGCATCCGAATGTAAGTCACAGGACCATGGAGATGATGCAATGGTCATAAGTGTCAAAAACGGTCATAAGTTACTTTTTCAGTGCCGTTGTAACTTCAAATGGTCACTAAACGAACTGTTGTAACTCAAAGACTACCTGTATTTCCAAGTTTGTTAGTCAAGTTTCTTACAGTTTGATTCTATGCATATTTATTCAGCAATAGCATTATGATAAATTATGAATTCTGAAGTGCAAAACTCTGGAATTTTATCCAGCTGATCCTAATGGATTGGGCATTATTATGCATTAAGCAAATCACATTCTGTGGGGTTTTTATATATAAAGTTTCAAGACAGCTGCCAGTTTGTTTGTTTTTATTATGCCTGGGCCATATCTGTAGCGATGGTCAAAATGAGCTAAAAAGGACAGGAGTAAGAATCAATTGACAGTAAGGCCATAGTACATTCTTATAGAGTAGTAACCAGATAAACAGCTGCATCTGAAAGAGTTCCAAACAGAGAATGTCTAGAAGGTTTTTGAAGAGAAGTTACAACATATTGTACATACTTTGGAACAGTATTTGGCTATAATCATCGAAGTAGAACAGAGTGATCTGATAGTAACAATTTGAGATAGAACAAACCAATGTAACCAGGAGTCTCTGCAAACTAATCTGAGAGGTACCCTCCATCAATCATTTTTTTAATGCATGTCCAGACATTTATAAATAATCTCAGAAATGCTATATCAGGCTTCAAGGAGCAACTTTGAATGATTTGCCCAGCCCTAGAGTTCAGTTTGGTGGCCACTTTTTTTCTCTCTCTCTCTTAATTGCATTGTAAAATTCATGATAGGAAAGCCATGTTGCTTTTTTTCTCTTACACAGTGGTTCTTCTCCAGATGGTTATTTCTGTTCTAAGTGTTGGGAAATAGAAAGATACTCTGCCTTTTCATAAATTTCAACAGTGACAATGGCCCTTAACAGCAAGTTTACGATTGTGAGATAGACAATATGTGTCTGTGTGTGTTTATGCAGATTTGTGTTCCCTGCACCAATTTGGCTTAGAGCTGAAAAAGATTATCCACTCTTAGTCTATACAGAAGATCTCCATTATAATTCAATTATTCTGTTGCATACTGAAAATAACAGCATACTGTTTTTATATTCTGTTTCACAGGAGATCTGTATGGAGCCATTGGATCACCTGTGAGACTATCAAAAACAATTGTGGTGGGCAAAAGGCAAGATCTTGTGCAACGCTTACTTTATTTCCTTACTTATTTCATAAGATGCTCGGAGTTGCAAGAGACTCATCTTTTGGAAAATGGTGAGGATGAAGCCATAGTAATGCCTGGTACAGTCATCACCACAACACTAGCAAAAGGGGAGGTGGAGGAATCTGAATATGTGCTCGTCACAATGCACAAGAACAGAAGCAATCTATCCTTCCAAGAGTCTGAAGAAGTGAGAACTTCTGACTGCGGTTGTAAATATTGCAAATGCCCTGTTAATCAAAAAGCAGATACTGTTTCAGGACTGGAGAAAGAAGATTCACAGAATGGCCTAAAGATGGATGAAGCTGCTTCATATGAAAGCAGTGTGGAGCCTTCTAATGTTCAAGAAAAGTCCGTTGAAGTTAAATGCAAAGAAGTATCAATGCTTTGTGCAGGAATAAAGTTAGAAAGAGTAGTCTTCCCGGGATCAGCATCTGTGGAAACGTGTGTGTTGCCAGAGTCCAGTTTGGAACCAACTGGTGGATTATGGCAGAATAGAGAATTGATGGATTCTGACAATCAGCCTGTTGAACTGTTGAGATCAATAAGTACAATGGTAGAGAAGAAACCGCCTGATAAAATGTCATCGCATGCAATTCCTTGTGGTGTGGCTGAAGTTCAAACAAAGGTGACTTTCCTCATTGGAGATTCTATGTCCCCTGATTCAGATATTGAGGTGCGAAGTCAAGTGGCTGAAGAACAAATGTCCAGGCACAGCAGCCATATGGAGATGGAAGAAGGAACAACTGTTGAGCAGAACTGTGAAAAACAAACCCTCGAGGACCAAAAAAGAGATCAGAATGTGCCCGAAAAGTTCCCTCAGGTTGCTATTGAGGTCCAGAATTGGAATCCTTACAGAGCGGAAAGTGCAAATTTGCTTACCGAATATTTTACTGAAGAAGGTTCTGTTGTAACCAGGACTATAGATGATATTCCAGTGGAAACAGCAAGAGACATTCTAGACTCTAATAGTAGCTTAGAATTTCCACCCAAAACTTTGAGTACAAAGAATAACAAATCCCCTAGTGAATTTTGTAAGTTTATGGAATCTGTTCGTCAAGAGATTTGTAAAAGCTGTTTTGCGGAGCAGGACCAAAGAGAAAAACTCTCCATATTTATCCCCCATGGGGAAAGGGAGAATTTAGAAAAAAAATCTGATCCAGGTGTGGATTGGGACATTCCAAGGAATGAGAGTTCTGATAGTGCTCTTGGTGACAGTGAAAGTGAGGATGCAGCTCACGATGCTGCAAGGACAAGCAGCAATTATTATGGGGCAGAACAAGAAGAATGGACGGAAGAAGAGGACATACCATTTCCTGGGTAGGTAGTATTTTCTTGTAGCAATGTACATTTTCTCAAATCTGGATGATTGTCAGCCCTTCAGAGTAGACCAAACGAGAAAACCAATATTTTTATTGAATAGGTAATAATAACAGAATCTTGCAAATCTATATGTGCTGCCCCCTCCCTCCTTTCCTTTTTCATTGTGAGAACTAAGGAGGGTCTTGTCTGAGATGTCTTCTCAGGTTACTATCCGCCTTGGACTCGACCCTCTTTTATCTGACCATAGTGAAACTTCCTCCTTTTCCTCAAGGCCATTCCCTCTTCCCTGTGCAGGGATTTACTACATTCCTCCCAAATAGTGATTTTGAAGGTAGTAGCCAGACTTATAGATGTATGTGTGTAAAGGTTAAACACATATTCTATGGAGAAAATGCTATGTATTTAATTATTTTAACTGGGTTTCTTTCTTGACATTACTTTAAGAAATGCAGTATTGCAAATGATACTTATTTCACTGAAGCTGCAATTTAAAAGAGTCTCTAATTACCCTTTTGCACTTCGTAGAGTATAATCCTAATTTAGGATAGGTTATTTAAAGGAAGACGGTTGTTTAAAAAATACTATGACTATTATTAACCAGGTTTATATAGTTTCTTCATGTCTAGTCTATGATCCAACTGGAAGTTTCTTTCATCCGTAGTCTAACCTTGATCCACAGTGAAGATGACCCAATTTGCACTAAAATTGATCATATGCTTATACATGAAAGACAGACTTTATTATGGTCAGTTGAAAACAAAACCTGTTAAAATAAGAATAAAAACACCAAACAGAATAAGAATGTTACATGTTGGCAAATTCATTGGTAGACAGTTGGAGTATGTCTAATTTTACAGGCAGTCTTTTAAAATTTGGCTATGTTCAAGGAAACACAATCATGCTGATGTAATAATCGTAACTGTGCATAAAAACGATCAGAATTTTCCAGGTACTTTTCCAGGTAAGGTGGGTCCTAGGATCCTTACTGTACCTAGAGCAGTGGTTCCCAACCTTTCTAATGCCGCGACCCCTTAATATAGTTCCTCATGTTGTGGTGACCCCCAACCATAAAATTATTTTGGAGACCCAGCAAACAAAGAGACAAACAGGGAGAGAGGGAAGAGAGAGACTGAGAGATATTAGCACAGGGCTAGCCTGATCATATGGAGCAGGGCGGTGGCGATGGACCATGCTCCGGCACCACCTCCTTCTCCAGTTCCCTCCGGCTTAGCTCCTCCTGCCCCCGGCGGTGGCGCCCTCAGCACCAAGGCTGTATGATCATGTTAGCCCTGCGCTAATATCTCTCAGTCTCTCTCTTCCCTCCCTCCCTGTTTGCCTCTTTGTTCGCTGGGTCTCCGCGCCAGCCAAGGGCGAGAGGGCAGACAGACGATTCCGACCCAGCTGTCCTCCTTCCCACCGTCATGCGCTGTGAAACTTAAGTGGTCGTTGGCTGGCCGTTCCCTCCCGTGACTCCCTTTCCCTTCAAAACCAGCAGGAAGAAATTGCCGCTGCGAGCAGGAGACAGGGGCGGCCACAGATGTCTTAAGCACCGCCTTGTACTCTCCAGCGGGCAATCTTGCGACGCCCCGCCCCTTAGCTGATGCCATTAAAGCTCGGCCGCCAGGCGTCACAAACGCCTCTCACCGAATGGCACCTCTCCCGACCAATCGGAGGGCTTGGGCGAGTTGAGCCAATATGGCCAGGCTTGTGGCAGTGGGGGGGGGGAGCTGAGGATGCCAGGGCGACCCCTGGGAAATGGTCATTCGACCCCCAAAGGAGTCCCGACCCCCAGGTTGGGAACCACTGACCTAGAGGGTATAGTATAGCAGACACAAGCTGTATAGGAGCTCATATATGTGTAAGTCCCACTGAAATCAGTGAAATGTTGGTGGCGTTGATGCAGTAGTTGCCCACTTAGTAGTTGTTTTGGTGAAGTAGAGACAAATCAGTGCTAGTTATAGTATATATGCCCATGTTATACCTTTTTTTCAGGTCAAAATTAATTGAAGTGAACTCTGTCCAGCCCAGTATTGCCAATTTTGGAAGGTCCTTGCTAGGTGGCTACTGTCCATCTTACGTACCTGACTTTGTTTTGCAAGGAGTAGGAAATGATGAGAAACTGAGACACTGTTTGATGTCAGATTTGTCGCATGCTGTGCAGGTAATTTAAACTATATTCAATGGATGAAATATATCTCAAAAGCCAACGAAAGGAAATACTTCTGAAGCCGTGCTAGAGCAAGCATGGAGTTTTTTTAAAAAAAATCATGATCTCCATCAGAAAAGATTCTTATCGTTTCATAGAAAAATGAAAGACTTGTTCAATAAAGGCTAAGAACCTTTGGCTAAGGATCTTTAGATGGTCTCTTCCTTGAGGTCACATTTAATTCTCAAATTTGAGGCTAATCTTATTTCATTCACTATTTAGTGATATTATTTATATAACCATTAATTAAACATTTATGTTTGAGTAATAGGTATTAGTGGGAAAGAACTCGTCTTCCCGTCCTGCTTAGAAGGTTTTAGAGGCATCTGGTTGGCCCTTTATTTAAACTGAATTATACATTAATAAGATTCATAATCTGATCTACAAAGGGAACATTTATATTTTAAATTATTATTTAAGTTTTTTCACTTGTTACTGGCACTAAAAAGTGTAATAGGGTGTTGCTGTTACCAATGTAGACAAGTACCGTGTTTCCCCGAAAATAAGACCCTCTCTTATATTTTTTTGAACCCTGAAATAAGCGCTTGGCCTTATTGCCATGCACTCAAAAGCCTGACCGGGCTTATTATCAGGGGATGTCTTATTTTAGGGGAAACAGGGTAGTAATGAACTAAGAACAGGAACATGTATATTAAATGTGACCTTAAAATTAACTTTACATGTGCCATGGTTTTGTAAGGTTAGCAGCTGGTTGTATTTTTGTCCAACAACTTCCTGTGCAGTAGTGACCTAAAGATTAACATTACTCAGGAAATATAAGTCATCATTTTCTGGCTTGTGATTTGAAATGGGTGTTTTCCGTTTATTTTCAAACAAAAGGGAACATATTTTTCTCAGGTTGCAGATAGTCCTCGACTTAATGACCACAATTGAGCCCAGAATTTCTATTGCTAACTAAGACGTTTGTTAAGTGAATTTTGCCCCATTTTACAACTTATCTTGCACAGTTGTTGTGAATCACTGCAGTTGTTAAGTTAGTGACAGCATTGTTAAGTGAATCTGGCTTCCCCATAGACTTTACTTGTCAGAAGATCACAAAAAGTGATGACATGCCCCCGGGACACTGCAACCGTCATAAATACGAGTCAGTTGCCAAAACATCTGAATTCTGATCATGTGACTATGGGGATGTTGCAATGGTTGTAAGTGTGAAAAACAGTCAAGTCACTTTTTTCAATGCTGTTGCAACTTTGAACAGTCACTAAAGAACTATTCTAAGTTGAGGACTACCTGTATAATTTCCAACATCAAAAATGACCAAGAGTGATGAGACAATATACTGTATATAGACCCCCCGTATACATTAACAGACGTTCCCATACACAACCCTGCCTGTGAGAGAGAATGGATATAATATTTGTGATTTGAGGGCCTCAATCATTTAGGCTTTTGTGGTTCAAATGTAAACAACTTGGGTACATTTGATCTGCTTCAGAACTACTTCAAACTCATTATTTTACAAGTGCTTCTCTTTTGCTCCCTCTACTGGTGTTTGTGCCTAAGGCAGGCTTGTTTTATTTTATTTATTTATTTTATTTATTTATTTTGTCAAACATGTACAGGATAGTAGTTGTTTGTATAAACATAAGTAAAAAAGTACTGATAAAAGAGGACAATAGACAGTGGGACAGGGATGGTAGGCACAGTGGTGCGCTTATGCACACCCCTTACAGACCTGTTAGAAATGGGGAGAGGTCGACTGTAGACAGTCTAGGGTTAAAGTTTGTGGCTACAACTTCACAATTTCACAATATGAATTGGAAGATGACATCCTTAGACAATTTTATTTTCAAAATGAAAAAAAAAAGATAGAACCATCCTAAGGTGCTTTGCTCAACATCAGTTTAGTTGATGTAAATTGAAGCACTCTTGCACAAAAGTACAAAGGAAGAGAAAGAGATCTTTAAATAAGTTTCAGAGCTTGTATGTGAACCTGTTCTTGAAAATGAGATCTGGAACTGTTGTTGAACTTCAAAATTCAGAATTGCCTTGGAAATATTGACTTTTGTAGTTACTTATAGCCTGTGTCTTTATTACAGTGAATATACTAAGAGTTTGTTTCATTAAATTATATACTGCCTTTCATGGAATTGCAGCTTTCCCCAAAACACTGCATCTCTGCTGTTGCTGATACATTGTTTGACCTCTGATTCTAAATTATTTTGAGATTTTCATTCTCAAATCAAGTTTACTGAGAAAGTTCTCCTACACCATTGGTTGTTGGCTATAATATCTTTAATACCAAAGTCACATTTGTTAAATGGCATGTATCTGTTTGACTTCTAGCATCCTGTTCTGGATGAACCAATTGCAGAAGCTGTCTGCATTATCGCAGATACTGATAAATGGACAGTGCAAGTGGCCAGTAGCCAGAGACGAATCATCGACAACAAACTTGGGAAAGATGTATTAGTCTCTAACCTTGTCTCCAACCTGCTTCATTCCACTCTTCAACTTTATAAGCATAATTTATCTCCAAATTTTGTAAGTACTTGGGCAGTTGAACTGTGAATTGGAATCCTGCGGTTTCTGTCACTGTGCTACATTATTGTATTTGCCCTCTTCCCCAAAAAATCAAAATGTCTTTAGTTCCTTTGACTTCAATTTATTTTTTTATGTGAACTCTACTTATTCTTACAAACTTTGGAACTTCCCAGCAAACTTAGCAATTCTTCAACTTCTGGTTGTTTCCCAAGACTGATGTTTCCGAACAAAAGAGCAGAAGTGGATGGAGATTATACTCCAAAAATATACCATATTTTTCGGACTATAAGACGCACCTAAATTTACAGGAGGAAAACAAGAAAAAAATAGTTTTTGGCCTCCCGTGTCGCGTTTTCACCCTCCCAGGCCCCCAGAAGCACTCTACAATGCTCCACACAGCTGGTTTTTGCTAAAAAGGTGCCCGTTTTTGGCCTGCAGAGTGCTTCTGGGAGCCAGGGAGGGTGAAAACGCGACACGCTGAGGACTTGGGAACTCAAAAATGGGCCCGTTTGTGGCAAAAATGGGCCATGTGGAGTACTGCAGAGTGCTTCTTGGGGCCGGGGAGGGTGAAAACGTGACGCGCAGAGGCTTCAGGAGACCAAAAACGCCCGTATTCGATCTATAAGACACACCTAAATTTTCACCCACTTTTAGGGGGGGGGAAGGTGTGTCTTATACTCCAAAAAATATGGTAATTATCAGTACATCTAAAGCTTCCACTCTCGAGTTTTATTTCTTATGTTGATTAAATAGGAAATTGCAGACTACAGACTATTTAGTTTCATGTTTGAATTTATAATCCCAATAACTGAAAAAATGTTACAAAATCCATCACAGTGGCCACAACTAGTCACTTTGCAACAATTTAATATTTATTCATTGCTTGCCTCTTTTTCATTATTCTTCCTATGCCTTTCACATACACTCCCACTTTTCCTATAACATGCTTGATTTTGAAAGTTTAAAGAGTATGGTATGCATCCAATCAGAGGCTATTTTGAAAACTGATAATAATGTCAACAATCAGCTAAATTATCTTCATGAAACTAAATCAGAAGAGATTATCCATTATATCTGCACTTTTTTTTTTTTGCTTTATTTCAGAAATACTTGTCGATATGTAGCAGGATGAGTTTTAAAGCAGGAAAGTTTTCCATTGAATATCTTCCTTCTATTTTAAGATTATCATTAGTCTTATATATATTTTTTATTTGACAAAAGCCCAAGTAGTAGGGAATATGTTAAGCTCTGCAACCTACTAAGAGTCTCTGTGGAGTGGGCAGCATACAAATGCGACAAATAAATAAACAAACAAACAATAAATAAATAAATAAATAAATAAGCTAATGTAAAACTAATGTTCAGAAGCTGAAAAAGATAAAGGAGATGGTTTGATAAACAGGTAGGTGCCAGGTTTTCCATGACTTGCAAAGATATGGATTTTTGTCTCTTCACAGGACATTTGTTAAGAGAAACAGTGTCACCTTTCACATTAAGACATTATTCAAGTTCTGTATGAGTAAGAATCCAGATGCTGAAATTCCTGTACTCTGTTCTTCCTCACTCAATAAGTTTAGTTAATGAAAGCTGTACAAGAATCCTGTTTGGAAGACTTACCTTTGGTTAAGTCAGTCCTTCTCAAATATTGGGGTACCCCCTCTGGGGGGGGCTCGGAGCGATGCCAGGGGGGCGCGTGTAACCCTGGGGAACATGTGTGGTCCCTCTTGATCGATTCCCCCAGATGGGGAGTGTTTTCCCAGTTGCACGCTGCTTTGAGCCCGAAAGAGAAGCCGGCCAGGCGGGGCGGGGCGGCTGCGTGGGTTCTTGTTGTTCTCAGCGGGCGCCGTGGCAAACCTGCTGCTGGACAAGGAGGAGCACCCTCTGCAGCTGGGCAAAAGCTTTGAACGGCACCCTAAAGCCTCCTCCACACCATTCGCTGTGAGTGCCCAGCAGAGGTGGCGCTTATGGGCCAGGCCAGAGACCCCAAAACATCGGCTTGATTAAGCTGGCCTGGCCCTGTGTCAAAAGAGGGCCCTAACCACGGTAGCCTATGCCTGCCTAACCGAAAACAGGCTCCACTGAGTTCAGTGTGACTTACTCCCAGGTAAGCGGGTAGAGCAGCCTTCCCCAGCCAATAGTTTGCTTGCAGCTTATAATAATAAATATTAACACTAAAATTCCATTGGGGCCCAGATCGGAGAGTTGGGGGCGCGCAAAATGTTTACTTCTTCCTAAGGGGAGCGTAACAGAAAATAATTGAGAAGCACTCGGTTAAGTTAACTATCAAACTTCGACAACTATCAAGAATTGATGCTATTAATGTCTAATATATTTACTGATTATAATGACTACAACATGTAAGCATATTCAGATGTGTATTCGCCTACAATAAAGACTTATCGGCCAATGTTGTGATGTTATTGTTTCTTTTTTCATTTGTTCCTAGTGTATCATGCACCTAGAAGATCGGTTGCAGGAGCTGTATTTTAAGAGCAAAATGTTGTCAGAATATCTCAAAGGCCAAATGCGGGTTCATGTGAAGGAACTGGGAGTAGTACTGGGGTATGCTTTCTATCCAATTCTTGGTCCTGTTTACTTGTTTATTTTGAATACACAACTTTGTAGGGCTATTTGCAACAAATGTTTCATAGTCAGGAACAGCATTAATGACTTGACCTGCAATTTGGATCTCATTTGCTTTCACACTGAACTTTTTACTAGGAAAGCATCTGTACTGAGTTGCAGAGTTTAAATTATAACCTACTTGGAGCAGGAAAGATAGGTTTCATTAGCTGCTTGCCTATTAACTCATGTGAGAAACAAAGAAAACTTTAAGCAAGAAGGGTCTATCTAAGGGCAGCAATTAGAGCTGACTGTTGGTAAATTACAGGGTAATTTTTGGAAGAACAAAAGTTTGTATGTACGATATATCTCAATATGTTGTTCTTACGCAGTATAAGAATCTATTATAATACCAGTCCTTAAAGCTATATTTGTAGGCATCATATAAAATCAGGCAAAGAATATATTTTCTTAGTTTATGCTTTTCTTTTTCTTGGGTTCCTATTTATTTATATCTAATTTTAAGAAAGCATTCCAAATTTAAACCCAGTGATCAAAAATTGTGTGCCTGAAAATGTTCAGAATTGCATCCGTCCACTTTTGATTAAATCTTTAGCAAAGCAGATCTATTGTCAGACTGGTCCTGGGGGGATTGCTTCTTGTGACCATCAATCCCGTCATATGTATTTATGAAATAAGTGTTTGCATTTTTTAATTACAGAAACATCCAGAGGTTACTGTAATATATTTAAAGTACATTGACAATTCATATAAACAAGCTGTTTATGTTTTAATAAACTAACTAGAAGTACTTTTACAGGAGAAAATTATAATGAGCTTCAGAACTTTTCAAGTCATGGTGGTTGTTGATAATATTTCTTTGTCTTGTAGGATTGAATCCAGTGACCTCCCTTTATTGGCAGCTGTAGCAAGCACCCACTCTCCATATGTTGCCCAGATTCTTCTCTAAAACACCAAAAGGGCAAAGACAATAATTCTATTTTTATAAAACGGAAGACAAGGAAACAGACATGAACTTCCATTTTCCAGACTCGTTCTTGCTTGCAGGCAAGTGACTTGAACAACCTGCCAGCTTGATAATGTGCCTCTGCAAGTGAACACATAAATGTACAAACATGTTCCCTTCTTTTCCTTGCCTATTCATTTAAAAATCAACCAACCAACCAACCAATAGAACAGAGATTCAGATTACTAACAAAGACACTAGAGCTTGGAGTACATGGTTTGGACAAGGATTGCCAAAATGCAGACTGTTGAATTACAGGATCACCAGAATGAATAACTCCTTTGTGGCCTCCAAAGTGCTGTTGGTGCTTGTACAAGGGATTGGAACCAGCTAATGTTTGAAGCCAATTAATAGTATATTTACAATGCATAATGACGAAGCTCTTTTTGTAACCAATTCAACTGCATTAGAAGTACAACAAAATGTTTATCTGATAAAGGCAGATAGGATTGTAACCAATTCAACTGTGTCAGAAGTGCAGAAATTGATTTGTTAATGGCAGGTAGGAGTTGGGAAGGTAGTGTGCAATTCTTTCCATCGGAGGAGACCTGGGTGTAATATTTGTATGAATGCTTGATATTGATTGAGAATGAATGAATAAATATGAATATATATATATATATATATATATATATATATATATATATATATATATATATATATATATATATATATATATATATATATATATATATATATATATATATATATATATATATATATTCATATCCCCCCGTTTGGGTGCGAAATTGACATTATGCTTGTTATGTTCTGATGTTGATACTACTGTTTAAAGATTACAGAAAACAAATATTTGTTTTTTTATAAAAAAGGAAAAAGCTGAACAAATGTTCCGTAATATTTTGTTAGTTTTTTTAACAAGAATTTCTTCCCCTTTTGATCAAGACGAACAATCATCTGCATACCTAAAAGTGTGTGATTCACATGTAAAGCTAGGATATAGTCTGCTCTTGCCACATATAGATTGGCCTTTAACAATTTGTCATCTAATTTCCAAATTAAAGCTAGAATCCCAAATGATATTCCATCTTAGTTTTTCTCCTGCGGTATTGAGAAATTAAGCTGTTGATTGCAGCTGTATTGCCTGGCCTGACAGCTCTCCTGTTCCTCTTAGGGCTCCTGTTTTTGGCTGTAGAGGCGTTTATACAGTACAAGTGGATTTAAAATATTCTGGTATGCTATTTTCATGTTGTAAAATACAGGAAATCTTGGAGCAAAGAATTTGCTTATTTGTTCCCTCTCTGTTCCTGCATTGTGTGACAGCTGCGTATGTAGTTATTCTGTTATCTTTCTTGATGGCGGCTATTGGTGATTTGAAAGCATCCATTTAAGCGGTTTCCTGGATGAACTCTAAGCAGGACCTCTAAATGGGAAGTTTTCCCACGGCAACAGTGAACTATAGGTTCATTGGCTATTTTAAAAGCTTGTAAATTCTCAACCTTGGCAAGTTGAAGATGTTGTGGAGTTTAACTCCTAGAATTCACCAGCCAGTTTGGAAGTTGAAGTCCAAACATCTTCAAGTTGTCAAGTTTGAAAAGTATTGGATTAACAAGAGATCTTGGTAATTTCTTCAAGTAATAAGTGTTACCATTCATGAATTTCTCCAAAATTATTAGATGATTAAACATTATCCTTCAATTCCAAGCATTTGGTTGAATTGGTTTTTTTTTAATGATCTTGTTACTCATTCTAATTATATAATGGGAATAGTTACTGTGCAAAAGTTATGGCATGAGAGCATGCTTTCTTGTGACTGATAACTTGTATATGGTACATGAAATATCAAGGTACTGCATAGATTTATCTGGATTTTAATTTTTTTTTCCTAAGGGAAGTATAACAGCGCTGTAGCATTGACCTCATATCATGCTGTTCAGAACAATGTATGTACAAGACTAATCTTGATTTTTGCAATATTTCTAATGCCCATTAATATGTCTTAATTTTAAGGCTGAAAATGTTTAAGTATATTGCACATAAATGCTAACAAATTTATTTCCACTGTTAACTTGCAAATGCAAGATTGTTTTAAAAAACAAAGGGAAACGGGAATCTGAAACATGATTTTTCAATGTAGCCTTTTAAAATCTGTTTGAGTTAAAAACAGGTTTTTTTAAAAAAGGGGTTTTAATTGTCTTGTTTTCAGTCTTCTCTAAATTATGTAAATGGTAGTATGTGTTATATGCTGGATAAAATGTACATAATGGTTATATTTTGTGTTTTTCTGAGATATATACACATACACACACACACACACACATACACAAATGTACATACATATCTCAAGATGTGCACTTGTATTATAATAACTGTTCCCAGTTTTAGGGGAATTTTGTGCAATAAATACAAGTTTGTCCCTTTAACTGCTAGTTGTTAACATTGTCTTATTTTATTCAGGGTGGCAGATTGTTGGTTAAAAAAAAAAGCCATAATCTATGATTATTTCAAATACTAAAGTCCCATCCCTCTTGTACCTGTATCAATTTCATATGCACATAGAGAAGGTTGTGATAGCTGTTTTGACCTCCATTCTGCAAGTAATGGTGTAGAGCTATTTATGAATAAAGGGGGGAAATGCATATCAGGAATATGAATTGGTATTATCTATATTTTTTTAAGATCACCTCAGTTGCCTACCTTGGATTTTGGAGAGACACAAGACTAATTGTGTCCTTTGCAATTTTCTAACTACTGCTGCCTTCACAAGTGGCTTAGATCTCCCTTCTTTCTTCCCAAAGGCCTTCAGAACCAGCTATCTGGGAAGAAAAGCAACATGATTATATGATCTTAGGTACTATCACCTGGAGCCCCAAGGTTTCCTTGAGCAAGTTGATATTTTCTTAGCCCATTTGTGTGATGCTTTAGGCTGAGGCCTCACCTTTTAAGGTGAACATCCAACTGCAGGGCAGCACTTACTGATAGGATAATAAGAGGTTTCTGCTAAATAATTATCTATGGATGGAGAAAAGTCATCTGATGAGAACAGTAGAATATGTTTAAATGGGCAGAATGTGCAGAACATTAGACCAGAGGTGTCAAACTGGTGGCCCGCAAGCTGGATGCGTCACACACAGGCCACGCCTACCCCAGCTCTGCGAATGGAGAAAACGTCACAAAACTTCATGTGACAGCAACATGACACCGTGAGTTTGACCCCTGTGCATTAGACATTCTTCTTGGAAAGCAAAGATCCCTTTGAAACAGTTGTTCCTGGTGAAGATTAGCATTTTTAACATCTGCATAGGACTTATCTGTCTTTCCTTTTTGTTCTCTCAAGTTTATCTATACATAGTTTTGTTCTCCTCTTCACTTTGATACACAGAGACTGTGTAGTGAAATATACATATTATCTTGGTGTGAAAGATTTATAACCCAGCGTTTATGTGTTCTGGAAGTTACCAATTGATCCTAGCATTTCTATATAAGGTGGGAGAAGATTTCTGGTAGAACTCCGAGTCAGATAAATTCAATTGCTATAAAAGAACCTCCAATGTGAATTTATATCATTTCCCGTCAGAAGCCAGTGATCCAAAATATTTTCAGAATGTTCTTTAGAAGTTCTAAGCAAGGAAAATAATTTTATTTTAAGTAAATACAGTATGTAAACATATTTAAATATGTTTAAATATGTTTATCTTAAATCTGACAGAAAAGATCATTTACTCACTATGTATCTTCCAAGGAAGTCAACAGGATTGTTTACAATAAGAATTTAAAATGCTTCAGATCTCTTTCTTGGAAGCACTAAAATTATTTCAGAATCATTTGCTTCCTTGTACTAAGTAATTAAATGTAAACACTGATAATTGATTCCTTTAGACCAGGGGTAGGCAAAGTTGGCTCTTCTATGACTCGTGGACTTCAACTCTCAGAATTCCTAAGCTAGCATGATTGGCTCAGAAATTCTGGGAGTTGAAGTCCACGAGTCATAGAAGAGCCAACTTTGCCTACCCCTGCTTTAGACTATTCTGAACAACAGCTATATTCATGACTGGGTACTCTTACTATGATTCTGGGTAAGAGAATAATAAGGAATTCCTATACATATAAATCTATACTGCCCAAAGACACTGTACTATCAATGAATCCTCACAAATACTGAATTGTATGATATCAGGGAGGTAATATTTGTCAAGCTTCTTACTTGGACCAAATTACTTATAAGGACACAGAACTTTAGAGCAAAGAGACTCTTGTTCATACTTGGAATTTTTCAGTATGATGAAAGCATACATGAACCACTTCAACAAAGTTGACACACTAGAACCGAGTTGCGAAATCACAAAAAATGTCCCATGAACAATAGCTATAAGAATGTAATTTCTTACAGCATGATTCAGAGTTGACACATTTTTGAAGCCTCTCAAATCCCCAGAAACATGAAGAATATAACATCCCATCTGTATTAGATCAAATGCCTTTCCCTACCTAATATATTCCATGTGTTTTGAGGCTATTATTCCTAAAATTCCCAGACAATTGGTCCAGCATCCTTGATCATAAATGGTCTACAAAAAGTCTCTCTTTAGATTACAACATAAGGATAATAGTGCTTTCCCAGTAATAATACTCAGAGACATAACCACCATGTTATTTAAATCTGTTAGTCTTTTTTAAAACAAGGTTAATAATAATAATTGCAGCTAGAACTAAGAAGGTTAAAATAAAATCTGCATGGAATAACAGTAGCAGAGATTAGTAAACTTCCCAGTTTCATTTCATTATTTCATTTCATTTCCTGGAATCAACATTTTATTACAGTTATTGACTAGCAAACATTTTCTGTAAAACGGTTCCACATACTGTATAGCACATATTTTTGAAAGAAGGAAGAAAAATCCTATTTATTTTTTTGTCACTTTTTTCTTTATCCTTTTAAAAATTGTGTTTCCATTTCCTGGACCGAACAATTTGAAAACTCTGTCAACAAGTGTGAGTAAGTATAGCCTTATATAATGAAAAACTATGTGTTCTTTGAATAAAAGTCCTGCAGCTGCTCATGCTAAATAACTGTAAGCTGTTCCCATCCCTTCGTCCTGGCAGCTTCTGAATCTTTAGGCATCTGCCAACTTTTTAATGGGTTGGGATGAAAGGATGAAATGCCACCTTCACGTTACAGAAGTTTAGAATATAATGTTTGGTGCAATGGTTCTTAAAGACTCTGAGCTAGAAACCAGGAGAGGTCACATCTGAGGCACATAGCCAGGCAGGTGATCTTGGGTCAAGCCGTCTTTCTCCACCCTAAGCAGTAGGCAAAGGCCACCACTTGTGAAAAAATGTTGCCAAGAAAACTTCATGGATTTGCATATTGGAATCAAGACTGACTTGGGAGAATACAACACACACACACACACACACACACACACACACACACACACACACACACGGATGGAAGGTAGAGTCAACCTTGAGGCCCCTTCAGGATAGAACTTCAAGCTGTGGGCAGAGTTAACCTGCAATACTGCATTTGAACCACTGTGCCACTATGGCTCTTAAATGAGTGTCAGTTGGTGAAACTAACATATACATACCAAAAGTATGGAACTAGCTCATCCTTTAATATATTACTAAATCTAGACAATCTGGAGCATCTATTGCTGCATCTTCTTAATTTTGGGACAAGATGATATTTCAATGACACGATGGAGGTTTTAATAACAAGTAAGATAGCTTATGGCCAAAACTTCTATTATAAATCAAATGCCTTGATGTAAGCTTGTCCTTTCTTTTTCATTTCATTTCCAAAGTTATATTCAATTTTGAAGAAAAGACGATGTTCTTCAAAGTTTTGAAGAAAATTATAATGCTTGTAACATTAATATCTGAAATTTACATTTTTTTTAAAAAACCAACCCAACCCTGCTTATGAGCAACCATTTTGAGCACAATGCATCTTGGAAAGTAATACACAGAAGAAAGTTGTTTTAATGGTGGTTTTGAGCAGCATGCTGTGGAGATAGCTCACTAACACACTGTTGCTATTATTATCTCATCTTGTTATTATTGGTGGGGGGTGGGAAACCTCTGACCTTGTGTGAGTTGGGTGCTTCATCAAGTGTTCTTCTTTAATGCAGTGAGTCTCTGGCATCTTAGTAAAACTACATCAGCACATCTGCTGCAGAAAATGGGAAATGGCCCACCCAACCATGTGCACCCATGATCCTTCTCCTGCACTTTTCTTTTCTGTCAATATGATTTGTAGTTTCATTTCCTACGTTATAAACCACAAGTGTTGTCGGTGAGGTGGAGCATCACACTGACTTTCTCCACATCTGATTCATTACCACTTTCTTAATATTTCCTTTTGATGTGCTTTTTAACCCCTCTTCCAGAATAGTCACTTCCCTTTTTACTGCTTTCGTTACAGGAATACTAAGCGGAAACTACGTGGCACCACTAGAGGTCAGAAGTTGCAGCTAAGATTTGTAAATTGTGGTTTCTTTCCTGGTTCAGCTTGGCTTATGCAATATGCTCCAGTTCTCCCAGTTCAAAATCAATTTTGACTGCACGTAGACAGAATGATTGGCAATCCTTGTGGTCTTTTTCTGACTTATAGAAAAGTGACTAAAAAGGGAATTTTACATCACCGCTGCTGTAGGAGTCCATTCCTGTTTTTTTTTCTCCCTAATGTAAATTCATGTGACTTGAAGTATCTTAGTTGTTTATCATGCTGTTTTCCAGATTCCAGCCCATCTGTTTTTCAAGACTTTGCAATGCATGTTTAATGAAATCAGAACATGCACGCTATTTCTGCAAGGGCATTCTGACATTCCTAACATTTCAGCTGTGGGTGGTATGCTTATTTTGGGGTCGATTGCCTTAGCTTAGCCAAAACTGAAAGTTTATTGCTGTTGTCTTGCTCACCGTGTATCTGAACCTGCAAAGATCATAAGTTAACCATAGCTGATGTTCTTTGATGGTCCCTTCACTACTCTCCCCAATGAAATGGAAACCTTATTATTTTATTTCTTTATTTCCTTCCTCCAGTGTTATGTTGTCCTATATTGAACAATGATGAGAGAAGGTGGATGAAAAGAATATAGGTATGGCATATAGCAATTAATAAAGCCTAAAAAGTAATTTGTTGAAATGATTTTGTACTACTGAAGTGTATTCTTCACTTCAGACAGCCAGTTTAAGGTAGTGGTTAAGGTACCAGGCTAGAATGCAAGAGACCACCTTAACCATGTAAGCCAACTGGGTAACCTTGGGCCACTCATTCTCAGCCCAACCTACCTCACGGGGTTGTTGTTGTGGGGAAAATAGCAGGAGGAAGGTATGTTGGATGTTTTCTTCACCTTGAGTTATTTGTAAAAATAATAAAGGTGGGATATAAATAGGCAGTTAAACAAGCAAACAAGCGAACAATTATGCGGTTCCCTTGATGTTCTACTACAGAAGGTGGAGCTTTAAGGATTATTTTTAGCAATACTAACTCTCCACTGAAAAGTGGTAGTTTGTTTTCCTTAATAGAAAGTGCTATATTTTACTGAATCTCTCTGTGTCGTATCGCTTCTTCTAGCAATGAAAAAAAAAATCTTCCATCACCCCATGCTTTTCAGAACATACATTTGTATTTGTATTTGTATTTGTTTATTTGTCAAGCATATATGATTATAAACAAAGTATAAACAGTAAAACATGATTGAATATATATGTAATAGTACAAGCATGAATAAGAGTAAAAGAGGTATGAATATATGTGAACATTAGGACAGGAACGGTAGGCACGATTGTGGGCTTATGCACACCCCTTACCGACCTCTTAGGAATGGGGTGAGGTCGATGGTAGATAATCTGAGGTTGAAGTTTTGGGGGTTTGGGGAAGAAACTACAGAGTCAGGTAAAGTGTTCCAGGCGTTGACAACTCTGTTGTTGAAGTCAATTTTTTTGCAATCAAGTCTGGAGCAGTTTACATTAAGTTTGTATCTATTGTGAGCTCTTGTATTATTGCGGTTGAAGCTGAAGTAGACATACTTACTTACATACATGATGGGCAATTCGTGGTTCCTGAAATGCTTGTGGCTCCTGAATTCCCTTTTTTTTTTGTAAGCGTTGGGTTCCCTCTGACTGATGAAATATAAAGCAGAGATTCCTTCCATGTTGAGATGTAAACAAAGAAAAACAGAAGCATAAGCCCTGAAATAATCACATCTTAGTTAAAAGAAAAAAGAAACCCTCCCAGATTAATACCTCAAAACCGGTCCCATTTTTTGTTAAAATTCCACCCTGTCCACATTCATGCTGACCCTGATTTCTATTTCTGTTAACATGAATGGAGAATATGTATTTTAGATGTTGAAGGGCCTCATATGGAACTAGCTGAAAGCTTAAGATGACTTCCGTTTATATAGTCCAGATAAACCATTGCTAATTTTGTCCGTGTATTATTAAAAATGGAGAAAAACAGTATTAATCCATTGAAAATTTATTATCTTTGATTTCTAGACTGATTGGTTATTGGTGATAATCAGATTGCTATTCAGGGAAGCCATCCCTCCTAGAAGAATGAAATATTTTGAGAAATATTTAAAAAGGCAGAATATTATATTTCCCTAAAGGAGAAACCTGTTTTTAAAGACAGGAAGCAGCCTATCTACAAAACAAAAGGCCTTCATCTTCAGGGTGATGGGATTAAGACATGACCCTCCAGGACATAATAGGATTAACCCACTAGCAGCATAGCTCACTACATTGCAGAATCTCCTAATGACATTGCATCAGCCAAAATTCAACCAAGCTTGGTTCAGACAAACTCCTAGGATTTGTACATGACACCATAGAATACATGTTCTTGCACAGGAACAGGAAGCTCAACTTCAAAGCCCAAGAGAAGGTATAAAAACCCTCACTCTCAACTCCATGTGTTCAGCTGTACTAAAGAACCATGTGCTTGATGGTTCTGCTTCATCGTTAAACCATCTTTCCAATCAGCCTCCCTGTTTCCAGTGTCTTCCTTAACCAGATGGACATTTCTTCCAACACTATGTACATGGAGATTTGATTTTAATGGTCAAACGGTGGGCTAGATTATTGTGTTTTATGCTAGGATGAGCTACTTTGGTGGTTAAGAACCCCATTCCCTTTTTATCACATTAGTTGGCTAAATACTGCTTTCTTTGAGTAGGCTATAAGCTTTTCCATAACAATATATGTAGTATCAGTGGTGAAATCTACTTACCTTCCCTACCAGTTCGGAAGAACGCGCTTCACACGCGCGCCCCCATCAAGCACACTTTTTCACCCTCTGCGCATGCGCAGAAGGCTTTGCGCATGCAGAGTGTAATAAACAAGGAAATGGTGATGTCCGGGAGAGTGGGCAGAGCCTCGCGCTACTGCCGCCACCGGTTCTCCGAACCGCTGGCGGCCACCACTACCGATACTCCCGAACCGGGGCGTACCAGTAGCATTTCACCACTGTGTAGTATACGAAGTAATGCCTCTTCCATTAGTCATTCCAATCCCATTCATGGAATTGAATTTTCCTCAGCATACAAAATGCAGTAGATCCTGTGAAATAAACTAGCAGGTTTTAAAGCAGTAGGTTTGCTAACAGCAGGGAAGCTGCAAAAACATGTACAACTTGCTTGCTGTTTACAGATGAGAACAAAAGATAAGTAAATGCTCTTTTATTGTGTAGATTAATATGTAAATGCAGATGATTTTTTCAGGGAAACATCCAGAGAGAATGCGATAATTACAGCTGTGTGGCCCGGGCTCCAGTTATTAATGGCTGTATTCACTTTATTTCAACAATCCACTTTTCTCAAATAGCGCAAATAATTTAAATGAAGGCCTTGCGCTTTGTCATTTTAAACTGCATTTCTGGAAAAGTAAACATTCTGCTGAAACTCATCCATCTGCAGTGAACTCCAGGAATATAAATGGAAAATAAATGTGTTAATCACTCCTGGAATTAGAGGTTAATGAAGGGGAAAAACAAAGCTCTGAATAAATGTGACATTATTTTATAAAGTCTTAAATCCTTATGGGTGAGGAATCTTCTTTTGTAGCACCAAACTTCTTTGCAATGATTGTGTTTTCTCACTATCTCTGTTCCATGTGAAATAAAGCACTAGCTTGATTACTTGGGCAATGTAGCTGGCTAAAGTGTAATTAGGATTATATTTGCATACTATATACAGTGCTGAAATATAATATAGCATAATTCAGTCTCCCAACAGTTGATATCTTCCAGATGTGTAGACTTCAATTTTCAAAATTCTCAGTCAGGGCCACCTCAAGAGTAGCTGAAAGGGGAAAAGTTTTGTCATGCTAAACTATGATATCTCACTAGGATAACTCCCAGATACATAATCACAATAAATAAACCAAAACATACAGATCTGTTTAGAATTTGAATATGTGTGTGTGTGCACGCGTGCATGTGATATGCGTCATCGTTTGCTACAATTGTCTTTATTTTATGGGAATTGATCCAAGAGTATCTAGATGTTCTGAAATTCTCTAGAGCAGGAATGTCCAACCTTGGCAATTTTAAGACTTATGGACTTGAATTCCTAGAATTCCCCAGCCAGACATGCTAGCTGATGAATTCTGGGAGTTGAAGGTCTTAAAGTTGCCAAGGTTGAACATTCCTGCTCTAGACCTATGGTAGAGAATCCTACCTCTTCCAAAGTACTTCTTTTGTGCCCTTTATTTATTCACTCAAACCTGAATGCCACCTCGGCATATAAATTCCAGGCAATTTACACAACAGGACGGTCTGGTATAAAAACAAATCCCGAACTCTTCAAATACAACCAACCCATTGAGTTCAATGAAAAGAGCATTGCTTTCTTTTGAAATAAATTAAGAACTAAAGACAGCTTTTCCCCAAATAGTGCTAATAAAACTATATAATTTTCTTATTTTGCTTTAGCTACCTGGCTCATTCATTCATTCATTCATTCATTCATTCATTCATTCAATTTGTATGGCCACCTATCTCAACAAGTGACTCTGGATGGCAAACAAAATTAAAAATATAATAATGATTACAAAAATAGAAAAATTAAAATGCTTTGTAGTCAAAAATAAATCACACAACATAATGACCAAGAAGCGGGCCCCTGCACACACTTGGAGCCCCAGACATGGGCACAAAGCCAAGTCTTTAAGTTCCATTACTTTCAAACTGTTTGTAATCATATTATCTTGAAGAAAACTAGATTCGATGCAATGAAGGTCTGGGAGAAGAGTGTTATGATCAAACCTCCTTGCAAATCAACTCTTTGATTATATTTCTCAGAGCTGCGATCCACATATTACAAAGGTTATACATAAAGCCACCAAAAAGTATCTTACCCTTAGCCAGATTTTGTTATTTGAAGAAGCTCTCCTTGAAAACATGTTGTTGTGTAAGCATGTCTCATTACATAAACAGTAGCACTTTAGGGGAAGCATTCCAAGTGATTTTTTTTTCTAGAGGAACTCATTCTATTGAAAAATTCATTAAGTATCAGCTACAATTTTGCAGTATGTCATTTTTGAAACAGGCATGTCAGAAGACTATTTAGTATAAGCAGTTACATGCAAATAATTGCTGTTATTACATTTGCTGTTTTTCAAGTTATTATAAAATGCTAAGCCAAGGCCAAGTGCATCATGTTATAACTGAGACACAGAGATCAACTATACTTCATGGAATTCCAGGTATCTTTCTCCAGGCATTGACATTTTAACACTCTCGTACAATGGGGGTGGGGTGAGGTAGGGAGAGAGGGAATACGTGTAAAAATCAGAAAGGATGAAGGGCTGTTTCAAATTTGTCCCTCCTAGCTAATTTTCCACTGAAAATCCTTGCCCAGTTACCACTACTACAATTTAAAAAAAGGTATGGATATTATTATCCCCCTCCCCGTGGAAATATAACTAAGAAATAAGTCTACTGAGAATGAGGAAATAGAGAGAAACAAAGAACTCGTACTTTCACACTCCAACATGATATATGGACTTTCCAAACATGAAAATATAGATTCATATAATAAATTATGCTTCCATAGAGATGGATCAGATCAGTCTACTGGAATTGTTTCCAGAAATATCCTTAATATTTTATTTTTGTTTCACAAAAGTTGAGCTATCCGTCAAGCAAAATATATAAAGGAAGTGGAAGAAGGTAGAAGGAAAACAGAACAAGCAGAAATAGATGCAGGAGTAGCTAGTTTTGTCTGGAAAATGTTTTTTTTATGATTAGACTGAGTTTGCCAGCGAATATATACATCTATGCAGACTTCATATGGATCTGGTTTATATGGGTGGAGCACTGAACACTGAATTTGCGAGTTAGCATCGGAATATGAGTCATTTAGTCTTATGATCTCCTTCCCATTTTTTTCGCTGCATGCCCTGTTCTGTTCTTCCATATAAATGACAACTTCATATATATTTCTATTTTGTACATTTATGTAAAGTGCTACATCTCTTGTTTAGAAATTATGCCATAGGACAGAATTGGTTTACCACCATATGAAAGCTCCAACATTACCCCTTCCTATACAGAAATAAGCTGTGTGAGACCTGAAAGGGGTTTACTTTTTAAGCACATTTTTAAGAACACCTCCCTTGGAAGATAAGACAAGCTGCATCTTAGAAACCAGGGTTCATTGAATGTTTGCCTTCAATAATCTTCCACTATTAATAACGATGACTGGGAATTGTAATTCTCAACATTTAAGAGCCAAAATTTTCCCCTGTTCTATAGAGTTGGAAGGTACTGTACCTTGGAGAACATCTAGTCCAATTTCCAACCAAGGCACTGTTACAGCATTTTGTGACAGATGGCCATCCAGTCTCCATTTAAAAACCTTCTGTGAATGATATTCCATCATCTCCCAAGACAGTCTGTTGCATCCTTGGACATCTCTCACTATCAGAGAAATTTTCCTTAAGTCCAGCTAAACTGTACTTCCTTGTAACTCACACCCATTACTTCTTGTCCTCTCTTCTGGAACAATGCTGAACAATTCTGCCTCATCTTCTACATGGCTGCCTTTTGGATACTTGAAGACAGTTATCATACCTCCCCAGAGTCTTCTCCAGGCTAAACATATTTAACACTTCCAAAACTTCTTCATATGCTTTGCCTTCTATTCTAAGTTTTGTCTGAACAATGCAGAAGACAGAGGAAAATGACTTGATTTGTGCTTAGTGGCAATATTTTTTAAGAGCCAAGGTGGCGCAGCGGTTAGAGGCAGTACTGCAGGCCACTTTAGCTGACTGTGATCCGCAGGTCAGCGGTTCAAATCTCACCGGCTCAAGGTTGACTCAGCCTTCCATCCTTCCGAGGTAGATAAAATGAGGACCCAGATTGTTGGGGGCAATATAAATATACATTGCTTACTGGTGTAAACCGCTTAGAGAGTGCTTGCACTGTGAGGCGGTATATAAATCTCACAAATAAATAAATAATAAATAAATAGACACATACCTGATTGTACTATAAAATAATGAATGAAGATCATTTCATTTTGCCTACTCACTGGACTTCTGTGCATGTCCATTGAGTAGAAAGCATTTTTATAAATATATGGAAATAACCTAGAGAAAAATATTAAAACTGCTCTTCTAAAGAGACTCTTCTAAAGAGACATGTTGGAGAGACTAAGTATGCTTTTTTAAAAACACACACATACACACACACACATGACTCATAATCAAACTGATGATTTCATGCCTATCCTTTTGTTTTCCTGTTACTCTTCAGTCACCACCATTGTTACATCACCCCTAGCTTCCTTCCTCTAGTGCTCCAGTGCAATTGTTTAAACCAGATTACCTTCCTATACATGATGCTCCAGTTTGTTTTTGGCTTAATCCAGCTTTCCCATTTTGGCGGTTCCAGCTGCTTTCAAACTAAAACTCCTAAATTGGCCAGGAAATGCAGAAAATATACAGGGCATAGTTTAATACATGGCCTCAGTCCTCCCCCCCCCCCAAAAAGCATCCCAATGATTTCCATTTCTCAGTAGGGCTTTACACATTCATCACAATATAAAAAAGATGTTGAGGCTTAACAAAGAGGGCAGAGAAGAGCAACAAAATGGATTAGGAGATGGGAGGCCAAAACATATGATGAATGAAAAAACTGGGTATGTGTAGTCTAACAAATAGAAGGATTAGGGGTGAAATGATAGCAGTCCTCCCATATTTGAGAGGCTATCACAAAGAAGAGGGTAACAACCTATTACCCAAAGCACCTGAGAACAAAAGAAGTAATGGATGGAAACCTATCAAAGAGAGATCGAAGTAAGGAGAGATTTCCTGACAGTGAGAACAATTAATCAGTGGAATGGCTTGCCTACAGAAGTTGTGGGTGTTCCATCACTGGAGGTTTTTAAGAAGTGATTGGATAGCCATTTGTCCGGAATGGTATAGGACAGTGATGGCGAACCTATGGCACGGGTACCACAGGTGGCACGCGGAGCCATATCTGCCGGCATGTGAACCGTTGCCCTAGCTCAGCTCCAGCGCGCATGTGCGTGCACGCCAGCTGATTTTTGGCTCGCGCGGAGGCTCTGGGAGGACAATTTTGGCCTCTGGAGGGCCTCCGGGGTGGCGGGGGGAGCGTTTTCGCCTTCCCCAAGTTCCAAGAAAGCCTCTGGAGCCTGCAGAGGGCAAAAAATGGGCCTACTGGGCCCACTGGAAGTTGGGAAATGGGGGAGTGGGGGGAGGTCATGCACACATGCACAGGGGGTGGGGCAAGTGGGGGGCTTTGAATTATGGGTGTGGGCATGCACAAGCGTGTGATAGCGCCTGTGCACACTATTTTGGCACCCGAGGGAAAAAAGGTTTGCCATCACTGGTATAGGATCTCCTGTTTGAGCAAGGTGTTGGACTAGAAAACCTCCAAGGTCTCTTCCAACTCTGTTACTAACAATACAGTTGTTGGTACAGAATGCAGTACAATACTCTGCATTCTGTATTATCTGGACTCTTTTCAGTCATGATTCAGGCCAGGTTATAGTACTGAGAGAGCATTAGTTACACTTGTGGATGACCTTTGGGAAACTCAGGATGGAGTGGTGGGTCCATCGAGGTCCTTCTGGATCTCTCAACAGCTTTTGATGCCATCAACCATGTTATCTTGCTGGACCAGCTCCAATGATTGGCAGTAGGGGCACTGTTTTGTAGTGATTCTCCTCTTTTCTCCATGCTCGGTACCAGTCAATACTGGTGGGGAAGAAGAGGTCCAACTGCCCCTATTATGAGTGGTGTGTCCGTGCTTGAGTCTCTTTCCCCTCCTATTTATCATCTATATGAAATCACTGGGAGAGGTCATCCATTGGCATGGGGTTCGGGATAATCAAAAGGCAGGTGATACCCATTTATACATCTTCACCCCGTGTTGGGTATGTGATGGTGTCAGGTGCTGTCTCAGTGCCTGAAGGTTATAAAAGCCTGGAAAGGGAGCGGTTGTGCAACTGGTTATGACTCAACCCAAGCAAGATGGAATGATTGTGGGGTTACAATTCAAGGTGCTGGTTATCATCTTTAACACTCTACAGGGCACAGGGCCAGATGACTTGTGGGATTGCTTGTAGGATGTATCTGCCCATCCTACTAGGTTAGATAGGATGGATATGCATCAGATTGTGTCCCATTCACAGGATCAACAAGCAGCATCTGTGTGGGATCTTGCTGCATTTGCCAATCCTTCCCAATGAAGCACTGGAGCATTTGTATGTTCAGAGAAAAGGATGCGTGCATTGTCAGTGGAATATTTACTAAACGTACTGAGACCAAGATGCATTTCTACTGATCATGTTCTGTTTTCCGCTTTATGGTTGCCGTTGGTTTGATTCATGGACTTGCAACACTCCACTTCAGAAAACTAGACTTTGAAAATTAGTGGTCACTCTAGCTGAAAGAAAGCAGTGAAAGTGTGATTTCATCATACTTCCTGCTGTTTTTCCTCTGCATTGCCAACTAAAGTACATGCTTCCTTGAATACCAGGTGTATATAACATTTTTGGCTGAGGACCAAATCCCAAGGCAAAGTACAGGAAATCAGAAGGATTTCCATTTAGTGGGTGCAGAGTGAACAGGTCCAAACCTGCTGTATTTGAATTCTGCATCTGTACAAAGCTCCACTTAAAAACCCTTTCTTCAAAGTGCCATCAAGCTGTTAAGCTGTGTCAAAAAGAGGGGGGAAAGTACTGAATTGTGAAAGGAAAGTGATAAATGAACAGACAGCACTTTCTTTTTAATTCAGAGGAAGAGTTTTTATCAGACGCCATTGGTTGCTCCTAACAGAGCCTTAGGAGAGATCTTGGGCATCTTGGAGAGAAAATTCATTGTTTACAACAAAATCACACTATCTTATTGCCACCAATGTTATTGTTTTGAACAGCTATACTGTAACATGTCGTATAAACTAAATTTTAGTATACTTACTTTAACTTTTTTTCATAGAAAGGATCAGAGAGTTAAGAAGCTTATAGGAAATATCCAAAATATGTCCAAAATTTGTGTGGGGAATGGAGATTAGTTTAAACAAATTCTGCTTTGTTCTGGTCTTTCTTAGCAGTCGCTCCACTTAGTTGCAGAGTCTGCTTATTTTGTACTGTGCTCACCTAGTTACTACAGCAAAGTTTGTCCCATGCAAACTGTAAGTTTTTGTTTTTTTCAGCCAGCAGAATCTGAAATTGATCTGAACTAAAAGAGAGTGAGTGGCGCAGGTTCACCCAACTGACCTCCATGCCAAAGAGAGAACTAGAAACCCAAGTCTTCCTGATCCTAGTCTAGCATGTTAACCATTTACCTGCAGCTGAGAATGTGCAAAACGTTTATCCTTTCAATATACACAGACAAGTTCACGCATCTGATCTATGGTTTCCCAGTCTGAAAGGTGGCCCAGTTGGATAGCATTATAAGGCTAGAAGCATCTGGGAGACTCTAGCACAAACTAGCAGAGCTGTCAGCTGCATGTGTATTTTTAGAACTAAAAATAATAAGATTGTAAGCACATGCCAGAAAGTAATTTATTTGGTCATACTTCAGCCACCATGTGATTATCCAGGATGTTTCAGCACCTCAGAACTGAGATGCAGTCTCAGAAATGTAGGAATATTTGAAAACTCCCCAGGGTTGAGATTTTAATAGTCTTACTCTTCCTTTGCTTATTCACATACAGATGCCAGCGCCTGATGAAGTAACTTTCCAGTTAATTACATTATTTTGGCAACAGTTTTAAGCAATGAAAGACAGAGACACAGGAATTACTGCAGAGAATAATGAGGTTAGATGAAAACAAAGGCAAAGGATATTAGTTAAGGGTTCAGTTGTGTCCATCTGGAACTACAGAAGGCTGGCTTTTAAAATCGCAGGAAAAATGCAGTGTGCAAATGGAAGACCCAAGTTTTAGGATTCCAGATTTCATAAATAGCTATTGAAAGGCTTTGGCTCCAAAATGAGAGAACATACTTTTAATAATATCAAATATTAAATCTATACGATCTGGCTCCAATCATGACATTACTCAGCTATGTGATACAACCAAAGATGACTGTAAAAGCAAATAATGTATTGTCATAGGCCTGCAGACATGTGGAAATGTATGCTAAATATTGGTGTAAGTATGCAGAACTTATTGAGCATACGGCTGTACAATAATACATACAGTTGCTATGAAGCCAGGCTATTTTTTCATTAATGTCCTGAAGTAATATTAGCTTTGGTGTATGTGAGATGTGAATGGACTGAGGGGAATTTCCAAGAAAACAAATCCAGCAGATAAATACACAGGGAGAAACCATGGCAAAGAGTATTGTCTTGGTGACTTGTGTTAATTTGGCCTGAGTTTGCTACAACAGCAGCTGCTGTAGCAAATGACAGCAATAATTACAGCAGCAATAAATAAGTCGGAGAGCAATGAGAATTCTGCTTAGTTGTTTGCTAGAAAATACACGATTAAGGCAAAACGTATCACATTGGTTAAGGCAAACACATTAACATCTTAGGAAAGAACTGTTCATTCACATTTTACATGACAAATGTTTATAAATGTTTTACGGTAGCAAATTGGAACAGTTATCCAATTCTATCCTTCTTTAAATGGCTCTGCAGAACTTCATCATTTTATCATCAGTTGGCTAAAATAGAATTTGATTCCACAATTTCATGAAATTAAAAACCTACCTTCTAAATTTCTTTGCAACCATCAGAAACATGTTTTTAATAAAGGCACTGACATTGTTATATGACCTATTAGAGCAGTGTTTCCCAACCTTGGCAACTTGAAGATATCTGGACTTCAACTCCCAGAATTCCCCAGCCAGCATTCGCTGGCTGGGGAATTCTGGGAGTTGAAGTCCAGATATCTTCAAGTTGCCAAGGTTGGGAAACACTGTATTAGAGACTTAAGTAAAAAACCAAAGACACTGGTATTTTAGCGAGCTACATTTGGCAGGCCCTAGGCTGGCACTATCCTCCCTGACTTCCTGAAAGTCCCTCAAAACTTGGCTGTGCTATCAAGCCTGGGGATCCAGAGGATTGGCAAACAAATAAGATGGCTCTGTTATTATTATTTTTTTTCCCACTTGTAAATGTATTTATTGACTCAATATTTGGAATTGACATCTTTTAAAACATCTCCTTACATAGGCTTAGGGGGTGGTCTCGGTGTAGCACCTGCTGGCTTGAACCGGGGAGGAGGAGTGCGGTCCTTTCGGGCCTCACGGGATCAGTTCCTCACCACCTTGCTGTGGATAGCACAGCTAACACAATAGTGAAGCTTCACATAGAGTTTGGGTAGCATGTAGGAATCAAAGACACTCGCTTCAGAGATATCTTGGACTGCAGCTGCTTCTACAATATTTCGGATGACAAACTTCTTAATAGCTTTATCCTTGGGGACACAACGGGCACAGTTGGTACAGCATATAGGCTGGACATGTCCTTGACCCTTCTTGGCACGGCCGTTGTTTCTTCTCTTCCTTGTCATTTTGACGGTGGTGAGGCGAAAGGCTCTGTTATTATTAACATCCATTCCACCATTATTTGTTTTGTTGCGTTTTAATGCTTTGAATGTTAATAATAACCACCGGCATTGACAAATTCACCATCGGTCAATTGCAAAAGACAGTTTTAGTCGGAACAGCTTACATCCTGCAACGATACCTCTAACGCCATCAAATATCAACATCTGCCTATCCTAGGTCCTTGGGAAGGACTCAATAGGTAGATAAAAAACCACTCTAAACATCTGGCTGACTGTGTGATGAACCACTATAATTTAGAATTCAAACAGGAAAGCCACATAATACCCCAGATTTAAGAACTGTTGATAAGAAAAACTACCAAAAAAATCTGAATAGTGGATGTTGTAGCACCTAGAGAGAGCAGAAGAGAAGAGAAAGAACTGGAGAAAAATCACAAAATAAAAGACCTGCAAATAGAAGTAGGTGCAATCCCAAAACACCTGGAATACCATTTGAACACCATCACTCGAATACTAAATATCTGGCTGACTGTGCAAACAACCCATAATAATAAAAATGGATATTTGTGAACTATTGTTTCCAACTTTCTTGTAAGCTGCCCGGAGGCAGGAGGCTATATAAATTTGAATGAATGAATGAATAAATGAATGAATGAATGAATAAATAAATAAATAAATAAATAAATAAATAAATAAATAAATAAATAAATACACACACACACACACTTGCATTTAACAGAGGACCCTTTTAAATAATCCAGAACCCAAACTATTTAGAAACTCAGACAGAAGATTGTTCCGGGATGGCAGGAAGCATTAAGAAGTGTTGCTCAATTGGCAATTTAGGAGCTGGCTCCAAAATTACCTTGTCCTGGAAATACAATTTCCCCCATCACACCCAGTGATGGATGATAGACATTTGACCATATGTCTGCTTTCAAAATGTCAAGAGTAAGCAGCTGGAGCTTTACAAAGCTAGTGAGAAAACACAAAGTGGCGCTTGAAAGAGCAAAACAGACGCTGGATGTCCTTTGTAAGAAGAAATGCATATGAATCAGGCCTAAAAACACAGTGTATCTTCCCTTACTGCAGGATAGCGAACAATGCAAAATGAAGGCAATAACCTGCTAAGGTTCTACAAAAGGGTAACTGCTTCCCAGGGGTGAAATTCAGCAGGTTATGACAGGTTCTGGAGAACCAGTAGCGAAAATTTTGAGTAGTTTGGAGAACTGGCAAACACCACCTCTGGCTGGCCCCAGAGTGGGGTGGGAATGGAGATTTTGCAGTATCCTTCCCCTGCTACGCCCACCAAGCTACACCCACAGAACCGGTAGGGAAAATTTTTGAATTTCACTTCTGCTGCTTTCCAGATAAGCAGGAAATTGTGTGGAAATGCAGTTTATCCAAACTGCTGATCAGTCCTGGAAAGAAGAGTACAGATAAAATGCATTAGTACCAAGGCAGAATTTGATATTGGATGAAGCATTTGGTATTTCCCCCAATCATAGTGTGTCTTAAGAAAAAAAAAACTCCTAGTCCCCAGAATTGTGAACAGTGAGTAAGAAGTATTCTATATGTAGTTATGGAATATCTGCAGATTCTAACAAGCTAATAGGAATGAAAGAGCTAGTCAGTTTCCAATAGCTGAAAGATTAGCTCATTCTTAGTTGTCTCAAACAACTAACAAAAGTAAATTTGTATGTTTTCTGACATATGCCTGTTTTGCATAGTGAATACAAATTGGGTACACCAGGATAACACGACAGAAAAACATATATAACCCTTTCCTGGTGAAAGAGCTGATTGGGAACAGAGCCTATGGCCTAGTGGTTAAGTTGCTGCCTTACAAGGCAGCCAGCCGGGTTCAAATCCCAGTAAGGGATATGGCTATCTGACGAGAGCAAAATAAGCTCGAAATAGATCTATAATAGTCTCCCTTTATTTTCATTTATCAGCAAAAAATCCTATATATATATATATATATATATATATATATATATATATATATATATATATATATATATATATATATATATATATATATATATATATATATATATATATATATATATATATATATATATATATATATATATATATATATATATATGTAGGTCTTTGGGTATTCGGGTATTCTCCCGCGTGAAATTGGAAGTGTCTTGGCAATGTTTCGATGAAGTCTCATTCATCACCTTCAGGCTGGTGTCTTCTGCTTCCTGCTTCTAGGAGCAATGTGAGATTGCTGCTGTTTCTTCCTTTTAACTGCCAGTGGGGGTTTGAACTGATAGGGTGGGAGCTTGGCTGTGTTCTGATCAGTTGGAGGTGTGTTCTGATTGGTTGGGGGCTTGGCTGTGCTCTGATTGGCTGGGGGGTTAGCTTTGTTCTGATTGGCTGGGGGTGTGCTCAGGTTAGTCTGACTTGCAGGGGGATTTGAGCTGGTGAGCTGCATTGCTGCTGTTATATATATATATATATATATATATATATATATATATATATATATATATATATATATATATATATATATATATATATATATATATATATATATATATATATATATATATATATATATATATATATATATATATATATATATATATATATATATATATATATATATATATATATATACCGTGTTTCCCCGAAAATAAGACCTGTCCCGAAACTAAGCCCCACAGGGCTTTTCGGGACATGCGTTGAAGTAAGGCCCGCCCCGATAATAAGGCCCCCCACTACTTCCGGGGGAAAGGGGGGGACATGCCGGGAGCCG
Organism: Diadophis punctatus similis; assembly: GCA_023053685.1. Lineage (NCBI taxonomy): Eukaryota > Metazoa > Chordata > Lepidosauria > Squamata > Dipsadidae > Diadophis > Diadophis punctatus. The sequence goes on from JALIGW010000002.1 coordinate 168,969,267, forward strand.
CTCTTTTTGCGGCGGCACTCTTTTGGCCCGGAAAGAGAGAGATCCCTCAAGAAGTTTCTCTGCAAAGACCTGCTGAAAAGAGAAGCCGCGAACTTCCAGACGCTGGTAAAGTGAGCGCCTCGCAGCCCGGCCCTCCCCTGCATTCCCCCCCAAATTGTGCCTGATGATCTTACCAGCGTCTGGAAGTTCGCGGCTTCCCTGTCACCGCCTTCCTCACTCGCGTCGCGCCCCGCCCCATCCTTCGCCCCAAAGCTCCAAACTCCGCCCAACCGCAAAACTCACCACTTACTGGAGTTTGACAGCTCTGGGGTTTCCCTCGGCTAGGGAAAAAAATCTTGCATAGTGCAGAAACTCTTCTCGCTTCGAGAACTTGCTAATTCTCGCGAGAAGAGTTTCTGCACTATGCAAGATTTTTTTCCCCCTAAACAGATTAGCCGAGAGACCACGGAGCTGCCGAACTTCAGTAAGTGGTGCATCGCGGCCTGCCTGCACCCCAAAAATAATAAGCCATCCCCGAAAATAAGGCCAGGGGCATTTTTGGGGGGTCAAAAAAATATAAGCCCCTGTCTTATTTTCGGGGAAACACGGTATATATATGTAGGATTTTTTGCTGATAAATGAAAATAAAGGGAGACCATTATAGATCTATTTCGAGCTTATTTTGCTCTCGTCAGATAGCCATACTCCTTACTGGGATTTGAACCCGGGCCGGCTGCCTTGCAGGGCAGCAACTTAACCACTAGGCCATAGGCTCTGTTCCCAATCAGCTCTTTCACCAGGAAAGGGTTATATATGTTTTTCTGTCGTGTTATCCTGGTGTACCCAAATATGGGAGAGAAAGCATCACAGCTTCCTTTTTGCCTTTCAGCCCCTCACTGGGACCATCCAGGCTGTTTTTTTATATAGCCGACACACTAATCTATATGTGTAGGATTTTTTGCTGATAAATGAAAATAAAGGGAGAGTATTATAGATCTATTTCGAGCTTATTTTGCTCTCGTCAGATACACACACACACACACACACACACACACACACATATACATATATATATGTGTGTAACATTTTTTGCTGATAAATGAAAATAAAGGGAGACTATTATAGATCTATTTCGAGCTATTATATATATGTATATATATATATATACACACACACATACACACACATACACACACATATTTATTTATTTATTTATTTATTTATTTATTTATTTATTTATTTATTTATTTATTTATTTATTTCTTGAGCCTTCATTATTTTGCTAAATAACTCATACCTGATATTATTTTCTCTTCATATTTTCCTCACAACAACAACAACACTGTGAGGTGAGTTGGGCTAAGAGAGAGAGTGACTGGCCCAAAGTCACCCAGCTGGCTTTCATGCCCAAGGTGGACTAGAGCTCACAGTCTCCTGGTTTCTAGCCAGCTGCCTTAATCACTGCACCAAACTGGCTCTATCTGTCAGAATGTTTTTCATTTGGAAATGTTCCAACCTGATATGCTGTATGACCCTTATGTTAAAAAAAACAACAACGTACAAAGTCTATATCTATAGGTGGGGCATGATTCACATACACTCTGATGCATCTGAATAATACTGCTGTGGTTATTCTCCACTGCTGAAAGAAAGTAAATAGGAAATTGGAGAATATGAACTCCTGAATTCTCGAAACAGAAAATCTTAATGGCCTGACATCTAACTTGTGTCATTCCTTCTTCAAAGGATATGTCGCTATAAGGCAAATGAAAGTTAAAAAACAAAAACAAAACAACCCCTTATATTGATTCATGTGAAAAGGCATGAGCTTCTTTAGTATTAACACAAGAGATCAAAGTTCCTCTGAATGTGGAATAGTAATATAAAAAACTGCCCTGAGAGAAAGGGCACTAAGTTCTGGAACTAATACAATGATGACTTTCCAAGAATTATGCTTAAAGGACAGCAAGCAGAGAGGCTCAAGTAAGGGATGCCCACTGCACATCTCAGGAGGCATAACAATGAATTGTTAGAGATTTTAAACGAAGAAGCTCCTCAGAGAAACTTCTTAATAAGGGAAAGAGGCAGCAAAGAAGACTTGTCACCACAGCACAATATCAAAGATAGCCTGAAGAAATGCCAAAGTCTGTGGAAAAGATGTGTCAGGCTTCATTTGAAAGCTGAGCTGGAATCACTTAGTTAATCCCACAAGAAGATCGTAAAACTGAGAGTAATATTTACTGAAGAAAGTTGAAAGCAGTATCCAAAGAATTTCAGCAACTATAGTTAATCCTGAATTAGCTGCATATATAAACTTTTTATTAGTTTATTCTACCCTATCTAATGGAGAACTTGGCCCTCTCTTTTGAGCAGGCTGCCCTTTGCCTTGCTCTTATCTGTTTCCTCACTGACTGTGTGAGAATAAATACTGACAAATGCTTTAAGTAAAGTGTTTCTTTATAGTCCATCTACAAAAATATCTCCATATTGTTTCATGCCTCCCGCAAAGTGGAAGTTTGAAGAAATGTATTCCCTCATCCATTTATTTTTATGGGCACTGAATCATAGCCTACATTGTCACATAGATATAATTGCCCAATATCCATGTGTGCCAATTGGTTGGGATTACTGAAGGTCTGTGGAGGATGAGTGGGGCAAAGAAGAGCATAGCAATACGCTTGCTTGATCTGAATGTCAGGAATCCGAGTTACAAGATAGGACAAATATACCAGCCTTGCTTATTGCAGTGAGAGAAAGGAACAAGTCATTGTACAGTAGTTTGCCCTCCGTCTCTATTAAAAAAAAAAAGCTGATTCAACTTTCCACACAAACTAGTGTTGCACAATCAGGTAGATCCAGAATTAGCTTCCAACAAGTTGAACCCCTTGACTTTGTGACCTGTACTTCTTTCAGGCTGTGTCATTCCCATTATGTGTGTCATCTTGATAGTTGATTTTCTCTTTATCCCTGAACAGTCCATCCTGTTTGCTGCCCAAATTCCATATTTAGCAATGAAATGAAGCGGATTGCTTCCAAAAGAGAGGAAGCTGCCCACCCATCCTTTGCTAACGTACAGCTGACTGCTGATAGTTTGTGTTAAGCTAATAACTTCTGCAAAGTGACTTCATCGCTAATGAAATCTGCATATAAGTACAGATTTTTCAATTCAATTCTGGGAGAATGGGTGAGAGGTAGCTAGGTTTAATTTCACTTTTGACCAGATGAACTGGTTTGGTCTGAACAGTATTGTAATATGCCTCTCAGAGGTGTTTAGTAGGACTTGATAGGAGAAGGAGTTTCAAAGAGTACATTTCAAAACGAGTACATTTCATTTTCTCTATTTTTATAAATGAACCTTTGGCCCTATTACCAAGTACAGCTCTGTTGCCCAATTATTTCCCTTTCACTGAGACCAAATTCCAAAATTCCTTCACTGTCTTTCTTGTTATTTGACCAGGGCTGCATATGTCTGTATGTTTCAGTAGGGGCGGGAACCAGGTTCATCTAATGAAACAATCTTTGCTTTTGCCCTTGAGTTATACTGGGCTGCAGAGCAATTCTCTTTCCCCCCTCCCCCCCAATGCAACAAGATTAAAAACCTGATAACAAAGCTAGCAGACTGAGAAGTTTTTCTTTGCATTTTGCGCTTTTCTCATAGTGTAATCTTATGAAAGATACTGGCATTCTGTGATTTTTTTAAAAAACACCTCCCCCCCCCTCAAAATCTGTTTAGTTTCTGGGAATCAGAAAAGGGAAACTGTGAAGGAAATGATGGGGTATGAAATGCTAAAAGGTTATAGGACTGCTGTGGCCTAGAGATTGAGCTCTCGCCTCACAATCAGGAGGTTGTGAGTTCGATCCTAAGTAGAGGCAGATGTAGGGTCTCCTGCTTGGGCAGGGGGTTGGGCTAGATGACCTGCAAGGTCCCTTCCAACTCTGTTAATCTGTTAGACTCACGATCCTTCTGAAATCTATTAGGAAGTCCAAAACTACCTTGGAATGGGATTGCCTTTGAGATTCTTTGTAGGGTAGTATTGGCAAGCATCCAGGGCAGACAAATATGTTTAATTCATTTTTTAAAAAATAAAATTTATTTTAAAAATATATGTACTTCAATTTAGAAACTGGTTTTAACACTGAAACCAAGAAAATAGCAACATATTTAGTGAAAAAAGAGGACAATTTCTCAGCGAAAATGCAAGGTATTTCTGTGGGTTGTACCCAACAATGCCAGCCTCTGAGAAAGGCATGAGGAAACTAATGCACAGCAATTATTCACATGGTTTCAGTGTTTCTTCCATTTAAAAATATGTGACGCAATGATTAGAATGCAGTATTACAAGCTAACTCTGCCCACTGCCAGGATCCTGACCAGTTCAAGGTTGACTCAGCCTTCCATCCTTCCGAGTAAAATGAGGACCCAGATTGTTGGGGGCAACATGCTGAACTCTGTAAACCGTTCAGAGAGTGCCACAAAGCACTATGGAGCAATATATGAGTCTAAGTGCTATTGCTATTGCTATCTTTACTGGACTACGGCAGTTACGCTCAAGGTCATGACTTGTTCCCAAATCAGTTTGCTATCAGAGATGTCGTGAACTACTCTGTATTGGTACTAGAGCTAATAGAAAAAGCTAACACATATGAATATAAGAATTGCTGCTTACTAGAAAAAAGTTTATTCTCTTTTTAAGTGAGAAGATGCAGTTCCCACTTGTTTTCTGTAAATGGAAACTTTTATATGCGTAATAGTCCTAAAGGTACTTTTTCAAAGGGCAACTGGACTTTCTTTTTTCTTTTTAGAATCTCCATAGACTTTTATACTCATAATATAGTATTCACTACTAGTAGGAGCACATTAGTCAGCATTCGATCCAGGTACTTAAAATCTCCAACAGTTTGAAAGTAAAGTCCATATTCCATCTATAGCCCATGTAATTTTTAATTTTGAAGACGTCCTCAGCTAGCTATAATTTGTGTCAATATCTTTTTCAAGAGTAGCCTGAGTGACTGAGATTGAATTCCAAAATATATCCAGGGTACCATATCTTCTGTTTCTGGCTTAGAAGCGAAGGGAAATTTCAACTCAGCCATGAAGCTCACTGGGTGACATTGGGCAATCAATCTCTCTTCACTTGTTGTGAAGCTAAAATGAGGCCACTTGAAGTTCCTTAGATAAACAATATAATTGCTATGAAATGAAAAATATGAGATGCAATCATATAGCCACTTCCCTGATCTAATGCAACCCAGACCATGAGTTATGAAACAGTACAACTATGAATTGACTATACTGGCTGGCAATTCTGGGTGTTGTCTGTATGTATCTTGGGTGTACAAATCTGCTATTCACATTTTCTTAAGGGTAATTTTCATTGAACTTATGAGTTTTGAGAACACATGTACTAAACTGCATTGAAAATGATTTTTAAAAAATTTAATTTAAATTGCAATCAGGGAAATTGGCTTAAATATGAGTATTGCGTTTTAGAACCAAGATCCTTTTTAATTATAAACTCTGCATTTATAATGGGAAGTTTACTTCATGGAATAGTTTTATTATTTTACTGGAACACACAAATACAAAAAGGTATTATCTGCTTCTTGAAAAAGCCATGCTGGAATTTGGAAGCCTATATAACAGAGGTGGGTTCCTACTGATTCGGACCGGTTCTATATAATAGGTAGTAACTTGGCGGCCTGGGTCGCTGGAACCAGCAGCAACCCAGGCCTGCCACACCCCTGAGCTGGTTCTCTCGGGGGCGCCATAGGCGGCGCCATCTTGATTTTTGTTTCTGTGCATGCACAGAAGCCTTTTTTTAGTACTGCGCATGCGTGCGCGCATGGCATGCAATCCGTGGCACGTCCATGAGCAAACCGGCAGTAACACAATCTGGAACCCACCCCTGCTATATAGGCATATGAATGTAGCACATAATGTTCTGATGTTCAATCCATTTTTGCCTTACAGCTGTGAACATTAAAAAATATCAACAGAAAACCACATCTAACTACCAATAATGGGAAACAATGGGAAACCAGTTGATTCAGCTGCTGTTTCTAAACAGATATAGACCAAATAGAATGTTTAATAGCACAGGAATCACCCCATGATCCTCTTTCAACACATTTTCATTAATCATTCAGAATTGTTGGGGCTGAAACTTTAAAAGAGCAGAAGGAAGTTCATTTTACAAAGAATTCTTTTACCCATTTTCTATATTGGTACCGTACTCCATTGTTATCTTCCCATTCTTGTTTGTATTCCTATGACTGCTGTCATTCATTCATATAAGGATGGTTTATAGCGGACAGCTGGTTAGTATCAGAATTTAGGGGGGGAAACCACTGTTTTGTTTAGGAGCAATTTGCATCATTTCATCCACATTTAAAATTAGATGGAAAAAAAATGAATCATGCATCTTCTTAATTACAACACTGCATTAAGAATTATCCAATGCTTTTGAGCACTCTACTGATAATGGAGATGTCAGATATAAGGGAGAGGTTTTTTTTAAAGATAATAGAACATTTGTAAAATAATAGACTAGTCTTTTCCATACAGATTGGGCAAAAGAAGAATCCAATAGAAGAGAATATACAGTATGTACCTCAGGGCTGAACTGTGGAGTCCCTGGGGCTCTCTGAACTTGGTTGCTTGTAGACAATCTTCATTACCAGCTAGATCTAAATAAGCACAAATCCCACACTCACTAGACTGATGATGATATCTGTTCAGGTAATGAAACATCTGCAAGCAAACAACCAAACTCAGAGAGCATGAAGGTCTGCATAAAAGAGGAATCATACAAACTGAAATAGTAAAAAAAGTATTCATATTTTAATATGAGGGAAGGGCTTCATATGAAGAGAAAATATAGCGATGCATATAGAAATAAAATACTAAGTATTCCATTTATTTAACTAATGTTTACATACTGCCTCTCAGTCTCAGTGGACAATAATTTCAAAATTTCAATACTGTTGCAGTCTTAACAAAATCATATCATTAAAAACAACCAGATAAAAAAATGGCCACCCTCCTTTTCCAATAAACATCAAAAACTTGCTTGAAAAAGCAATTTTTCAGAAGCTTCCTGAAAGGGTTAGGCTTAAGGGAGGAAGTCAAATTAATCTTCAGGATATGGTTGATATAGTTCTAGTTGCCATCAAGACGACTTGTCTTCTGACCCAACCCCAACTTTATATGGAGATGACATTCCGAACTATCCCACCTTTGATGACTAAGATGATGGACAGACTCATTTGAGCACTAACATGTAAAGGTTTTATATGTAATAGCTATCACTCTACTGGCAGCCAGTGTACCATAAATAATGAAAAGATGTTATTTCTGTAGTAGAATATACCTGCCAAGTGACTGGCTAATACATTTGATACTAGTTGTAGTTTCAGGAGGGTTCTCATACAGTATGCACTGCAGTAGAAATCCAGCTGTATACACTGGAGCATGAGTCAATCATTATGAGTGCCTCCTGGTTTAGGTAGGGCTATAACAGGCATACCAGTTGAAGCTGGTTAAAGGCCCCTTGGCTATAGGCTCCATCTCTGGTCCAACAGGAGCTGCAAGCCCATGAGGCTTGCCAAGCCACAAAGCTACTCCTTTAGTGGGAGCATAAACTGGTCTAAAACAACTGGAACCAGTATTTCAGGAGGCTAAGATGCATAGGCTTCCATAGGGAGAAGCAAAAGGCACGATGTGCACTTCAACATCACAATATAAACTCCACCCTTTGGTATTTGTGTTATGTTACGCACAAATAGGCAAGATGTAGAGCTTGCATTACAACCTTATGATTCATATGTTATTTTGCTGAAATCTTGGCTTGCTACCAATGCTCCTACCAAGATATCTATAGATGAATAGCAAGTTTATCTTCTGTTTCATCTGAGCTTATTTCATCCTATCCAATTCCTGACAGCTTCCAGAAACGGGTTCAGGGTCTTCATAGCATCTCCAGCCTAGTAACTGAGTGTTTTAAGCATATTGCTCATAACTAACTCTTAGCCAATGGATGAACTTTTCTAGGACTTTTACATAGATGTTAAAGAAGAGAAAGAGATATCTCAGCCCACAGAAAAAAAGGGGTGCAGGAAGTGTCACAGAAAAGACATTCCCTTGTCCTCTGGAAAATAAAGGTAAGGAAGGGGAAGAAGTGTTTTTAGACTTCCAAGATTTTGTTATTGTAACCTTACAATAAAGCTAGAATTAGTCCTCACTAGTGTTAGCCCTTTGGTTTCTTGGCTAGACTACCTTAAAGGGCTGACCTTGCCAAAATCAAGACAAGTGGATCACCTTAGGACAGACAGTCTATGGTTAGCAGTCATTACATTACAGAGGAACCTTTCCACTTCCTCAGGAACCCAAATTTTGTCCAAAGAGCCATTGGCAATAAATTATTTATTCCAGAAATATTGCCTTACAATGATGTTAAATATCCTACTTAATGTTCATGTTAATTTTGATATGATAGGTTATGCTGACACAGGAATTCCTCAAAGAGAAACAGCCCCCCCATCCAGGTGTATCATTGCATTGTGAGATTCCCTTCTCACGTGACAAGGCGGATTTTATTTTTGTGATCACTTCTCCAGCTGATGGTGAAACTATCATAAAGTTATATAAACCTGTGCCTCACCTTCTGAAAATAGTTGCATGATACATAATAGAATCTGTGGAAGTAATTTTAGAGAAATAGTATGTATGGCAAAAAACAACCATTATAAACAGGTTAAATTTCCCCACTGACGGTACCTCATATCAGCACTATTTCAGTTAATAATAATCACTGGAAAACATTTACCGTATTTTTCGGAGTATAAGATGCACCTTTTTACCCCCCAAAAGAGGGTGAAAACTTGGGTGCGTCTTATACACCGAATGCAGCCCCACCCACCCACCCACCCCCACCCTTTGGCCTCTGTCTTCCAGCAATTCACCTGCTTGCAGGAAAGAGGGAAGAGCCTGCAAAGCCAAGCAAGTCAGTAGCAGTTTCCCGATCTACAGCTGACTTGCTACCTGGAAAAATGAAAGTGAAACTAACTACAAAGAGGCAATTAGCTGGCAGAGACATGCATATTTTTATTTTTTGCTGAACTGGATGGAAGGGGGTAAGTGAATAACTAAATGTCTGTAGAATGTTCAAATTATTAGACTTACTTTTTAAAGACTGCTTTATTATTGTTCTAGAGCCAGGGATCTCCAACTTTGGCAACTTTAAGACTTGTGGACTTCAACTCCCAGAATTCAACAGCCAGCTTTGTTAGCTTTGCTGGCTGTGGAATTCTGGGAGTTGAAGTCCACAAGTCTTAAAGTTGCCAAGGTTGGAGATCCCTGTAAATCTAGACAACTTAACAAAATAAAGAAGCTTTTTAAAATAAATGCTTGCTCTGAAGAGACCCAGTGCTATTGTATCTTCTTTTAAATAATAGAGAATAATGTATACATCCAGAAATTTTAATTAATTTTAACAGCTCTGTACAAGTATAGTATGAAATGTAACAGTATCCTGTTTAGTATTAGAGTTTAGTTACCTTGGAGTAGATCTATTTAAATAATTGGGAAGAGTTAGTGTGACTACATTTAAGAAAACTTTCTGGCATAATGTACATTTCTCCAATTCTTTGCTATTTCTATGGGTCAGGCACACATGCACAGAAATACACAGCAAACAGTGTATATCATCAGTGCTGTTTGCTGTTTACTGTTTGGCAAATTGCTTGGAGGCAGAGGCCTTTTTCCCTTGTTTTCGTCCCCCAAAACTAAGGTGCGTCTTATACTTCGGTGCGTCTTATACTCCGAAAAATACGGTAGGTCTTGTCTATTTTTAGGTTTAAAAGAAGAATACAGGTAGTCCTCAACTTATGCCCACAACAGAGCCCAGAATTTATATTGCTAAGTGGAAAAATTGTTAAGTGAGTTTTGCCCATTTAACATTTAGATTTTACAAATTTTAAAACATTTAAAATTTTATGTCTTTTATTGCCACATTTTTTAAGCGAATCACTGTAGTTGTAAAGTGAATCTGGCTTTCCCATTGACTTTTCTTGTCAGGTCACAAAAGGGGATCATATGGTTCCTGGACACTGCAACCGTCATAAATAAATGAACTAGTTGTCACGTATCTGAATGTAAATCATGTGACCATGGGGATGCTGCAATGGTCATAAGTGTGAAAAATGGTCATAGGCAGTGGTGAAATCTACTTACTTTCCCTACCGGTTCGGAAGCGTGTGCTTTTTCACCCTCTGCGCATGCGCAGAAGGCTTTGCGCATAGGGTTAAAAAAAGAAAATGGTGACATCCGGGTGGATGGACGGAGCCTCGCGCTGCCGCCGCTACCAAACCACCTGTGGCCGCTGCTACCGGTACATTGTAACTTCGAATGGTCACTAAATTAATTGTTGTAAGTTGAGGACTACCTATACAGGGGTTTCACATGGCCTTAACACATTTTTAAAAGTTATTTTATAATCATTCATTAGAATGGTATAAATGCACTTCTTCCCTCATCAACAAGATACAAAAAAGAACATAGTTTTAAACCTGTGTTTTAGCATGTGGAAAAGTGTGGCTAAAAAGTTGGCTTTTTCTGTCAGAATTTTTTTTTTACAAATGTTTTTAATGTAGACCAGTGGCAATGGCAAATTAAGGCTTTGTTTGAAACATGACAAGAATGGACTATGCAATTTCACAATATCTCTTTATCTCACAATATCTCTTTTTCATATTTCTACCACCCTTCGGTGTTTTTATCTGCATAATACAGACTTGGTTTGGGAAGGGATTAGTGATATTGAATGTAGACAGCATAACATAATGTATTTAATTAAAAAATACATGAAATACTAATCAACCAAAACTACTAATAAGTTCAATATTACTAGTAACAAATTATATAGTTTAAATTGGCAGACTAATATAAATGCCATATATGAAATTTAAAAAGAAAAAAATGTGTAAAATTATTTTATGCACAAAACTCAAAGAAATTTGGCCTTTTTAAAAAAAGTCCCCTTTGTTACTCTTCTTCAAAATAAGTGTTTTCAATCTGAACAAAGAACACACTAAGCCTTGCTAAACTTCAAAAACTAGGGAGCAAGCCACATACAGGTAGTCCTTGATTTATTTTATTTTATTTATTTATTTTGTCAAGCTTGTACCGTATATGATTACAGATAAAGTATAAACATGATTGTGAATAGATGTACAAGCATGGTTATGAGTACATGATATTTTACGAATACATGGGGACGGTAGGACAGGAACGGTAGGCACGTTGGTGCGCTTATGCATGCCCCTTACAGACCTCTTAGGAATGGGGTGAGGTCAACAGTAGACAGTCTAAGGTTAAAGTTTTGGGGGTTTGGGGAAGAAACTACAGAGTCAGGTAATGTATTCCAGGCATTGACCACTCTGTTGCTGAAGTCAATTTTTTTACAATCAAGTTTGGAGCGGTTTACGTTAAGTTTGTATCTATTGTGAGCTCATGTATTGTTGCGGTTGAAGCTGAAGTAGTCATTGACAGGTAGGACATTGTAGCAGATAATTTTGTGTGCTACACTTAGGTCAGATCGAAGGCAACGTAGTTCTAAATTTTCTAGGCCCAAAATTTCAAGTCTGGTGGCATAAGGTATTCTGTTGCGAACAGAGGAGTGTAGGACTCTTCTCGTGAAATATCACTGGACATTCTCAATTGTATTCATGTCCGATATGTAGTGTGGGTTCCAGACAGATGAGCTGTATTCAAGAATTGGTCTAGCAAATGTTTTATATGCTCTGGTTAAAAGTACAATATTACCAGAGAAGCTACGGAAGATTAGGTTAACCACTCTTAATGCCTTCTTAGCAATGCTGTTGCAGTGGGCTCTGGCACTTAGATCATTAGGAGCCGAGGTGGCGCAGTGGTTAAATGCAGCTACTGCAGGCTACTCCAGCTGACTGCTAGTTCAGCAGTTCAGCTGTTCAAATCTCACCAGGCTCAAGGTTGACTCAGCCTTCCATCCTTCTGAGGTCGGTAAAATGAGAACCCAGATTGTTGGGGGCAATATGCTGAACTCTGTAAACCGCTTAGAGAGGGCTGTAAAGCACTATGAAGCGGTATATAAGTCTAAGTGCTATTGCTATTAGAGATGAGTACTCCAAGGTCCTTAACTGAGTGAGGATCATCAAGGTCGTGATCATCTAGTTTGTATTTTGTGTTCTGATTATTTTTGCCAATGTGTAAGACTGAGCATTTGTTGATTGAGCTTTGAAGTTGCCACTTGTTTGACCATTCTGATATATAGTCAAGGTCTTTTTGAAGGATAGTAGCATTGTCGGAGGTGTTGAATAGTTTTACATCATCTGCAAAGAGGACGTAGTTGCTTTTTATATTTGCAGTCCTTTGTTTAGCAACCTTCAAAGTTACAAGTGTGCTGAAAAGAGTGACTTGGTATGGCAGTTCCATGGTCATGTGATCAAAATTTGGGCTTTTGGAAACTGGCATGTATTTTGAATGGTTATAGCATCTCAAGATCACGGGATCACCATTTGCAACATTCCCAGAGGGATTCCAACAAGCAAAGTCAAGGGGGAAGATAGATTTGCTTAATACCTCCATGATTCATTTAACAAACATGGCATTTTTTTTTTAGTAAAATTGGGCATGACTCACTTAATGACTGCATTGCTTACCAATGGAAATTCTGCTAATTAGAGTCTTGAGGACTACCTGTAAAACAGTTATCCTTGGGAAACAGTAATATGAAATGTATAATAGAACCAACCCAAACCATGAGTTAGTGTGCTAAGGTTGAATTTCCAACCAAAGCTTAAAACAATCTAGTTTACCCCATACACAATTGGAAAAAGTTTAATCAGTGTTTTCTAGTGTTCAACTGATTTCCTTACTTCTAAATGATGAAAAGTTCTCTTTGCTTTAATTAAGACTGAAACTGCCACTGCATGGCTTACACTTCAAGCACGAATTGCATTCAAGCATGAGAGACTGACTAAAGAAACTCATCTGGAACTGACTAATCCACTGACTTGATCAGGTGTCCCCAACCTTTTGGATCTCAGGGACCACCAAGGTCATAATTTTAAATCCCGCAGACCACCAAATCCATAATTTTAAATCCCATGGACCCTAATTCATAATTTTAAGTCCCGCAGACCACTAATATCAATTTTTTTTGAAAAGATAAATACATTTGTAAAATAATGATCAGAGAACTTCCATTTTATTAATATGAAATGCACATATTTAATATAACAAAATCATAAATGCTTATTTAATCATAACAAAATCTTTAAAGGTTGCTTAATTGTAACAAAATTATTAAAGTTAGTGTAATTATTACAAAATAATTGAAGCTTGTTTGAGAGTGGCTTGTTGATGTTGTTGGGAAACTCAGTCCCATATTCCAGAGCTGTAGCTGTAGTCCCTTCCCTCCCCTCTCTTCCCCTTTCCTCTTCTTCCATTCCTTTCCTCTTCTTCCTTTCCTTTCCTTCTTTCTTCTCTTGTTCCTTTCCTTTCCTTCTCTTTCCTTTCCTCTTCTTCCTTCCCTTCCCTTTTCCTTTTCCTGCACCTGGGTGGAGGAGCTGCTGCGGGATGACCAAAGGGCCAGTCCTGTGACTACCACAGCTCTAGAATATGGGACCGGCCTGTGGTGGAGCTGGACATCTCCGCCATAGGGGTGGCACTTGCAACGTGCAACTTTTCAGGTGGTGAAACGTGCAAAAAGGAGCACAGCCCTCGCCGGCCAGAATGAAATAATGGTGACTACTACTTCGGCCCACTTGCGCAGTGCCCCCCCACTGCAACAACACCATTATTTCGTTCTGGTTGGTGAGGGCTGTGCTTTTTGCATATTGCACCACCTGCAAAGTTGCACATTGCAAGTGCCACCCCAGGGCAGAGATTTCCACCCGGTGCACTGTCCATTGCAGCCGCTAGCTCGGCCCCCTGCAAACTCGTCTCTCGAGGAGCTCTCTCTGAAGCAGTGTGGGAAAGTTCAGCCGGGCTCGAGAGACGAGAGTTTGCAGGGGGCCGATCTAGCAGGCGCTTTCTCTCGAGCCTCCCAGGCAGCCGTTCAGCTGTGTGTGGTGAGTTCTTGGTCTTACTTTCCTGTTCCAGCTCGTGTGGCTCACACCACTATATTCAAGGTGAGGTTTGCGCTCAACCTTAAGAGTGGGGGCTGGCATGTGGGCGGGGTGATGTTGGGCGGTACAGCCTTATGTTCCCGTGTGCGGCCTGGATTAATTGCTCTCAGCCATATCCAGCCCAGGGGCCAAGATTTCTCCACCAACCAAAATTTTGTTGCGGAACACCAGTGGTCTGCAGACCACAGATTGGTGACCTGTGCTCTAAACTGCATACACCCATCTGGCTTATTTCAATTGCTGTATTTTGTGTTCATAAATGCTCACAAGTAAGTTTACCCTTATTTGTCTTTGTTCTGGGTCACACGTCACACTAAACCGTAATGTGGTGTGTTTGGAGCTTGATTTGACATGCTAAAGCATTAGACAAAAGCCCAGACACTATAGTTTATAGTACTTAGTTTCTTTCTTTGGGGTGGCTTGTATTTTATGCCAAGCCAAGGAAAAATAGAATGTGCTATGGTTATGGAACATTCTTGGGAAACAGTAATGTGAAATGTCTAATAGAGCAAACTCATACTCTTTTTCATACTCTTCACTGAAATGGATTTAAATGGCCCTCCAGAAAGGGTGCACATTATTTTTCAAGCTTACACTTGTCTTTGAAAATACATTGGGCCATACTTTTATAGACAGACCCAGGAGAGAAGTTGAATTTAATTAAGCAACTATGGTTGTTCCTGTGTGTGTTTAAATGTCTTTCTATAACACTGAACATTCAGTTTAAATTAAATTCTGGAGAGAGGTACAGAATATGTTTTGGGGCTCTGGATGAGTCCTAAATACATATGAATTTTTCTGCCCTGTAATAAAGATTTTCTTCCCAGTTCACATGCACATCAGAGAACCAGACTATTAGAACACACACCCTTTTTATTTACACTTCATTATCCACATCAAAGCATCAGACTGCTGTTCATATAAATGGAGACACAGCCACAAACACTTCTATCCTTCCCTGACATCTATGTTACCATCTTTCTCCCACATCTGCATACACTGCAGATTGCAGGAACCCACAGGCTATAAACCAACACATTGCTCTATGTCCCCTGGCCCGTTTGTCCCAGAAATCCATATTATCTCTCAGCAATATAGCTGAAACCTCTGGCATTTCTGGAAAATAAGAAAACAACTTCAAAACATATTCTTCATCCTGAAGCCATAAACGCTTCCCAGTTCTTCCAAAATGTTTTCTTCTTTGAGTCTTTTGGTGTCAAATGGTATTTTCTTGGATTTCTTTCCAAAAATTCCTCCTAGAATGATCGCTATGGCTATTCTTTTCTTTTTCATATAAAACTTCTGAAGTCGTACATATTTTTATTCCTTCTAGTTCTGCCCTAGACAGAAACAATGAATCAGAGAACAATGTAATCTTGGTACATAGTACCTATGGGGACTGAAATTTGTTTTATGAGTCTGAAAAATTTTTTAGTCGTATTTTTCCTAGTTACAGAGATAATCTGTAATGATGAATCAAAAATATAAAGAGCTGATGGATCAGTTTTTTTAAAAAATGGAGGAAAGAATTCCTAGAAAGTATACAGAATATACCATTTTGAATATTGCCTCTTGCCATCAAATCAATAGCAACAGACTCCTTCATGTACCGTATCAAGGCTGCATCATTAACAGCTATCAGCTATAACAAGTGCTCAAACAGAAAAAATTGCAAGTTTGAAAAAGCACATCCTGAACTGCAGGGGGAAAACATGTTTTTAAATTGCAGCATGATCGTTGAATGTAATTTTAGTTGAAAACATGAAGAGGTTTTGTCTTCTCTTGGTTTCATTTGGAAAACTTCATAATAACCCATTGTTCTTTCTCTTGCCATTATTCAAGAACTGCTGTAATTGTGCTTTTTGATATTTTGACAAAGGGATCAGTCTGCCAAAGAAAGTCAAGTATCTCAAATAGGTCCAGTGATAAATTTTGAAATGCAGGAGCTTCTCAACAGTCATTAGATCTCTCTCTGCAGCTGTTCACCTCTGGAGGTGTCGAGAGACCTGCTTCAGTATGGAAAAATACCCTTACCCAAAAACTTGGTAATGCTCAATCAGGCTCAAGTGGGAATTGGGATTAATGGACACTATGGGTTTCTCTATAGCAGGGGTCACCAACCTTTCAGAGCTCAGGGACCACTAAATTCATAATTTTAAATCTCACGGACCACTAATATGATCTGCCTAATGACCTGCTGGGTGGGCATGCCTAGGTTGTCATGTGACTGGGTGGGCATGGCCAACTCAATGTCACTCATGTCAAGGGGCGCCTCACCATCCTCTACTCACCCCTCCCCTCCCAGCCACTCCTCGCTTCCCCACCGGGACTCCTTAGGGCCCCAACAGGAAGCAGTTGTTGGAGCTAAGCAGCCACCACGAGAAAGAGTTGGCAAAACAGCTCAATTCAAATTGGATCTGATCGAGGAGGCTCAGTAGAAGCACCTCACTGAGGACTACCAGCATAGGCTTTCCAAGCAGAGGGAAAACCTGTGGGAGTGCAAGGCCAGATACAGGCGCCTGGAAGCTCAGCAGGCTGAGATGGTCAGCCAGTTCCAGGACATGATGCAGTCCCACTGGAACAAGGTCCTCCGGCTCTTCGCCACCAGCGGCGCTCCCCTCCAGCCTTTACCCAAAGCCCCACACCAGGAGGCTGAAGCAGACCCCGAGTCAGAATTTCTGCCCCCCTCAAAAAGACCCTGAAGGGGGAGACTCTCTGCAGCAACACAAATGTTCATTGCATGTATCAGTCACAGGGGCTATAATTTGAGGACCTCTGATTTAGTGCAATATAAAAAATGCAAATAAGTTTTCTGCAGACCGCCAAAATTTTCTTGTGGACCACCAGTGGTCCACGGACCACCTGTTGGTGACCACTGCTCTATAGAAACCCACGCACAGAAACACAATACTTTTTTTAAAAAAAAGACTTGTTTTCTAAGAGGAAAGAGACTATTGAAAGAGTCTTCAATAAAGGGAGATCTACACAATATATTGTGTAGATCTCCCGAAGATCTACACAATAGTAATAGCCACGCACCCACCACAGTAAGCTCAAAATGCAAATAAGTAGGTTTAATCGGCAAAACAAGATCAGCAGGCTGCTATTGATTTAGTGAGCTGACCCATGGAAAAAAATGTTAGGTTTCCCCAACCAGGTGCTTTCCAGATGCGTCTGGTCCGCCAGGCCAAGCTATTATAACCGTGCGAGCAATCTGAAAAGAAGCGGATGCGTTGGTTAGCCCGCGGGACTCGGAGGGATCTGCGGTTATCATCATCGAGCTTTACTGTCCCGAGTCAACGTCCAACATCGCAGGCTGGCAACTTCGGAGAAAGTTGCTCCAGCGGATTGCATCACCGCTCCTGCTAGCAACCCATGCAGGGCTCCCCATCCCAGGTCCGCCTTCTTCTCCCCCCTCCCCCTGCTTTTGCAACAGCAGCGCGCTCCTCGCGGAGAAACCCGCTCCCCCCACCCCCAAAGTAACCCGCCTCGCGGGGCGTTGCCAGAAAGTACAGCCGAGCCCCTTATACAGAGGCCCAGGGCAATCTCGTCCTCCGGGAGGAGCGACTCAGCAGCGGCAAGACCCCGAAACGCTTACACGTTACCTCCAAACCCCCGACCAACCATCCCCCCCTCAGGCGACGCCCCTTCTGGCTATTCGCGCCAACTGAGCCTTTTATACCCCTTGCACTCCCCCCCCCCCAACCGTCTTGGCGAAAGGGGTGGCGCTCCCCTCGGCCTTGCCTCTCGAGCTGAATGACAGCCTGGGCCTAGCCAGCCAGCGGGCGTCTTCTGCCTTGCCACGTGACCTCGCAGCCACCGCCCCCCCGACTCCTGCCCGCCGCCCGCCCTTTTGCCCGGCCAACCCCCCTCCCCAGTTGAGGCTGGGCTCCTTCCCGCGAGCTTGGCGGTGGGTGGGCGCCTTTGATTGCCTTTCGGGTGCGGGGAGGCTTGCCGCGAGGTGAGTTTCTCGGCTCCTGAGGAGGTGGCCCGGCGGCGTTTTTTTAAAAAAATTTCTTCTTTCTCGCTCTCCAGCCGCACCGTCCCAGCCGGCCGGACTTGCAGGCACTTCCTGCAAGTGTGGCCGGCTGGGACGTTGCGGTTAGGGAGGCTGCTTCTCGCGCCTAGCAGTGGCGAAGGGGGCGAGTTTGGGACGGAGAAAAGCCGGGGCGAGGGGAACTCCGCAGACGAGGCTTTGGGGTTCCTCGAGAGTAAGGAAGAAAGCAAAGGGAGCCGCAGCCGCTCGGTTGTCGAAGAGGGACCGCGGGCGGGACGCGCGGTTGGCGGTGGATCGATCTCCAGTTTTCCTCGGCTGGCTACGGCCCTCTTTTCATGAAATCTTTGAGTTTGCCAGTTGTTTGGGATTAGTTACGAAAGAAGAAGAGAGGAGGAGGAGGAAGAAGAAGAAGAAGAAAAAGAAAACCTTTAAACCAACTTCATTTTTTAACTCGGGGGTTTGGCTGGACTTGAAAAGAAGGGGGGAAAAAATCGCGCTCCCGAGCTCGTGTATTGTTTTCCCTCGCTCGCTTTCATAAACTAACTCCGAAGAACTCTGTAATTGGATAACAAGAGTAATAGGATGACATCCCTTGTAGATCCCAGGATTAAACTAGCTTTGAGGAAGAAACCATCTGAAAGAACTCAAGAGGTAACTTACTTTCTTTTCGTGTTTTTGCTTTTATGGCTCTTGCTGCTTGGTGTAAAAGAAAAATTTCCAGATATTAATCTGCAGGGGGGTTTATGCCTACATTGTCACAAAACACACGATTGTGTGTGTTGTTGCTGGTCCTGACTGTAATATATGGTAAAACAAAACATGCATAAATGTTCTGCAATATGGCACATAATTAAATTTAGAAAATTATATTGATAAAGACCAGAACTTTTGTCATTTTGCAACTATTGTGATCTTTTAAAAAAAAAATAGTGGGCCTGATGCCTTTTTAAAAACATTGTTTTAACTCTTGAACTTTGTTGAGTTTTATAAAAACGAGGCATATAAAATCATTACATTTATGGTAAGTGAAAGTCCTCTAATACTCTAGAATGGGTGTGTTGTAAAATGACATTTAACAATTCTAGGAAAATTGCATATTTGAATAGGAAGGCACTCATATATGTGTCTGAATTAGGGAGTTAAAGGATTGCATCAGTAAGAACAATCTAAATGTCTTGTTGCTACTTCTGATTTGCAGTGTGGAAGAGGGCATCCACTTCGTTTAAAAAACAAAAAGCTCTTTCTAAGCAGTGGGTGGTAAATTTATTCAGCCCAGCTCTTGAAGTAATCTCTTACTTACTAGGTATGTGTGTTCCTTGGAGAGTGCAGTTTATGAAAATGGTCTGATTCTACCTTTGTTATACTGTAAACTTTCCCTTTTAGGATTTGGGGGGGTTGTGTTTCCTAATCTTAAAACGAGCAAAATTTGAAGACTGATAATGGTCAGAGAGGGCATTTGCTGTCTGATTTATGCTACCAATTCAGACACTCATTGTTATCCCTTGAACTCAGAAAATCCTTTCTCTTCTGTTGTAAGCTTCATCTATTGGGTTGTAGTATTGGAGTCTTATGATGCCAATATAAATTGTTGCTAAGTAGATAAATATAACTTAGCAAGTATGATTTGGTTAAAAATACTAATGGCCAAACAGCAGAAATTTGCATTTAATGTAAACTATGTTAGGCAAATTACTAATAAGATTTCATATTTTCTTATTAGAATATTTTCTTAACAATTTTGAACTTTTGAATTGTACTAGGTTTTTAGATTATGTGCAGTTGAGTAGAGGGAAAGCTCAGAATGGGAAGATTCAGCTGGCTCCATCTTATAGTTGCCCTCAAGGGAAGCAGGGAAGCTTCTGTTCTCAGTAAGCAAAGAATCCTAAATAAGATCCTTTTTTGAAAATCTGATCAAATAGGACACATTAAATACTGATGTTTCCATGTTTTCCTTTCCTTAATACTCCAATATTCTGATTTTAAAACTTAGCATTAGATTCCTTCTTTTTAATGCTTCTTACTATTTCCAAAATAGTCTTTTTGGAAATGATACTTGGGAGAAATATTGAAGATATATAATCTTGCTTGTTTTGATTTTATCATTCTGGATTTTGAGGATGAATGTTACAGAATTTGAATAAAATATATTTGCATGAAATAATCTAGAAGTCCAAAAATAGATACTTAAATAAAACAAATCATACCAAGTCAGTTATCATTCTAAAAGCCAGAATTAAAATATTAAGCTGTATCTTATTGAAGAAATATACTCTTTTGTAAAAGTTATCTGACTTCATGGCATAAGATCAGACAATCTTTGGGCCTTTAAAAGTTGTTGAATTGTCTTTATAGATTTGTTTCTGGTTTAAGTTAATTAACTGGCATAAGTAAGAATGTTTTAGGAAATTCTGATTTAATACAAACTACTGGTAGTATTTCATATTAAAGAGCACTAAGTAAAGAGAGAAGCACATGAGAATTCTCTATTCCTGACACATGTTCATCATTTCATTTTTTTTAAGGAAAGGATTATAAAATATATCTTCCGTAGTGTAAATAAAAGTGTAATTTCACCAGTGTTAGTAAGTAGCAGCCATATGCATTGTGATTCATCATTACTGAACCTAGTAATACTTCTAAGAATCAATATATTTTAAGAAATAGAAAATGCTGATCTAGATTCCGAGTATGTTGAGGCAGACTTTTCAAACTCTTTTACCTATATTATTTTCTATCGAAATCACTTTTGTGAAAAAGTTACTTTGAGCAGTATGCAATCCTAGTTTATTAATTTATTGTTTCAAATAAAAAGGCAGTAGTCATACTATCCTGTTAAAAAGGTAAAGATTTCCCCTCTCCAGTCATGAGCTATTTAAACATTTAAAATAGGTGTTTTTCAATGTGCAGAAGCATGAATAAGGCACCTCCTGTTAAAATAACTACCACATATCTTTTGCAAGACTTGGGGGCAGCTGTGTTGAAAGTAGTAGTCAGTTGTCTCACATGTGCCTGTTCCTGTGTGTTGTAAAGCACATCTTTCTAATGGTTTGCAGAGCCCTATAGCTTGTAATAAGGTACACACCCCAGGGCACTTTCTTTCCAACTGGTATCTTAGCCAATTTTAGAGTGCTGTGCAGGCATCATTTTAGAGTTTGGGTTTAGATGTGAAAATATTGATGTGTGAACTGATAAGGAACAGAGCTATTTTGCCAATATTAGATATCTGTCTTAGTCCCTTTGTTTTTAAAATGAATTTCTCCTACAGAATGGAAAAGAACCACAAAAGCAAAAATGCTGTTACAGAAATGCCTGTACTTTTCTGCTTCTCTATCATCATCTCCCTTTTCAGAAGAAACTAATAATTGCTTAATTTGCTAATCATTAGTACCGTTGCTCAGACTCTACACAGTGCTTTATAATATGCAGAAGTGTGCCTAAATTACCCCTTTTAGGATTGTTAAAGCAATTGCATCCTTTCCAAGTTCATGCTGCTGCTTCAGGAGCAAATCTTGGATGTCATTGTATGCATGTGCATGTACAGACACTTAATTTCATTTATAGATGCTCCCATAAGTCCTGAAAGATTTATTTCAAAGAATTTGTACATTATTAAGTTATTAGTTTGTAATTGCACTTTATGACTAACCCAGGTACACTAACAACTAAACTAAATAGTGCTGGACTTAAAATAGTTCATTTAATGATTGTTCAAAGTTACAATGGCACTGAAAAGAGTGACTTTATGACCGTTTTTCACACTTACGACCATTGCAGCACCCCCATGGTCATGCAAAATTTGGATGCTTGGCAGTTGGTCCATATTTATGATGGTTTCTGTGTCCCAGGGTCATGTGATCTCCTTTTGCAACCTTCTGATAAACAAAGTCAATAGGGAAGTCAGATTCACTTAACAACAATCAGGTTACTAATTTAATAGCTGCAATGATTCACTTAATTATGGCAAGAAAAATAATAAAATGAGACAAAACTCACTTAACAAATGTCTCTCTTACCAACATAAATTTTGGATTCTATTGTGGTCGTAAGTTGAGGACTTGACAACTATGCATCTCTAAATGTGCATATACTTCAGTACACTTTATATGGATACAAGATAGTTGTGTTCTGTGTCCTTAATAGGATTGCTGGAAAGAAAGGGAAGACCCACAACCAGGAACTTGCACAATGTAAGAAAACTGATAGCAATGTAAAGCAGTCTGGAATGACCATTGTTTTAACAGAATACAATAATAGGAGCTTAAATGTAATCATTGGAATACCTGTGACACAATAGATAATCCCCCTTTTGCTGTTAACACAATTATGCATAATCTTAGAAATTTATGGAAAATTTATTAGCAAATGAAATTGAAACATAGGCTTTTGCATTGTTCTGCACATTTGTTAGAAATATAGGTTGCTTAAATTTTAATGATTTGAGTGTAACCATACAAAAGTCTACTCAAATTAGAATTTCAGAAGCTGTCTGAATTAATTAAGATTTAGTTTTTTGTTCTCTTGCCTCTCAGTTGCTCCACTAACATGCACTATGGTTAGAGATACTGGAGACAAGACTTTTGATCACAGTACTGCCAATGTAGTGTAATTGTCTCTTCAGTTACTCTTGTGTAATATAGTAATGGTGGCAGCATTCTAGTGGTTTTGCCTTCTCCCAAACCATGGTTTACCATTGAGCTTATCATAGCAACATGGGTAGGGTGGTTAGTATCAATTTATTTCCTTTTGGGTGAAGTGGAGAAAAGATGATGGTTGTTCCTCTGTGATCTGTAGTTGGGGAGGGGAGGGGGAATATTTATTGAATACATTTTTGTGCTCCCATCTTGATCAGCTGGGAAAGTAATATTTGACTCAAATCAATTTCAAATCAGTTTACAACTGTTTATGCAGGGATTAACAAATGAAAATACAGTAGTGAATGTGCTTTTTAACTATTCAAGGTTATTTTTTAATATATAATCTATGACATTTTGGTGTTGCAGAACTCTAATAAACATTATTTTGCAGTAACCTTTTTGATGCAGTGCCAATTCTTAACTATGCAGAAATTCATAAAATAGTCCAATGTTAACAGCTGTCCAGTTATTACATCACTGAGTTATTAGACTTGTTATTTGGGATTCTTATTTGTGTTAAAATTTAGGTTCTGCCATTCTCAATAATGGCTTATAGTTCATTAGGAGTACTACAGGATAGCTATAGATTTAAAGGCTTAGGCTTAGGTGTAGTGGGGTATGGTTCAGGCAGGCAAAGGGAGCAAAATGTTTTGTTTTCTTCTGTGTGAATAGGTGTAGATCTTTAAAGCAGCTAGGATAGAAACATCAGATTTTCTGACTGGGGCTGGTGCTCAATCCTCCTGCCCAGAAGCCTTGGAAAAGCTAATAAGATAAAGCTGGCAGGGAAACATATGGAGAAACATTAGGGGTGTTTGATTTTTTGTTCAGTCCTGCTTTTACTTAGTTGTGTGATTTTACCTTTGTTCCCATTTTATGTCCCTTAATTGTTTTTGTTTTGCTGATTGCAGATTAATAATACCAATTTTTATATGTTGACTTTGTTTTGGTGCATCCATGTCAGTCTTCAACCCTCCTGTTGATTCCTTGGATTTGTCCTTGCAGTTTTCTCGGGAAGATTTTGCCGTTGTCTGCTTCCTAGGGATGGGAGAGAGTGATTGAACTAAGGTCACCTAGCTAGTTTTGTGTCTAAAAGCAGATTAAAACTCATAGTTCCCTTTTTCTAGCTGGTGCCTTAAGCTCTACACTGAACTGGCTCTTTATATGTTGGTCTAGCCCAGGGGTCTGCAACCTGTGGCTCTGGAGCTGCATGCGGCTCTTTGGGCCCTCTGCTGTGGCTCCCTGTCAGGTGATCCCATCACTGACTGGCCCCGCCCCTCGCCCTTCCCCTCCCAGTGACTCCTTGCCTAGCCTGAGAAGGTAAGGGCAATGGTGGGGGATGGAGAAGCGATTGGGGCTGATTCTCCGGCGTCTCATTCTTGTTGGAGCTTCTTTCCAGCCCTTGTTGGTGCTGCGCGTGCCTCGGTCGCTTGGGGAAATGCGCAACCTGCTCTCCGCCCTGGGACACTGGCCCAATCCAGCCACGACTGACGCCCGCCTCGCTATCATGAGGGCTAGTGGGGTGGGAATGGGATCTGGGAGGAGGGAATGATAGAAAGGGGGACGGGCCTGCAGCGCCCAGCTGCAGCTTTAAAATGTGCACGGGGAACTTTCGCCGCCTGGAGGACTCTTTTCAATTTATTTATTTATTTTATTTATTTATATTTCTATGCCGCCCAACTCCCAAAGGACTCTGGGCGGCTCACAGCAAGAAGAAACATAAATAACATATCAATAACAAGTTTAAAAAGAGCAGATTAAAACATATTAAAAAATTTCAGTCATCCAACATTCATGGGCCGACCTCGTCTATCGTCGCCAAAGGTCAATGGCCTCAGGTCTGCCGGAAAAGCCAGGTCTTTATGGCTTTCCGGAAGGCCAGTAAGGTGGGGGGTAGTACGGATCTCGGGAGGTAGCTGATTCCAGAGAGCCGGGGCCACCACGGAGAGGGCCCTCCCCCGTGGCCCCGCCCGCCAACACTGTTTAGCTGATGGGACCCGGAGAAGACCGACCCGGCCGTGTGTGTGTGTATCTCTGTATCTCTCTCTCTGTGTGTCTCTTCTCGGAATCCTGGGGCTGGAGCTCATTCCCGCTGTGCTCGCCCGAAGAGCTGCTGGGGGAGGGGGAAAGGGGATATGGCAAGGTGATGGCTGGAGCCTCAGTGCAGGAGCAAAGTGGCCCTTTATTTACCTTTGGGCCACATTTGGCTCAAGACAGCCCTCGCTTCCTGCCGCTTTGGGCTCCTGCCGCTTTGGGCTGTAAGCTACATCCTGTTGCTAGGGGCGAGTGGGACAGGGTCGCATTGTGGCTCCATGTTGTAATGGGCTCCAGGAGGAGGAGGGGACCCCATCTCCCCCATTGTGAAGCGCGCTAAAGTTCACTGTGCTGTGCAAGGCACTGCGAGAATGCCTCATGGTCTGCTTGATGCCTCATATCAGAATCAGAGAGAGAGAGGGAGAGAGACATACAGAGAGAGAGAGAGAGACAGAAAAATAAATACAGAGACGGGGAGAGAGATACAGAGGGGGGAGATAGAGTGGAAGAGAGAGAGATACACAAACACACACACAGAAAGGAAGGGGGAGAGAGAGACATAGAGGGAGAGAGATACACAGAGTGATAGAGGGGAAAGAGGTGGGGAGAGAGAGACAGAGATACATGGAGGGAGAGGGAGAGAGAGAGAGACAGAGAGAGATACACAGAGAGATAAAGAGAGGAGGGAGGGGGAGAGAGGGAGAGAGAGATGTCAAAAGGGTTTTGTGTCTCGGTGTTTTTTAACAACCAGTTATCTGTCCTAATGACCAACTGGGTAGGCGTGGCTAGGGAGTCATGTGACTGGGTGGGAGTGAGTGATGTCGAGTTGGCAACGCCCACCCAGGTTTTGTGGCTCCCAATCTTTTCTTTTCTGTGGGAAATGGTCCAAATGGCTCTTTGAGTGTTTAAGATTGCAGACCCTGGTCTAGCCATTCTATAACTTGGTGGAACTATTTTATTTTATTCCCCAAGTCCTTTTTGTGCAGATATTAAAATAATCAGTGTTGCATTTGTAGTACCTCTATGGGCTCCAGGACTGTGTGAGTCTGGTAATTCTGGTAAAAGGGGGAAAAAAAGTGAAGAGATAAAAACGGGAAGTTTGAGCCATTGATTTAAAAGCTTATTCCTCAAGAAGGGGAATCTTCTTTTCTACCCCTGTGAGATTTCAGTTAAGACAGGGGTCCCCAACTCCTGGTCTGGCAGTCCAGTACCAGTGCAAGGCCTGTTGGGAACTGGGACGTGCAAGTGGTGGGTGAGCATGTGAGTGTGTGAACCTCTATTTGTGTAAGTGGTGGGCACACCTGCGAAACCATCCCCTGCCCCCCCACCGATGCTGCTGCCAGTCCACAGAGCCAGAAAGTTTGGGGACTACTAAGGGAAGCATCCTCCAATTCAAGGAATTGATAGCGGCAACTTCACCAGCTGCCCCAGATGGAGTTCTTTCACCTAAGCCTCCCCCCCCCCCCCCCGGACTTCAGAACTCGGGCAGCATAGAGCTCCCAGAAAGGCTTCGGCAGGTCTAGCTTGGAATTACTACCCTATGAAATTATTAAGGGGAGGTTACAATTTTAAAACAAAATCAATTTAAAAATTAAACTTAGATTAAAATTACCATCATGACTAATGCTAAAATTAACAGTGAAAAACCAGGAAAAGCAAGTTTGACTACAGATTTTTTTTAAAGGCAAGACTGTCAACATAGCTCCAGATAGAGTACATTGTATAGCTTGGAACCATTATAAGAAAAGTCTCTGTTATGTGTGCCAAAATGATGGGTCTGTGGCAGCAAGGGCATATTCAAATAACAGGTTATAATAACTGGTCAATTTCATAGCATAAGAGGAGATTGTTTAAATAGTAAGGCCTAATATTTAGGGATTTAAAGGTTAATGCAGTGCCTTAAACAGTATGCAGTAAGCAATTGGCAAACTGTGAAAGCCTTTCAGTATAGGGATTATATAATCCCTGTACCTTCCACTAATTAGCAGTATAAAATTAAAGATTCTCTTACGTTAGGGTCATCTCCTGATTGACTTCATTGCTATATCATGCTAGGAAACAATATGGAAATAGTTTATCATTACTTTCTTCTGAAATCTTTTTCCAGAATTGATTTCCCATACACAAGTGCAAATGAGGCTCAGCCTGATTAGCTTCTAAGCCCAGAGTACAAAATGTTATGATCTAGCTGCTTTATTTTGTATGAATTTCAACTTCCGGATACTTCCTAAAGCATGATTCAGGATCAGATGAACTCCAGATGTGGTATAATTAAATCATAGCTAACTGTTGTCAAGTCTGACCAGTTGAGGAAAGGGCTTTAACATAACTGCATAGATCAATGGCCTGGGTTACAATTAATAAACTTTGAGTACTATTTTCCGGACATGGCATCAGCTTTCAAGTGAAATTCAAGGTGCTGATAATTATAACGGATGTCAAACTCAAGGCCCGGGGGCTGGATTCGGCCCATGGGGTACTTAGATCTGGCCTGCGGGGCTGCCCTGGAAACATTGAAGGACCGGCCTGCTCTGCTTCTGCCAGCGAAACGGGCTCCCAAGCTCCTTTTTTGGCTGCCACAGCCTCCTGCAACCCTCTGACAGCGAAAACGGAGCTCCGTTTTCGCTGGCAGAAGGTTGCAGGAGGCCATGGCAGACGAAAACGGAGCTCGGGAGCCCATTTCGGTGGCAGAGCACTTGCGCCACCACAGGCGCCCCAGACATGAGTGACGTTGAGCTGGCCACGGCCACCCCAGCCCCCGGAGGTGAAATACAACCCTGATGCGCCCCTCAATGAAATAGAGTTTAACACCCCTAATCTATAAAGCACTTTATGTTTGGTAGCAAGGTATTTCCAGGGCCACTTTCTCTAGCCACCAGGATAAATCATGTCTTCTGTAAAAAAAAAAAACTGATTGCAAACCCCTGTTTCCAGATATTATTCAGAGGTTTGTAGCTGCTTCTTCTTTGTGGCAGTGCCTATATTATGGAACAGTCTCCTTCTTGAAGCAATTTTAGCGGGTCTGTGGTTATGGATAATGTCTTGGTTGGATTTGTAATTATATTATGATGATTATATATTTTTTAAATTTTTCCATGGACTTATTTTTCTTATACTTTACTACTGTGAATTGCTGAAAAACTCTTGACTGCAGTAAACAAATGAGAGTAAACTACATGGAACTAAAAAAAGATGCAAAGCAGCTATTTTTATTGTCACAGGTTATTTTATTATTATTATTGTTATTGTTATTGTTATTGTTATTGTTATTGTTATTGTTATTGTTATTGTTATTATTGTTATTAATTTGCCACTTATCTGGCCATATGGCTACTCAAGGCAGCTTGTAATAATAAAAAGAGAAAAATGAAAGGTATATAAACAGAAGAGAAGTAAAATAATAGAACAATAAAATAATGACAGGAACACAACAAGAATAAACACATTAATCTGAAGCTGAGGTTTGTTAAGTTCCCATTATTTACCATATATGAATACAGTCTTCATTCCACATCTTGTTCATTATGTTTCTGCCCTTGTTTACAAGGGTGTGGTATCAATTTGAACTAAGGGAAATTTTTTAAAAAATAGTTTGTTGTTTGGAACTACTGTACCTCCCCATGCAAAGAAATGCACAGTGACCTTTTGTAACTTTGTTGAATCACAATCATTTCTTGATGAGTAGGGGTATAAATCCTAATATGAAAACGTATTTCTTGAGAGGGCTGTGCATAGTCCTTTTTTTGTGGGGGAAAGTTTGAGGGCAAAAGAAGAAAGGAACGACAGAGTATGAGGTGGCTGGATGGAGTCACTGAAGCAGTAGGCCTTACAGAGGATGGTAGAGAACAGGAAGGCCTGGAGGAACGTTGTCCATGGGGTCGCGATGGGTCGAACACGACTTCGCAACTAACAACAACAATTGGGTAAATTGTTCTGATGCAAATTTTAAAAATTATTTTGCATTGGGCTTTTAAAATAGTGCATGAACAAACCAAACTGAGCCACAGTAAGTAAACCTCTTTTCTATAAATTTCAAAATAAAAGGGAATGCAGTTTTCAACTGTTTAGTTTTTGGAGCAGTGTAGTGGGAATAAAGCTCAAATTGCATAATATAATCTGGGATATCCTGGGTCTTAAAACCTTTATTTTTGTTATATCCTGTTAAAATATATTTGCTGGTTTGTTACACGTGTATGATTCTTTTGTCCTTTAAAATCATGGAAGAATATTAATGAAATAGTTCACATTGCAACTGTTCTTTGTCTAAACCATTATTGTTTATTCTCATTTACTATACAGCGTACCACGCAACCAGATTCTTTAATGATAGACATTTTTAAGAAAGGCAGCAATAACATTCTTGCTGACAGCGTAACAAAGGGCCTGTTGTTCTGTTGCATAGTTCAGCCAAACAGAAGAAAACATCTGCTTCTTGTTTCCAGAAATAACTGGTATTTGAAGTAGAATTTTTTCAAAGCTTCCAATAACTTTTTCCCATATATTTTGTAGGTACAATAAGGCTTAGTCCTTGTTTTCATAAATAAATAAATATTCCCATTGTTGAATAAATCTAATGTACTTTCATTAACTACCTATGCCCAACTGCCCAGATTTTTTACAAGGTTCAAGACCCAGGGCGTGGAGGGGACCGACGCTCTCCGTTGTGACTGGTTGTCCGGCCTCTTGTATGCATTCCGCCCTCTGCTTCTCCTCCCCAAGGTCATCAGGAAGATCCTGGAGGAAAGGGTGGAAGTGCTGCTCCTGGCTCTACACTGGCCCAGGAGGGTCTGGTTTGCGGATCTGAAATCTCTGTCAGTGTGCCAGGCCTGGTGGATTCCACAGACAGAGTCGTCGCTTAGACAGGGGTCGTTGGTCCACCCAGACCCCCATTGGTACCAACTGACCACCTGGCGCTTGAGTGGTGCGCTCTGAAGCACCGAGCCATGTCTGACTGTGTCATCAGGACCCTCCAGGCTTCCAGGAGGCCTTCCACCGAACGAATTTATTGTGCCACCTGGAAAATCTTTTGCTTCTGGTGTTCCAAAGAGGGATGTTCTCCTGTGGATTTGACTATGGCGAAGCTCCTGGAATTTTTACAACAGGGGCTGAACAAGGGGCTATCGCTCAACACGATCAGAAGGCAGATGGCGGCTTTATCCTCTGTGTTGTCTTGTGGCTCCCTAGAGTCTCTGTCGCAGCACCCCACAATACACAGGTTTTTAAAAGGGGCTACTAACCTGTGCCCACCTGTAGTTCACAGGTACCCCACCTGGGACCTTACTAAGGTGCTCGCCTGCCTAACGGTTCCCATACGAGCCTTTGAGATAATCTTCTCTTCACCATCTTACTTGTAAGGTGGCGTTCCTGGTGGCGATTACCTCCGCCAGAAGGATTTCTGAGCTCGCAGTCCTGTTAGTTAGGCAGGACCCCTGCATTTTTCATGCCAACAGAGTGATTCTCTGCCTGGACCCTACATTTGTGCCCAAAATAAACTCCTGGTTTCACAGGGCTCAGGAGCTTGTCCTCCCTAATTTCTGATCTAACCCCTCCCACGCCTTAGAGAGACAGTGGCACACCCTTGATGTTAGGAGGGCCCTCAAGATATACATTAAGCGTACTTCCACGCTACGCAAGATGGAGGCTCTTTTTGTCTCCTTTCAACCCACTTCTTTGGGGCAGAAGGTGTCTCCTTCCACTGTTGGAAGATGGCTGCGTGGCACCATAGCGAAAACTTACGACCTCCAGTCATTGTCAAGGCTGGCCCGTGTGACGGCGCACTCAATGCGCAGTGTGGCAATGATGGCGGTGTGGTCCACGCAAGCGTTCATAGAGGAGGTCTGCAGAGCGGCCACTTGGGCTTCGCCTACTCCTTTTATCCGCCACTACAAAATTGACGTTTTTGCATCGGCGGAGGCGGCATTTGGTCATCGAGTTCTTCAGAGGGTACATTCTCAGACTGTGAACGCCAACCAGACTTAACCCTCCCAATGGACAGACTGATTTGGTATGTCCCATTCCTGGATGCTAGCTCCACCCTCTATGGAGAAGGGGCTTACCTGATATGCTCCTTCTCGTAGGGTGGAGCTAGCATCCAGTCCCACCCAAAGTCAGTCTGGTCTGCGTTTCGGGACATCAAATTGTGATCTTTTACACACGCCGAGTCTGTCTATCGGTCTTCGCCAAAGAGTGGGAATTAGAGCCAGAGGTAGAGATCTACAATTTGATAGACTCAGTCCTGATTGGCTGAATGGACAGTGTCATCCCATTCCTGGATGCTAGCTCCACCCTACGAGGAGTGTATTAGGTAAGACAAACGCCCCTTTTCTGAGCTGGCTTTAATATATTTGAGATTTTTTTCCCCACAACTACTACTTTTCTTTTTTAAATACAATTTGGCACACCTTTTAATATAAAATTCAATATTAATTCTAATTATTTGTCTATGTGTAGTTGTACAAACAGCTTTATGAAGGACCTGGGATAGGCAGATGTTGTTTGATGGTATTGTAGGATATAAGCTGTTCCAAGAAAAACTGCCTTTTTCAATTGACTGATGGTGATTTGTTAATGCTGATTGTATTGAAATGGTGATCCGGTTGTCTTGGGATTGCACCCAAGATGTGCTTATTACTATTGGAACTATCTTTGCTTTCTTTTGCCACAGTTGCTATATTTCTATCTGCAGGTCTTGGTATTTTGTAATTTTCTTCAGTTCTTTCTCTTCTCTTCTGCTATCTCTAGCTATTGCAACATCCACTATCCAGACTATTGGTCATTCTTATCAACGATTCTTACATCTGGGATATTATGTGGCAGATGCTTGTCTGTTTGAATTTAAAATTTCCAGAGCACTTTAGTGTCTTTATTTTCTATTACTTTGTCTATTTTGTGGACACACTAGTTCTTGCTTGCAGGCAAATCGTGTTTCTTGCAGTTATTCCAATGCATCATTGTTTGCTACTTTGTCATGCCATTGTTTGTAGTCAGTCTGTGTGATCTTGTAGCAGCTAACTAGGTGGTCTATTCTTTCTTCAGCTTCCTTGCAGAGGCGGCATTTGCTGTCTGTTGCTGTCTTCTCAATTCTGGCTTTGTATGAATTTATTCTTAAGGCTTGGTCTTATGCAGCTGGTATTAGCCTTTCTGTCTCTTCAACTTTCCAGCTCTTAGCCATTCTCAGATTTTTTTATTATTTGATTTGCCTACTAGTTTGTTCTTTCTTTCTTTTTTTGTATTGGCCATGTAATATTTTTCCATTCTTCACATGGTCCTTTTTGTTGTCCAGTTTGGTGTCTCCAATACTCAATAAGCTTTTCTAACATTAGCTTCACCGTATCTTCTTCACTGTCTTTCAATTATTCAATGCCCTTTCTTCTTCTTCAGCTGTCTGATGTATTTGCAATATTCCATGCCTTGGTAAGTAGAGTCTGTCAATATTGCTGCATGTATGAAGGGCATGATTCATTGCCCTTATTATTCTGGCCCTCCTATCCAGGGCTTTTATTTCTAATTGAGTCAGGTCCACTGCTCCAGCTGTGTATCTAATGACTGAAATTGCCCAGGTGTTAATTGCCTTGGTGGTATTTCCTCCACTGCATTTGTGCTTTAAGATGTTTTTCACCCTCATAATGTATTCACTTCTGACTTTCTTCTTGACATCAGTGTACTTGATGGTGTTACTTGAAGGATGCCTAGGTAGAGATTGTCTTCAACCAGACTCTTGATGTTACTTGTTTGATTTGATGTATTTTGATTCCTTTAGCTTTTGCTATTTTCCCCCTATTGGTGGTGAGAGCGGCACACTTGCCTAGTCCAAACTCCATTGCAATATCTTGGCTGAACATAAGGACAATATTGAGCAAGGCTTTTACTTCAAATAGTGTTTTTCCATATAGCTTCAGATTATCCATGTAAATGAGGCGAGATAGCCTGGTAGATGTTTTTGATGTTTGATAGCTATGGACTGACTTGTTCAGTATTGTTCACAGAGGTATCAGTGCAATGACAAACAGTAGTGATGATAGTGAGAACCCTTGAAAGATTCCTCTCTTGATATTAACCTTTTCCAATCTATTATCATTGACCAACAAGTTTGTTTTGCATCGTGCCATTGACCTTTGTACAAAGCCTCTGATGTTCCTATTGACTCTTGTTATTCCTAGGCATCTGATGATCCAATCATGTGGCAGGGAGTCTAGTGCAATTGACCTGTAATTACCTGGTGCTGCCCTTTTTGTTGGATCTTTCATTATCAGGTTTTGCCAGATGTTAACCAATCTTCAATTTCATCTTCTTGAAGTATGTTAAACTGCTTGGCAATGAATCAGCCAGATGTTTCAATCAAAAATCATTCATTTATATTATTTCCACACCTCCCATCTCACCTACCTGTCATCTTCAGCTGGTGCTGACCAAAAGGGACCAGTTTTCCTGTCCCTTTTGTCCACCATTTCTGCTGCTATTATAGGGTGTCATTTCAGCTTCTTTTTTATCCTTGTCCAGTTCCTTTATCCAAGCTGCATTCATGCTATATTTCTTTGGGTTGTCCCATAGCTCAGCGGTCCCCAACCGTTGCGGCTTGGCAGCCCAACTTGGGGGGAGGTGAATTGGGTCGCATGAGAAGCAGTCTCTCCATTGATGGATCGATAGAAACATTATTGATGCGATTAAAATTGGAAATTCTGCCTATAATATGCAGAACTTCATATCTGCTGATCTGCCTGGCTTTAATTTGTATTTGCTGTTTTTCCCAGTGCCTTCTTGTTTCTAGGTAATATTTCTTGATTGGGTACTCTTCTTGTTCTTCAGCTTCTTTTCTTGCATCTGTACTAGCTTGCTTGCATCTGATCTTAGCATGTTGATCTTATTTTCCAGCCTGATCTTCCATTTTGGTAGTGCACTGTTTTTTTTCTTCTTTGTTGATTTTGCATCAACTTATAAACGTGTGTGTGCAATCACACCTGCCCAATAAAGTATTCTATTATATTCTAATTGCAGCCATGCTGGACATTAGTTGATATGTTCCTTGCAGTGAACTGGTGCTTGCATTTGATATTACAGAATTGACATATTTTCCAGTGTGCTGAGTAGAGAATCCAAGGAATGGGTGTTAACTCTGCCTTTCTGCCCAGAGACTGAGTCTGTCAAACTTCTAGTCATGCCTCCTTTGCCTGTGTGACTCCCCAGTTTTGCTCAGTCTTCGCTCAGCAGAGACGCATGAGAGAAATGACTTATCATACAACTGTCAAACTCAAAATTCCTTGGATTCTCACACTCAGTAAGATTAGTGGATTCGAGCAAGCGTTCGCTGAAAGAGAGAAGCGTGTGGCTGGCTCCCCGGTCTGTCTGGCAAAGCCGCCTTACCGACTCAAACGGAGAGCTGAGGTCCCTGCCATTCCCGCATTTAAGTGGAGGGGGGCTCGATATTTCTCTGGCTCAGAGCCGAGGCCCCTGGCACTGTCCTGTGCCCAGCGGAGGGACTAAGTCACTGCCTGGTTTAATCCCAGTATATTGTGTATGGCAAAGCGCAATCTAGCGCAAACAAGCCACGGCAGCAGGGTTCTCTCAGAACAAGTCTGCCTGTTATTTGCGAATGCCCGTGATTTGAAAATGGTAACTCCCGCGCCATTAAGCAGCCAGGAGGAACAGGGCATAAGCGGGGAAGACAGGGGTCCCCCTGTCAAGTCCCAGATGAGCAGAGGAAGCTCCTCAGGCCAAAAATCGGCCATTAAAGGAGCTGTGACACAAATTAAGGTGAAAATTTTATTGGTCAAGAAGGTCTCCAAGGCTGAACAAAAGGACGCCGCGGGGCTGCCCTGGAAACAGCAAAGGACCGGTCCGCGGTGAGTCTGCCAGCGAAAACTGAGCCCCCCCAGCCCCCCCCCCCGAGATCAAACACAACCCTGATTCAGTCCTCAATGAAATCAAGTTTGATAGCCCTGTATTAAGTTGTTAAGCTTTGTTAAAGCATTGTCGTAAGTAAATCGTCCCTAACTGTTATTTCAATTGAAAACAAAAACTCTCCAGGGAAAGTAATGCAACTTCCCTTCTCAGCAATGTGCTTGTAATGATGACACACTTGCTAACAACCATACTTCTGTCTGGGGCTACTGAGTTTATGTCTCAGTCTTAAGTATTAAATCTTAATTATATTTATCTCTCATTTTAATGCATTTTCAACTTTTCCTGCTCATGTTCTTGTTATGGTCTCTTGACTAGAATCAATTAATTTCAACAAAAGTGCCAAAGAATTTTATTGTTCTTAACATGTAGCTGCAGTTTATTTAGAAGCCTTTTTTCTTTCACCATAAATTGATAAAGAAGAATAAATACAATACAACAAATTATGCTCATGTTCAGAAAATGTAAATAATTTCATCCTTTTCTCCATATATATTTTTATTAGTATATCAAAATATAAAATACAGAGATACAAAGAAAAATGAAAATAATGAGAAAAAAGGGAGGAACAGGGAAGAGGAAAAAAGTGTAGGGTAAAGGGGAGAAGAAGAAAAAAACATTGACTACCAACTCTTTTTGGCCCAATAGAATAAGGTAATAACATACAACCACAACTTTTTACTTTTATATAATCATATATACTAGCCATTTCTATAACAGCAAGCTATCTAATCGGCAAAATCCAAAATCAAAGTTTCTTGTTTCTTTTTTGCACCTCAAGCAAATTTCATCCTTTTCTCAATTGAGATGTAAACTGAGTAATACAGTATGAATTTCAAAAGTAATTACATTCAGCAGGTAGAAACATGACCAAGTTTCAGTCTTTTATTGTCATAGTGCACAAACTCTTAATGTCTGCTCTTAAAGTAATTAGTATTCAAGTTAGAGAAGCTTCTTGGGTTTTTAAATGTTTGAGGGTGGTATGTTGCTTCTCATGTAGAAAAATATAATAGAATGATCTTTGTTTGGAACGTTCATTAACTTATTTTGGGAAAATACTTGTAGGGAAGGGACTATAATGACATTTACTTTCCCCACTCAATATTGCAGGTGTGTGTGTGTGGAGGGAAAGACTAGTAACAGTATTTTAAACCAGCAAATTTTATTAAAAGACATAAGCTTTCAAGAGCCACACCTCACTTTGTCAGATGTAATGGAGTAGTTAAACTGATATAGGGTTTAATCTGGGATGAGATGGGAGGGGGAGGAGAGAAGGGAGGAAAAGACAAGTTGGCTACATAGGTGCAGGTTACATGTGAGACAAATTTCAAATATCTTACCAATTAACTTTGTATTTTTAACACATTAGAAATGATGTGTTCACATTTGTGAAATGTTCACATTTCTAATGACACATTATCAGGCTCCTTCAGATTCATATAAAATTGATCTAAAATAAATGGATATATGTAATTATTTCCCCCTAAACATAAGATATTATAAAACATGTAACACATTATTTTCATCTAAATCTTTTTGGCAGGATTTTAAAATCAATTTTAGTGTCTAGATTATCCTACAACATCAATGTGGCATTAGAAAAAGATTCAAAATGCGTTTTTCACAATTACAAATCAATGTAATGACAGGACATACCTCTAATCTATTCTGTTTTGAAATATAATAGTTACAATCCAATTATCTAATGGTGCTATGTATTAATGCATACATGAACTCGTTCCCATGCACGTTTGCCCAACATACCTGCACCCACACATATATAAGAAACATACAGTGTGGTGGAATGACTCAGGTTTTAGTTCCCCGAGTACCAAAATCTGGGTATCTTTGAGTGCATTCCCTGTGAAATTGAAAAACAATTACCTGCCGTACTGGGTCAGTGTTGTAGATTATTGTCCATATATTTAAAATGAAAAAAATATTCATGCTGTCAGCACTGTATACCCAAAAAGTGACAGATCACTTATATTTACCAAAGAAAATTGGTTTGTTGCAAGTGGAGTTGACAATAGGGATAAAAATCAGAGGTGCAAATGATTACATAAAGCAAGAAAAGAGACAAGGTTAATAAATATTTGCAAAGAGAGTCTTTTGTATGTCACAGAATCAGAGTTGACATATAAAGCTGAACAGTTACAGTGACAAAGGCAAAATTGAAAAGGCAAATCTCTGTATATCTAAAATAAATTGAAGGCACAATGAATAATAACAAAACTGGAAAATGGTTTCAGATTAGATTCATCAGAAAGGAAATGGAAGATTTTATATTTGCAGACCACAAATGAGCACTAACAACAAATGTCATTGCGAGGATGCCACCCATCCCCTTCCAGTCAGGTTTATTGTTTTATATGTCTTGGTAGCGATTTTTGTTTAATTTTCCTTTTATATCTCCCTGACCAAGGGTTGCACCCTCTGTTTCACTTTTCTCTCTCTTTAGAGGCTTGCTTTTACTTTTTCTTAAATATCTCTAAGCTCTACAGCAGGGGTCTCCAACCTTGGCAACTTTAAGACTTTTGGACTTCAACTTCCAGAGTTCCTCAGCCATCTTTGCTGGCTGAGGAATTCTGTGATTGAAGTCCACAAGTCTTAAAGTTGCCAAGGTTGGAGGCCCCTGCTCTACAGGATTGTTTGAGATTTGCTTTATGTGTGGAATAGACAGACGTTGACACGTTTCTTTAACAAACTAGTAAACAGTTTATTTAAATACAACTTCTCAGTAATTGTCAAGTGGATTTGTTAAAGCCACAACCAACTATTTAATTCTTTCTTTTCTCTTCTTCCCCTCAATAGACTCTCCTTGCTTTCCTGACTAAATCTAAGCAAATCCAATTCTTCTTTGTTTCTAGGCCTATAGATAAGAGCACGTTTCACCGTTTATCTCTATCTACAAATTACTCAATATATATCAATCAGTCTTGTTCCCTGACCCTGGCTCCTGCTTCTCACAGAACTGCCTAGGGCCTATCTTTTCTCTATAAATCTTCCCTCTTTGGAAGTCACACACAGAGCTCCTCAGCTCTCCACACTAAGCCTTCCCTCCTGGGATTTACCACATAACAGAGCTTTCTCCACAGCACTTCTCACTAAATCCTTCCCTCATGGAAGTTCACACAAAACAGAGAGCTTTCTTCACAGTTCTTCTCACTGAAACTTCCCTCCTTTGGAAGTTACCACATAACATGAGAGCTTTCTTCTAGCTCTTCTTACTAAACCTTCCTTCTTTGGAAGTTCACACAAAATAGAGAGCTCCACATCTCTCTCAGCCAGGCCTTTTATAGTTCCTGGCCCTGCTATCTGTGATCCGATTGGCTGTCTCTTATGATGTCATCTATCCCCTCTCCCTTCTGGAGCACTGGGATAAACACCTCCCCCTTTCTACTTACCATACATTTTAAAAGCTGTCTGGCTCTATACTTACTTGTTTAAACAGTTCCTTGTAACAACACTATAACTTTATACAACAACTTACTATTTTACATTCAGTACCTGTATGTGGGCACCACAGTCATAAAAATAAAAATTTAAAAAACTGGAAAAACAACAGATGTAAAGTAGATTAAAAAATATAGGATTGTTGACCATATAATCAGCAACTTTAATAAAATTGCCTGGGCAGATTATAAAACAAGACGGCATGATTATGCAGTAAATATGATGCATTGCAGTTTATGCAAAAAGTATGGATTTATTGGTCTGTTTATAGAGTTTTGGGAAAGTGTTCCAGAATGTTCACATAAAATGCTTATAGGCTTTCCAAATTCAGATGGGCGGCCATGTACACACAACATACTGAACATCACTGTAGCTAAAGAAAATGAATTAAAAATACAGACATGTTAATACGAAATAACATTAAAAATGCTCAAAAGGAACTGGAGAACTTTGTAAAATATCAATACTCAATAAGTTTTCCCCATATTTATTGAAACATTAGAAACTCTTAACTGCAAACAGCTCACAAAATTAAAATTATTTGATCTCAACATTTGTGCTTGGCTTTGAATCCTAAGGATGCACCCTGTTGAGTAGGAGAAGCAGCTGGTTGTTCAATTTTGTTAGGAGAGGCAAACTTGGAAACATTGTTTTCTAACATGGGGTTGTCTTTCTGGCTCCTGTGGGAGTTTCACTTAGTCTCCACTTTATCTGGCTTCCCAAAAGGAAAAAAAAAATTGAAAACAGAGCTTTTCCAATCAAGCCAAGTACTGTATTGCATTGGGTTTTTAATATATTTATCTCACTGAATTAAAAATATATGAAAAATATTTTTTATCTTCAATAAACAGTTCATCAAGGTACCAATTAAACTATATCAGTTTTTCACCATCATCAGTTTTCAACATAATTGGCAGTTTTTTTCCAATCAAACAAAACTACCTTAGCCTTTGATACATTGATTTTCAAATCTATATTTCTTACTGTATCATACAATTTATCTTTGTTGCTGAGCATTCAAGTTGTCAGCCAACAATACATCATTTTTACACAAGTACATCCCTAACCAATGTGCCTCTTTTATCACAAGCATTCATTATACATTTATCCATAGTTACATTAAAGAACCAAGGGATTGTCACACACCCATCTTTTACTCCCTGCTCAGCATTCCATTCTCATCATGTACTACTTTCTATATTCAACCTTCATAATAAATATTTTTAATTCAAAACAATTCATGTTATCATATACTTTCCTTTGATATTACAGGTAGATGACAAAATGTCATTTTGTCATTTTCCAGGTGACAAAACATGGACTCATCATTATGGCTCAGAAAGGAAGTCCATAGGATACCATTAAAAAACAACACTGGCTCCAGTAGGAAGACTCTTGGTTACAGTGTTTGGGGACACAGGTGTTATTCACATGGATTTTCTTGAATCTGGCAGCATTGCAACTACATTTGCAATACTTACACTTTGGAACAAACTTTAAATAGAGTTAAAATAGAAGAAATGTTGCTATAACATTACTTGATTGAAAAGACAGTGTGGAATTCTTTGGTGACAGCTTTGAGAAATTTGTCTATCATTGGCAGAGATGTCTAATTGATGTTGATTATTTGTGGAAGTAAATATAGGGTAATAAAATAGTTCATTTCAAGTAGTATTTGCCTATTTTATTTATTAATTATCCCTATTTCTAATAAACTTACAAAGGTGGCAGTATTTAATTTCATTTTCTTCATTGAGTATTTGTCATTTAGTCTCTCCCCCCCCCCTTTTTTTTGGTGATGCAGACTTACACGTATATGTGAAAGATAGCTCCCACAGAGGGAAAGGTGATGGGCTACAGTGTCAGTTTCCCAGGGAGGAGGGAGTACATTCCACAAAGGGAAGGGAGACAAGAGGCAGCACACCCCAGAGCTGGATAGGAGACAGAGGGAGAGAGTCAGAACAACCACTCCATAAAATCTCTGAGGGATATCCGTTAGGCTGGGAGTAGTAACCTTTCTATTTGGTCTGGAAAGATGCTGTTTGGTCTGGCAAGATTCTGTCTGTCATATCTAAGCAAGTAAAAAACCAAACTCTGGCTGAATTGTTCCACATTGTTCTTATGCTTAGCCTGACATATGTGTAATGGGTTGTGAGAATAACCTTGAGTGACAAGGGGAAATGCTGAAGTGTTAGACAGTAGTCTGATCAAATCTGGATCCATACCAGGAAAGTAATTTCAGTAAACATCCCAGAATTGACCCTACCCAGTTCTCGGGGATGTTTATTATTTATTTATGAAAAATTACTGATGCCGGGCAGCTTACAAGATAAACAATAAAATACACAATATATAAAATATATTTTATATAAAATGTAAAATATGCAGTATATATTTTACAATATAAAAACTAAAAAGCAATTACAATATAAGGAATATTGGTGGAAATGCTTTCAGATGTGCAAGATTATTTTACTGTAAACTTACAATAAAATAAGGGGAGCACTGTGGGACTATTAAAAGTGTTTTAGGGAACTGCCAGACTCGCATTGGTATCTAGACCTCCGACTTAAGAGGCTACCATACTGGAGTCTTTGACAGTTTGAAAGCTCCAACAGTCAGATAAATCAGACATGCATTATATGCAATGCAATGCCCTCTTCAAAGTCTTTAATTATTGGTGGAGGGCCTTACCCCTCTTAGATAAACCGTCTTTTTAAAATTAGGGTCTAACATAATCTCAACTAACATCAGTCCAAGGATATCTTCAGAGTCCTGCATATCTGTGCTCACCGTGGCATAGAACACTAAATAATATGGTTAATCAAGAACAAAAAGCTATTTAAAACAGAAAAAAATACTTAACTGTCAACTTGGCACAGGCTTTTTTATATGACATCATGATCTTTTGACTTCTCAGTAAAAACCACTACTATTCCCATTTTTTCCCTTTTGGGTTGGATTTAGATTAAGCACAGAAGGCTTCTGGCGGGCAAACTGCCCTTTTTCATTCTTTAAAACTTTCAAATTACCCCCCCCCTCCCCATATAAAATTGTTCCACTGAAATTCAGTGAGAAATTGGCCACATTGCATCGGTGGTGGCAATTTTTGTGCCAAATTAAGGTGGTTACTTAATTTTTAGGGAACTGCCAGACACTCATTCATATTTAGGCTCATGACCTAAATACTGCAATGTTGGAGTCTTTGACAGTTTGAAAATTGTTGGTTCTGTCAGTATGTTAGTAAACATTGGAAACAGATGTGTCCTTACACCCTGAACACCTGCAGATGGTCCTGGCAAGCTTTTGCTTCACTTCATCTGCTACTTTGGGGGGATGGGATAACAGTTAAAGTTCTTTCAGCTGTCTATCCTGTAATTCATATCTCAAAATGTATGCATTTCTGTATTGATCTTACATATTTTTTCTGTAGTGACTGCAGTCATTCTTGAGATTTCATTTCCTTTTTGCATATAGTGCACTTTAACTTTTCATTCATTGCCAGTTGTGAGGTATTTTAACTGTGTTTGCAGCTGGTTTGATCTTGCAAATTTCTGGAATAGATGTCCTCAAGATAGAGATATTGAACCTTTCTCAGGATAGGATTGTATTTAACATTGAATTGACTACCTTTTGGAATAATGCCATACGGTAACACAGGTGGTACGATTCAGGTAGTCTTTGCTTAACAATTGTAGTTGGGACTGGAATTTCCATCACTAAATAATATGGCTGTAAAGTGAATCCTTTAGCAATGGCAATTGTGGCCAAGGAATGTGGGTCATTTATTTGGAACTTACGTGGCCAAGAACTTGAGACTTCTTGCTGGCTTCCAACAAGCAAAGTTAATGGAGAAGCTGGCAGGAAGCTTCAAGTCCCAATCATGACAAGCCTTTCTTTAGGTGGCTTGCAAATGGGCTGGTGAGCAGGTGAGTACTACAGAGTGCAGATGAGCTGGATAGTAATGGCCTGGAATAAGTGCAGTGGGGCATGTGGGTGGTCAAGGCCACAGTGTATGTGCAGTGGGGCACTGCACGTGCAATGGGGCAGTGCAACTATAACGGGGTTTGGACACTGTTATGCTGTGCAAGTGCAACAGGCTGCTTGAGTGGGTGCTGCTACACAGTGCAAATACATCAAAGATCACAGGTGACTGCTTCAGTTGGAACTACAGTAGAACGTTGACAGATACTAAAGGGCATGTCAGGAAGTCATCAGGAAAAATTGCAGGTGATAATCACATGAGTGTTCATTTTATGTAAGCTTTAATGACTCCCTATCTATCAGTATCTGAAGAAACCTGTCTATACATTTTATTTGTATTAGATGTTACTGAGTTACAGTATATCCTTTGGTATAGACATAGCTAAATATTTAATGGATTTGGTACAAATATGGAGTTGATATTCCTTAAATGGATGAATAACAAAATTCACCTATAGGCATCCATTCTGATATGGACCAATTAATAGATCATTGTGCTATTTTAATAAGGGCATCTATTTTTTGCATCAACATTGGGAAGCTAGTATGTGGTTGGAAATCAACAAAAGAATAAAAACAAATTGTGTTCAACCATGTTATATACTGCTCCGTAGATCTCCCTATCCTGACTAATAGTGCAAGCCAAGAGTTCCACGCAGGTATTAAAAAAATCACGGGTGACATAGTCAGCAGCATCCTTGTCTAGTTCTTCGTGTGACGCACACAAGTGAACTTCCGGTTGGCCCATTGGGCCATTTTTGCCGCCCACAGGCTTCAGGAGGCTTTCCTGAAGACTGGGGAGAGCGAAAACGGCCGAAAAGAAGGCTGAAAATCAGCTGGCCAGTGCGTGCATGCATGCTGGAGCTTACATAGGGCAACGCCTTGCGTGCCCTCAGATATGGCTCCGCGTGCCACCTGTGGCATGTGTGCCGTAGGTTCGCCATCACTGCTCTAAATAGTGGGAAAGTAGGAGAAAACGGGCAATTAACCTTCACTGTAGATGCGGGTGACTTATAGTATCTTAATCCATTTTATGAATTCCAAAGGAATTCAGTATACTGCTTATGTATTTTGTCAAAACTTTTTCATCTTTAATAATATAATAACACATTGACATTTAATCAAGACTATTAGATCTATGATTAACTAATGTCTGCTGCTTGCCTAGTTTTTATAAACCATGCTTGATCTTCTTAATAATGAACAATATCATTTGCTAT
Organism: Diadophis punctatus similis; assembly: GCA_023053685.1. Taxonomy (NCBI): domain Eukaryota; kingdom Metazoa; phylum Chordata; class Lepidosauria; order Squamata; family Dipsadidae; genus Diadophis; species Diadophis punctatus. The sequence goes on from JALIGW010000002.1 coordinate 169,012,631, forward strand.
AATCCATTTGCTAACACAGCTGTTAAAATCTTTCATTCATTCATTCATTCATTCATTCATTCATTCATTCATTCATTCATTCATTCATTCATTCATATTTATAAACCACCCTGTCTCATAAAGAAATGATAAAAAAATATGCAACAGACCAGCACTCGATAGAGTATCAATGAAGACCTTGGAAAAGAAATTAAGATGTCATGATGTGCTTATACCTACAATTATCAGAAGCATTCACAGAGTGGTTTTCCCTGTGACACACTATAAAAGTGAAAGAAGAAAGAAGAATATTGATGGTTTTGAACTTTGGTGTTGGAGAAGACACCTGAGAATACCATGGGTGGCGAAGAAAACAAATAAATGGATTTTATAATAAATCAATTCAGGTTTCTTACTCAAAGCACAAATGATCTGACACAAATGTTGAACCTATCTCAGAGTAGTCTATAAGGCTGGTAAGGGTGAAAGAAAAGAAAAAAGAAAAGAAAAGAAAACATATTCCACAGCAAGATTGCTGGAATTGATCACTCCCCTGAAAATCTTCACCCAAACCATCGTCCTGCTTTTAATTTTCTTTTCCCTATTTGAATATATTTGGAGAGATGTAAATAGTTAATTAAGAAATCCTATCTTATAATTAGGTCTCACAATAAATTATTACACTTTTGAAGCAAAACTGGTTTAGCCCGGGAAAGAAGAACACTTGGGCAAGGTATGAAGTAATTTAGAGCAACTGATTGGAGGAGTATTTAAAATACACTTAAAATATATTTTAAGGGAAAGGCAATATTACAGGCACAAAGCTTGCTTCATATGCTGCAGGTTTTCTTTTCTCCTGTAACTGAATCAGCCTTCATATTAATTGACAGAACATGAAAATGTACTAGAACTGTTGCCACAGAATATAAATATGCTTTATTATTTTGTTTTGCATTTGATACAATTGTATCTGGTAGTCTTTTCTATGAACTTAGAGTGATATATAAGGTGTTCTCTTATTTTATTCTTGGATGCTTAGGAGAGATGTTACACTGAAACTGAACCTGGAAGTTGTTAATATTTTACATCAGGAAAAAGTTTATACATAAACCAAATGCAAATGCCTATTTGGAATTTATGTAAATTTTTTAAGCTGCCTGGAGTCACTGAATTGGGTGGCCATATACATTTTCTTAAATTATAAATAAATAAAATGTAGGCTAGTAGAAAGGTGTTGCGTGACTTGCTTGGGAAATGGTTGGTTACAGATTTTGGCTTAATCAGCTAAAATGTAAATTCTTTGCATCTAACATTAATTGTATAGTGTGTTTGTGGAAGATTACATCTTCTCCACTAGATATTTACACTTTTAAGATTAGCAATGCAGTGTTACACTTCATTAAATCCCACTCAGATTTATTTTCATGTAAACATAGGGTGCTTAGCACATAAGACTATAATATCAATTAAACCAGTGACTTATTAAAAATGGAGATGTAAAGTAGGTTAGCTTTAGTGACCCACTATGTTTATTTAATAATTTATAAACATGACAAGGGTTAAAAGACCAAAATAAATTTAAAAAATGCAGTACACGTGTTTATGTTTTTTGTTTCTTGATAAGCTTCATCATACTTAACTATGATAAAGATAATCTTATATAAGTTACAATGTAGCGCTCTCTGTCTCTCTGTCTCTCTCTCCCTCTCTCTCTCTCTCCCTCTCTCTCTCTCTCTCTCTCTCTCTCACACACACACACACAATATACATATACATTTGAGTATTTCATTCTTTAGAATGTCAGCTTTGAGTGGAGTTACAATGCTTTCCCACTAGATGGCCCACATAATCTGCAGTTCCTTCTAACAGGAAGTGTCTTACTTTGTATCAGATTAAAAATATTTTTTAAAGACATTGTGGATTATATTTCTTATGCTGTTATACAATGCAAGTATTATTCTTACACAATTGTGGAGCAATTTTGTAATACTGTAGATGTTTTCAAAATAGTTATATAATAGCTATGCCAGTAATGATAAATTTATTTGAATGTTGAAAAGTAAAAAAATTTAAGAGTTCTGCTATGAAAAGCATTTATGGAACATGAGTAAGCATGACCAGGGCATCCATGAATTTTGGTACTTGCAGAAATGACTGATTTTTCTTCTCTGTTTGCCAAATGAGAGGCTCAAGTAAGATCTGTCAATGTAGGGGAAAGCAATATTTGACAAAGAAGAAGAGTAACATTGCTTGCTTTCTGTAAGAAATGTTACGATGCTGGTTTTTAGAGGGGAGGGGAGAAACTTAAAACAAACAGTATCTGACTGAAGTATCAATACTTTGAACAGTTACCTGTGTATAAATAAGTCTTCATTATAAAAGTAACATTTATTGCCTGTGATGTCATTTAATAGAAATGAGCCACGAGTAAGCACTAACTTATGTACAGGTATTCCTTGATTTACGACCACAACTGAACCCAAAGTTTCTGTTGCTAAGTGGGACAGCTGTTAGGTGAGTTTTGCCCCATTTTACGACCTTTCTTGCCACAGTTGTTAAATGAATCACTGCAGTTGTTAAGATTATTAACATGGCTGTTAAGTCAATCTGTCTTCCCTATTGACTTTGCTTTTCAGAAGGTTGCAAAAGGTGAACACATGACCTTGAGGTCACTGCAACTATCATAACTATGAATCAGTTGCCAGGCATCTGAATTTTGATCACGTGACCACGGTGATGCTGCAATGGTTCTAAGTGTGAATTAATTTACTTTTTTCGGTGCCATTGTAATTTTGAAGAGTCACTAAATGAACTGTTGTAAGTCAAGGATACCTGTATACATGATAGCAGGGCCTATTCACAATTAGCACAAGAGAAAATGATTATTAAATTGTATGTATGTATGTGTACACACACACACACACACACACACACACACACACACACACACACACACCTTTATTATATATATATAAAAGGATGTGTGTGTGTTGTTGCAGCATAACTCTGGAACGCCTCGAGCAATTGCAACCAAACTTGGTACACAGATGACTTACTATCTGGAAACAAATACTGTGGGGGGTAAGACACCCCTAGCACCCCCAGAGGGGTGTGTGTGTGTGTGTGTGTGTATTCCAGCATAACTGTGGAATGCCTCGAGCAATTGCAACCAAGCACCCACCCATACCCATCCACCCCTAGGGGTGCTAGGGTGTCTTACCCCCACAGTATTTGTTTCCAGATAGTAAGTCATCTGTGAGACCTCTGGACCTGCGGGGGGCCTCTCAGCCGCTGGCGATGATGTTCCAGGAGCTGTGCGATGAGCTGTTCTCTGGCTGGCAGAGCAGCGATGTGTTGAGCAGCCGCAGCTTCTCCATCGCGGCAGGCTCCGTCTGGCCGTCCATGAGCGATGCTCAGCTCCCTCCACGCCAGCTGTCTATCATGGCATTGTCGCTGCAGTGCAGCCACGGGTGAGACCCGCTGCCACCGCCTGCTCGGCTTCATCTGGCTGCTATGGAAACCTCAGCACCACAGTGGTTTCTGAGCAGTGCCGTCCACAAGTCCAAGCAGAGCGCCCCCTGACAGCAGCCGGGGGGCTCTGCCACGCCCAAGAAGGCCCCCGATGGTGACGGCACTCACTGGCCCTGCTGCAGGGGACAGGCGGCTGAGCTGAGAGCGGCTGAGCGGAGTGAGGAGGCATGGCGGGCCTGTCATCTGTGTACCAACTTTGGTTGAAATTGCTCGAGGTATTCCACAGTTATGCTGGAATACACACACACACACACACACACACACACACACACACACACACACACACACACACACACACCTAGGGGTGCTACGGGTGTCTTACCCCCACAGTATTTTATCTAATACAGGATTGGGATAAATAAATACCTGGGCAACACCGGGTTATCAGCTAGTAATAGGGAACATTTTGGAAGAGTGAAAAATGTATGCCTAACTAGACAAAGCTGTTCAGAGATCAGTGTAGCTTTTTAAACAGAACCGTTGGGTGCAGTGATCCTGTGTTAGCTATCAACTAGTTCATATTGCACAAGTGAAGCACTCCATATTGTGGTAACATGGAATATTAATTGGCTTAAAGCTGATTGTCTACTCCTGCAATAAAAAGGAATAGCATTTATGCTCAGACTGAAAAGTCACATAGGTTATGAATAAGGGTTTTGAAGAGGTCAGTAGAGGTAGAAAAGCTAGATGTTTAGGAATCTTGGGGTAAAATACTTAAAAGGTGTTAGGCAGTGGGCAAAATAGAATAGAATTTGAAGGAAATGTGGATTAGAATGCTTTTTCAGAGAAAGAGCAAAAGACACAAGAAAATAAGATGATCAAAAAGAGTTCTGAAGAAAAACCCTACTGTGTTTTAGACTAATAATGGTTGTATATTCTGTGACAGAATGTAGTAGGAATGATATGGAGATAATGAAAAGGGAAATTTAAAAAATACAAGGTAGACATATTAAATAGTTTAAAAGTAGGGTTTGTGGAACTCATGGTTAAAAAATGAAAACAAAAATAGGACTTTTGTATATTGACATGCAGGCCTAGTTTAGATATAGTTGCTGTATTTTGATCAGGAAGGAAGTGGGCAGGCAAGCCAAAAAAGCTTGCTTTGAGTCTAGACATATAGTCTTGTTTGTTCTATTCTTATTCACATTTATTTTCCTATAGAACAATCAAAACTAGTGGATTTTGGGAATGAATTTTACAACTGTCATTTACATAATTAGGCATCAGACAAGCAAATGTTTCTTAAGTTTTTTAAGAAATGTGTTGCCTGGATGATGCATTACTTTGGGAGGGGGGAATGCCAGCTTAGAGCCAATTTTATTTGTAAGAAAAGCCTAAACCGTGCAATGAACATGCACACTAGGTGAGGTTCATTTAAAGTTATTGTTTATAAACTTTCCAGAGTTGCTTAGATGAGATGGATAGTGTAGAAATTAAATATCTCTCAGAAAGTACAGTTACAATTTGTTGATTGGTGCTAGTCACTGTGATAAGAGTTTTGCATTGGTTACTAATGGGTTTTCCAAGTGCAGTTCAATGGCTGTAGCCGAGTAATATAGCCTTGTATAATTTGGCACCAGGGTACTGCAGGAGTGTCTATTCCCACCCAGTGTCAACCCAGCCAAGGAGTTCCTTGCAGAGTATGTTGCTGGTGGTACCTCATTCTTGTGATGTGAGAACATTGTTTTTAAACTATGGCATATGTTCTTTGCAATAGACCAGTGATGGCGAACCTTTTTTTCCTCGGGTGCCAAAATAGTGCGTGTGCGTGCTATTGCACGCGCATGCGTGCCCACACCCATAATTCAAAGCTCCTCACTTGCCTCACCCTCCTGCACATGCGTGCGTGACACCCCCCCACTCCCCCATTTCCCAACTTCCAGTGGGCCCGGTGGGCCCATTTTTTGCCCTCCCCAGGCTCCAGAGGTTTGCTTGGGGAGGGCAAAAACGCTCCCCCCACCATCCTGGAGGCCCTCCGGAGGCCGAACTCGCCCTCCCAGAGCCTCAGCACAAGCCAAAAATCAGCTGGCAGGCACGCACATGCGCACTGGAGCTGAGCTAGGGCAACGGCTCGCGTGCCGGCAGATATGGCTCCGCATGCCACCTGTGGCACCCGTGCCATAGGTTCGCCATCACTGCAATAGACTATCGCTGTCTAGAACCAAGACAGGTCTTTTTGCTGATAGCCTTCCAGAAGCTAGCAAAGGCTAAATTGCATATTAATTGGTTGTGAAAATTACATCCTTTGTAGTCAATAATTAAGAATTAATGCTGAAGTCGGGTAGATATCCCAGGATGGGGTATTCCACTTAGCCACCAGTAACTCCCTTTTTTCTTTACCAATCGAGATACAAATACAGATTCAAATGGCAATGAGATATCCTTAAAGGATGGTTACCTGGTTACCATCAATTAACTATCTCAGTCCTTAACAGTGTAGGGTTGCTAGTTTGTTTTGTAATGGAGCATATGCAGCTCTTTGGCATCTGAGACATTTGCAGTTTTGTTGGGATATTGTAGATGCAGGTCTTTTAGCTTACATTCAAGTTGCAGGGTATCAACAGTATGATTTCTCTTGAAGCATTCATTAAGGAAAATATTTCCTAGTTCAATAACTATAACCGTGTAAGTCGATAAACTATAATTCTTGATAAGAATGTTTGACAGTAGATCCCGGGAGGTGTAATATGTGATGCTTGACTAGTTTCCTTTGGAACAGTAAATCGTGTTTTGGCTAATAATCTCTTTGACAGCTAATATCCGGAATAGATAAATAGCATTTTGAGCAGTGAATCTTTAGTTAGATATTGTGTTCTGGTTTAGTTTATTGTAATGCATAATTACGTTTCTTATAGCCAGCTATAATTTTGCATTTTGTTTTATCCATATTTCCTATTTACTAACATTTAGTAAGTATTAATTTTGATCCCATTGAATTGGAACCTTCCTCTACTAAGTATTATTCAAATATAATGCAGTTTTAGGGGAAGATGTCAAAAGCAGGCTTTCTTGGTGGCACGCCTGTCTCTTTGAAACACACCATGCACTCCAGATAGTCCTGATTTTTTGGAGTCATATTCCATAAAGCAAGTGAAGCACGTTCTAACCTACATTTAACTTGCTATTATAAAATTTTATTGTTTTTAGTTTCAAATTTTCATTTTGATTCCAGTTGTTTTATAAGTTTTAATTTCTGGGATTTAAACATTTGTAAAAGATATTTCTTTTTCCACATTTTGGTAGCCACCCAGGGTCTATAGATGTGGATGGGTTATCAGTCTAAGAAATAAGTAGCTGAGCTGACAAAGTTGACAAACCCACAGCATGGGTTTTCCATCCAATATTTACTCTCAACTGTCTCCCAAGCAAGGGAAATTTTAAGCAGAGAGTCTTGGACATCAGTTCCAAACTGACATGGTTTTATTGGTTAAAAAAATATTTATATTGGTTGGCTAAGAACAAATTGTTTTACAATTTGAAAAATACTTGTCAACGAATTTGACGCAATTCTTAAGAAGGGCCTATGCTAGAGCAAAATTTGAGTTATTGGATTCCATCACCAAATATGGGCACTTCTACCATCTGCCATCATGAGAGGATGTGTATATGTGGTATCCCAGCTATCAAAGATATTGTGCATGTTTTGTTTGACTGTCAACTGCATGCCTCTTTTAAGCTTAGATATTTAAAATACTTCAAAGGACAGATAACAGCAAACAGACAAAAAACAAAGTGAGGGAGATGGTTGGTTTCTAAATTTGATAAATAAATAAATAAAATAAAATAAAATAAATATAACCCCTACTTGAAAGAACAGCAGCCCACTGGGATCTGAACTGCAGATTGCCCTGTTTCCTCCAGGGATCTAACGTCTACACTGTGAGCAGAACTGCTAAGTTTATACTTAAGACAGTTCAGCTAAGAACCCATTATATAGAACAGATCAAGGCATTGTGTAAAGATGTTATATTTATCTGAATTTTGTATTTACCACAATGTCTATTTTATTACTGTATTATTTGTATCTATTTTACTCTGGAGTTAGATCCTGTACAGTATTTTAATTTTTGTATGGTAGTAAGGCTAATCAATTAATAAAAATAAAGAAAAAGAAATAGGAAATAATAATAAAATAAAATAAAAATAATACATAGTATATAAATAATAATCTTGATAGTGTAGGATTATATTACTAACTGGATACTTTTTGTTTGACATAATGTTATAAGTTGTAAAATTATAAGGTCAATAAGAGTTGATTCTGTCTCTGATTCAACACAGCTTGCTTGCTTGCTTGCGTTGACACTTGTAAAATTCCTTTGTATTGCATTGTTTCTGTTTAAGAGGAAGCAGTGTTACAACTCAGTCAGTCTAATTTGAACACCAGAATTCTAGAGTAAGAGTTTAATGGATTTTAAAAGATTGTGGAGCAGTTTCACATGTTTTCCTCACATACCTGAACGAAAGCTCATGCACACATTTTTCAAATAGCAGCAAAAACAAAACAAAACAACCCCCTAACTATTTTTAGATTATGTGTCCTCATGAGGAAGCTTAAATTTGTCCTCAGTTGTAGTTCTAAAACAATGTCTTTTGTTGTCTTCTGGCAGACAAATAGTTTGCAGTACCTCATTCATAATCTTGGTGATGAAATTGTGAAGGGTTGGTTCCATACAGGGGAGTATGATCCTGTCAAAACTAACGATGCTTCTTTCTGTGGAACCGGATGGCTTTTGAAGCTAAACCTACTCCCATCTTGCTGGGATCAAGCCTTTCCTCTTCAGGCCCTAAGTCTCCAGATACTGCAACAGCACCTCAGTGGGAGCCATCTTTTTGCCCGAAGTTAAAATGTAAAACTGGGTAACACCGGCAAACTCTGGATTTTTGACCGTATTGATTTGCCCAGCAGCTACACGTAGATGTTAAATAGGAACAAGGAGAAGAACTGGAAGCGTCGCGGTGAGACTGGCTGGAAAATAGTGAAGCTCCGATGAGCTTTGTGAAAATCCAGCCAGACAAACTGCCGCTGGGAGGTCTGTGGACCGAAACCGTCCTGGAAGGATGGGGATAGAAGAAGAGGCGTTTTGGAGATCGCAGGGAGCAAGGCAAGCTGCCCAGAAGGTCAGAAACAAGCTCTTCAAAAACCGGCGGTAGGGGTGGTGGCCATTTTTAATGACTGCTTTGAAAGCTGGGGCAACTGGACTAAAGTATTGTGCAGGAGCGGTGATTGAAGGAAGTGTTGGAACCAGAGAGAGATTGGCCAGTTTATGAGAAAAAGAATGTAAAATATGGATTCTAAAAATTTTAAAGATTGAAACAGCGACTGCTGAGATCTCAAATACAGAGAAAAAAAAGAAAAGAGGGAGTGACCGAGTGAAAGCCCAAGTAAAATGCTTGTGGATTAAAAACGGAATTGGAGAAGCTTGAAAAGAATAAAAGAGAAAAGACTTGAAGAAGAAAAATAACTTTTTTTGTTTCCCCACAATTGAAACAGAATTAAAACGTCTTGGTATTTTGAAAAGAAAAGAAAACAAGACAGTACAGAGATTTTAGAAAGACATCTACTGGAGGAAAGCGAGTACAACAGCTAGAGGAAGTTACAAGAAATAGAATACAGACAAAAGCCGACTTTGGAAAGATAAATTGACTATTGTGAGAACTTTTAAAGAATACCTGGTTTTGGCTTATTGTTTGGTTTGGTTTTTTCTTGGCTGACGAAGATTTAAGACTTTTGGACTGGTTTGAGTTAAAATTGGGACTGGAAATCAAAATTGAATATAAAAGAAAAATTCAAAATGGAGTGTTGGATGATAAAGAATTGTTTGGGATGTTAAAAAGTGTGCAAGTAACATTAAAAGATATTATAGAGCTAGAAAAACCAAGGGAGCACATAGAACAAGAGAGAGAAGAAGAATTTGCAGAAAAGGGGAAATGCTTTCTAAAAAAGAAACAAATAAAAGATGAAGAGGGAGGCAACAAGAAGAAAAGAAGAAAAATGCAGGAGAGGGACACACATATACAAAAAAGCTATCGGAAGTGATTAGAAAGGTCCAGAAGAAAAGATCAGGGGTGGGGTGCTCCTGGTTTGGGCATGCCTGTCGGTGGTTGGGGCAGGGCACGGGGCGGTGTCTGCCCGCCTGGGCGCCGCCCTTTGGGTTCTTCTGCCCTGTGCGCATGCGCAGAGTGTTCTGGGCGGAGGGTGGGGGGGCTCGGGTGGCTGCATTTGGGCGGGTGGGCGGGGCCTCACACTGGCATCGCTGCCGGCTCTCCGGCTGCTGGCGGGTGCGCCCGGGCCGGGACCAATTCACTCCTGGAAAAGATACAATACAGATAAGGGAAGAAAGAAGCCAAGAGAAAGGGATAAAAGAATAAGCAGAAAATTAATACAAAATGGAATAGTAGAGAGACCAAAAGATAATGGTTAAAAAAGGGAAGATCAAGGAGGGAGGAAGAAAACTAGGTTTTGTAGAGGTAGATATAAATAGGATTTAATAGAATTGTACTATTACTAAAAATCTTTGATTGTTAACTATAGGAAAAATGGGTTTTTTAATGTATGTTAAACAGAATAGATTAAAAATGATGAATGTTATAAACAGTAAAATATTTGTAAAGATAAAATAGTAAGGAAATGGGATTAATTTTGATTGTAAAATTAAATATTGTAAGCTAATATTGAAAAGTGGGTAAATAAATGAGTTAAAGCAAGAAATTAAGGCTGTATAATGGTAAAATGTTGATTTTGAATATGTATGAGAAGGAAAGGAAGAAAACGAAGTGGACTAGTACTAAAAATGTAATGGTTTTATATATTTGTAAAAGTGAAAGAAGATGAATTATGTTATAGATGATGGAAAACTTCAGTAGATGAAATTAGACTGAAATTAACATTGGTGTTTGATTTTAAAATTAAAGATTCAAATGTGGAGGGTTGAAGAATTAGAAGGGAAACTTAAAAGGTGTTTAGAGGAACAGAGACTATAATAATAGGGCATATAATGATATGTGTTAAAATTATGTATAAGAAAAAAATGAATAAGGATAACAAATTATGGGAAAAAAGAAGAATATGGCTGAAATTGAAAATAAGATATATTATTGATTATGTATAAGAAATGATGTAAGAGAAAGGATCTGGAAAACACTTTGTTCATAAAAGATGTGTATGTTTTGTGTTAAAAATAAAAAACTTATTTTTAAAAAAAAAAAAAAAAAGAAACAAGGAGAGTGTTGAAAATTCATTACTGTCCTGACCCAGCCCCTGGTCACCTCCCTGTATAATATCTGACTCATTCTTTGCAAAGCATACCAGGTGTCTGGAAAATCACTAAGCTTGTTATTAATCACATCTTCACTTTCAAAAGTTCAATAGACCTATCTGTAAAAGCACAGGGCTGCAAATTGATTTAAACCGTGAGAGTTGCTCTTCTGGTTTTGTCCCAAGGGACGGCAATATAATTTTTCTGCTGTCTCTGCTGGGATTGGTTTTTGCATGGCTCTTGCCTTTGAATGTTTTCATTACTCTGAAAAGAGAAATAGTGATATTTTTTCAACATGCTGCTGTCCACCGTCAATATAGATAGCCCTTGACTTATGGCCACAATTAGGACTGGGATTTCAGTCATTAAGCAGTGCAATTTGTTAAGCAGATCATGATGTGACTGGACTCCATTTTATGACCATTTTTATCATGGGCATTAAGCAAACCACCACTGTTGTTAAGATAATTGTGCAACCATTAAGTGAATCAGGCTTTCCCAATTAACTTTGCTTGTCAGAGGCTATCTTAGAAGGTTACAAATTGTGATCATGTGATGCTGCAAGATGTTGCAACCATTGTATATGCGAGCTAGTTGTCAAGCACCCGAAATGCGACCATGTGATTGCGGGGGTGATTATCTTTTCCAAGGCAATCATAACTGAACCATTGTCAAAGGAAAAAAAAATCTATCTGTAACTGACAGCACTGCCATTTACTGCAGCAGAAGCTCCTGAAATTGACAGGAGTTCTGTAATTGTCCCCTTCTGTCCAAGTGGCAGAAGAACGCTATGCCACCTCACTCCCCTTCAGAAACCACTCCTAACTAATCACTCAGGCACCCATGACTTGCACTCATCCAAGGCCACCCCACCACACTTTATTGAGACTGGTTGGGTGGTGATTTTCCTGATGGCAGCAAAAACTGGTTGGAGAAAAAGGAGAGCCAAGGAAATACACTCAAACTAGCTCTGAGTTGTAAGATTGATGTAGCAATCTGGTGTAGTGGTTAAGACATCAGGCTAGAAAATGGAAGACCATGAGTTCTAGTCTTGCCTCGGGGTCAAAGCCAGCTGGATGACCTTGGACCAGTCACTTTCTCTCAACCCTAGGAAGGGCGCAATAGCAACTGCTGTTCCGCTTTGAAATTATTTACTCATTCTGACTTACTCTGTTAGTGTGGTTCTTAATATCTTATATCACATCATTGTTTCTAGAAGCAAAGGATACAAAATACTTGGGCTATTCCCTTATTAAATTGCCAACACAATTATTCTGTGGAACTGAGAAACTATCATGATTCAATTTATTATTGGAAATCAGTTTTTTGGGGGGCTTACATCCTGAAATTGTAGAAAAAGGAAGGAATGGGAAATCAAGTTCAGAAGAACATACTCTGTTAACTTTTTCTAGTCTGGTATATGCCCGCTGCGGTAGCACCAGGAAAAACTGTATTAACCTTTTTGTGTTTCTAGATTGACATTCAATTTCTTGCTCAAAATTACATGAATTAATCTGCTGCTGTTGTTATTTTTAGGAATTAAATACTATCTATTACTATCTTCATGGAATGGATATATTATCTCATCTCAGGGAGCATCAGTTAAGGTAAGGATGGCTAATCAATGAAAATGGGACGTTTAAATATGCTATTACAATGTCCATTTTATACAGTTAGGTTTTCAAAGCATAGGTATTTTGATATGCAAAGTAACTTATTTTAATGGTTACTTTTAAAAGAGAAAAAAAACCAATTATTACACAATACAAACATGTAATATATACCCTTTTTTCAGTTTTGGAAAATTTTCCAAATCATGGAATACAACAAGCAGTAAACAACGACAGAGAAGTTTGCAGTTAAAAACAAACAAAATAAAAATCCTTCCTCCCAGTTCTGTAACAAATTAGCTGGGGCTGATTGTGGAATCAATGGGGCTTATTTCTGGGCAGTTATAATGTACTTCAGGCCTCACTGCAAAGGTAGAACTTTTGTATTTGCTTTTTGGTGGATTGTTATAATTCTTTTAAGTATGAAATAAGTTTTTTCTAGATGAGATATTTTGCATGATCCTTTAAGAAATTAAAATATTACAAATTCTGTCAGAAATGATTATTTCTAGCAAGATGTGAATGTTATATGATAATGCTTAAATTTTTGTTCTCAGAATTATGACTTCCAGTGCACGGTATAAAAGATACGATGGAAATCAAGTTTTATTTTGGTAAGTACATTTAATCACTACCTGAAATGAAAATGTAAGGCAAAACATATAACTGGAATCAGATGAGTCATATCTACATCTTTGTAATGCATATACTATTTATTATCCAAATAAAGGATCCAAAGAAATTAGACTATCCACAAACTTAAATTTATAATTGACACTCAAGATCTGGAACAGAACTCATGTGTTTCACAAGTTTTATCACTCATTCAGGATTCAAGAGCCTTTCTTCTGCACATGTACATTTGGACAGATAACATAGTGAATAGGAAAACATTCTTGAAGAGTTTTAATTGGGAGTTCTTGATAGAAGAACCACTTTATGTATATTTGTTTTTTTTCTTCTTTAGCTCTGATACTATTGCAAGATGCTGGTATATTCTTCTTTCTGGATCTGTGCTTATGAAGGATTCTATGTTTTTGCCACCCTGCAGGTATGTAAGAAATCAGTGTTGACAAGGAAAAATAAGTAACCTTGATAACCCAATTAAATACATATAATATATGGTGAGAAAAATAAGTTTGTACACTTAATCTATTTTTTAAAATTCTAGGGAATGTCATAGACCATATTTAGTTGAAAAGAATGGATTATAAAATCAATTGTCACAGTGATAGACCAGCATAGGACTATAACATAGAATAAAACATGCATGTATTTGTACAGTGCATGTAATGCTGAATTGTTGGTATTTGGGTGAAAGTATATTGCTTGCAAAGTAGTCTCTAGATTAGAGTAAAACACCTAGAATGTCATCTTGGTGTATTGGGTAAAGCTGAGCTTTGATTGTGCTTATGACCTATCAGCAAAATATACCAAAAATTTAGTATCGTGTCTTGGTTCAGATTAGTAATGGAGTCTAGTTATTTCTTATCTTACAAAAAATAACATGAAAATGGAGCTTTGCATAATATTGCTTGGCCCCAAAATGGAATAATGTGGTTGATATGTATATATGTAGTTCAGTTTTAAAAAGGAAGAAAATTATTTGATATTACCGTATTTTTCGGAGTATAAGACGCACCGAAGTATAAGACGCACCTTAGTTTTGGGGGAGGAAAACAAGGAAAAAAGGCCTCTGCCTCCAAGCAATTTGCCAAACAGCAAACAGCACAGATGATATACACTGTTTGCTGTGTATTTCTGTGCATGTGTGCTTGACCCATAGAAATAGCAAAGAATTGGAGAAATGTACATTATGCCAGAAAGTTTTCTTAAATGTAGTCACACTAACTCCTCCCAATTATTTAAATAGATCTACTCCAAGGTAACTAAACTCTAATACTAAACAGGACACTGTTACATTTCATACTATACTTGTACAGAGCTGTTAAAATTAATTAAAATTTCTGGAAGTATACATTATTCTCTATTATTTAAAAGAAGATACAATAGCACTGGGCCTCTTCAGAGCAAGCATTTATTTTAAAAAGCTTCTTTATTTTGTTAAGTTGTCTAGATTTACAGAGGTCTCCAACCTTGGCAACTTTAAGACTTGTGGACTTCAACTCCAAGAATTCCACAGCCAGCAAAGCTAACAAAGCTGGCTGTGGAATTCTGGGAGTTGAAGTCCACAAGTCTTAAAATTGCCAAGGTTGGAGACCCCTGGCTCTAGAACAATAATAAATCAGTCTTTAAAAAATAAGTCTAATAATTTGAACATTCTACAGACATTTATAGTTATTCACTTACCCCCTTCCATCCAGTTCAGCAGAAAATAAAAATCTGCATGTCTCTTCCAGCTATTTGCCTCTTTGCAGTTTCAGTTTCATATTAGCACATGGCAAATCAGCTGGGGATTGGGAAGCTGCTAGTGACTTGCTTGGCTTTACAGGCTCTTCCCTCTTTGCTGCAAACAGGTAAATTGCTGGAAGACAGAGGCTAAACGGTGGGGGTGGCTGGGTCTACATTCGGTGTATAAGACGCACCCAAGTTTTCACCCTCTTTTTGGGGGTAAAAAGGTGCGTCTTATACTCCGAAAAATACGGTAAATTGATATTTTTTTCTGTAGTGTTTTAAAATGAAAATTATCAAAATATTATAGATACAGATAATACTTTTGAGCCAAGTCAGTAGAACTAAAATGATTAAGCTTATTAATATTCTTTTAAAATAATAATTTAAATACAATTTATAGTAATTATAGAATTATTCTCATTAAGGCAAAGTAAGCTCTTATCTCACTTAGTAAAAAGCTGCTACTGTTTGCTAGTGTAATCAGATAATTGGGAGTTCTGATTTTTTTGTTTCTTTCCTGGTTCACATATTGTGTTAAACCACGGTTTGCTTAATCATGCTTTTTGGATTTTTGGATATGCTAAGTCAAAATCAAGTAAATCACATTATATGTTAGTACAAGTGGTTAACCAATTCTTGGATTCTTATTTACATATTCTTCATAAGATTAATTGTCAAGTGGGTTTGCCCCTCTTTGTGTGCAAGTTTATTTTTAAGCTAACATATCTTAGTTTCTCTTTATCAAATGGCCCAGAAACTTACTTTATAGCATATCAAAAGGAATGTATTCAAAGGAATTGAGTACAATCCTAAAATAGAACGCCTGCCAAATACAGTTGCAAGTAATAAAAAAAGATTATTTATTTAAAAACTTATATTTGTAAAAGCCAGATACCAAAAATGAGAGCATTGTTATAACAACCCTGACAATTTACAAAAAGCATAAGCATACCTTAAAGTATGTAGCATATGTCTCTTCTATTGTAAAGGAAAATAAAAAAACAGAAATGTATCCCACAAATGAAAGACTCAGCATTGTTTTATCTTCTGTGATGTCCATGGTGTTTGCAAAATTGACTCTGGCATGAGGTAGTAGTGACTTGTACTGTAAATTCACCCCTCCCCAAATTATCTTCATCTCACCTCTTGGGGATAGCATTGTTCAGTAATAGAATCCATCTAAAATAAGAATGTCCTTATTATTTCTGCCAAAGTTTATATTTCAGATAAGCAAAATTTAGAAGGTTATTTTTCTGCTAGCTTGACCTTGGATCTGGTCCAGTGCTTCTTGGCAGGCCATCCGCTCTTTGTACCTCACTTGTCTTAGGTATCAGCAGTCATGTTCTTATTTGCCTTATTCTCAGTTTTGCCTTTTAATTTCTTAAGCCTTCCATGTTTTATCAATTTTATCAACATATTCTAAAACAGAGTAATTTATTACTTGGATTATCAACAGAATCTCAAAATTAGTTACATCCTAGTGGATACAGAGAAACTTTGGAAGTTTAAAGAACTCCCTTTTAAACTCTCTTTAAAATATAGTTTAAAGAACTATGTTCCATTTGAATTGGAGTTTCAACCAAACATCATTTAACAGGAGAAAGTAAATAATTTGTTTCTCAAACCGTCATTTCAGAACTCTCAAACTGCTTCACTAGAAGTCAGATCTGGGGCTACTGTCTGACAGAGGTTTGCTCAGGTGGAAGAGAAAGAAAGAAGTTGTCTCTTGGTTTTACAAGGCATTTACCTCCAAAGAATTGCAGAAATACCCATAGAAATAAAAGTTGTTGTTGTTGTTGTTAGTTGTGAAGTCGTGTCCGACCCATCGCGACCCCATGGACAACGATCCTCCAGGCCTTCCTGTTCTCTACCATCCTCTGGAGTCCATTTAAGCTCACGCCTACTGCTTCAGTGACTTCATCCAGCCACCTCATTCTCTGTTGTCCCGTTCTTCTTTTGCTCTCAATCTTTCCCAGCATTAGGTTCTTCTCCAGTGAGTCCTTCCTTCTTATTAGGTGGCCAAAGTATTTGAGTTTCATCTTCAGGATCTGGTCTTCTGAAGAATTGTCAGGGTTGATCTCCTCTAGGACTGACTGGT
The DNA here is from genome assembly GCA_023053685.1 of Diadophis punctatus similis. Classification (NCBI taxonomy): domain Eukaryota; kingdom Metazoa; phylum Chordata; class Lepidosauria; order Squamata; family Dipsadidae; genus Diadophis; species Diadophis punctatus. Next base: position 169,029,463 of record JALIGW010000002.1, read on the forward strand.
TTGATCGCCTTGCAGTCCAAGGGACTCGCAGGAGTCTTCTCCAGCGCCATAATTCAAAAGCCTCAATTCTTTGGCGCTCAGCCTTTCTTATGGTCCAACTTCCACAGCCATACATTGCAACTGGGAAAACCATAGCCTTGACTCTACGCACTTTTGGTGGCAGGGTGATGTCTCTGCTTTTTAGTATGCTGTCTAGATTTGCCATTTCCTCCCCAGGAACAAGCATCTTTTAATTTCTTGGCTGCAGTCCCCATCTGCGGTGATCTTGGAGCCCAGGAAAATAAAATCTGTCACTACCTCCATTTCTTCCCCATCTATTTGCCAGGAATTGAGAGGGCTGGATGCCATGAACTTAGCAGTAGATCGTCCCTACTTAGTGTCCAGTAATGTCAAGCAGGAATCCTGCCTCTTCAATCAACTCTCAATTTCCTGGTGCAATAAATGCAGTCTTCTCAGAATATTCTGAACTAAAATATATGTTGAATTATTCCGCTTTTTTATTATCTGTTATCTTTTTGCCAAATTCATAAAACTTCTTTTTCATTGTTAGCATCTCATACCTCTTTTCAGTGTCAATTCTGTCACTATGCAGCTTCAAGGATATTTTCATACTTTGTTAAATTCATTCTCACCCACATAATTCTTATAATTTTGGCTGCCAGTCAAAGTCTCTAAGTATAAAGGAACTCCTCTGCTTAATGTTTGGCAAGGTGTTATTTTCTTCACTCCTCCTTCCTACATTTTGTGGTTCTGACCAAATCGTTCAATGTTAGTTCCATCAATCCAAAATAATTCCGTTTCGGAATACTTCAGACTAATCTAGGTTTTCTGTTACACAATGACGTTTATGATGAGGTGCTAAAAGTTTTCCTCTGGAACTCTGTTCCATGCAGATCTTAGCTATACAAGCAAATGAAGTAGATAACTACTTCAATGTCAGCTCTCTCTTTTTTTTTTTGCAGATCATCTGCAAAGATATTTGAGTTGATTGACCAGTTCTAACAGATATTGTTCTTGGTCTTGAAGCTCATCTTGCCTAGTTAGTGAACAAATTAAAGCTGAAAAGAAGTTGGATATTAGCAACAGGAGTGATTGGAACTGTACTTCCAAATCAACCACAAAGTAATTCCAGAAAAGAGAGATAAAGAATTTGGAATATCCTTTATAGCTCATAAACCTGAACAGGGATATTTCAAACATATAGTCCATGCAAGATTTAATAATATTTCTGAATCAGAAGAATTCTGCAAGGAATAGTGGGAAAAATGTTCCAAAATAAAAAATAGTTGGCTGTAAGAAAACTCTTTAAAAACTCTTGTTTCTATGAAAGAAATAACTGCCTACAAGGGTGTCCAAATTTTGCACCTGCCATATTCAATCTGTAAACAATTAAATATAATTAAGTATGTCTTTAAATTTTCAGAAATATGTGTTTAGCTTTGTACCAGGTTGAGATTCTATCAACACCTGATTACTTAGAGATTCATTGTAAAATGTAGTTTGACTAGGGCTTCCTAAATTTTACATTTAAACTAACAGTAGCATTGTAGCAATCAACTTAGTGCTGCATCAAAACTGGCCAGTAGGGTAGGATATTTGAAAACAAGAAAACTTTGTGTGTGTGTGTGTTTAATATCTTAATTTTGGGAGTTATGTCCCAAGGATGTAGGGGGCAGAGCAAGTGGAGAGAATTTTCCAAGTTTGACAAATGCATCCTACTTAGCATGCAGGATGTGTAAGCATGCAGAAAAGAATTGTTCTACATGAACATCTATGAGCATTTTCCTTAAAGTAGAAGTGAGATTGAAATGTTGGTTGAGTAGCCACTGATGTGAGTGTATGACTTGTAAAAAAAAAAAAAGAAAACTTCAGACTACATTTCCAAAGAGTCAACAGTGTTTCTCCAGTGTGGTTGCGGGAGAGTCCAAGAATGGGATTGACAATGTCCTTTCTGCCCAGAGACTGCGTCATCAAAGTTGTAGCCACGCCCCATTGCCTCCCTGGCTCCAGTTTTTGACTCAGTCTAGCCTGAGAGAGACGCAAAAATTGACAGATGTTGAACTTTCCATTCTTGGACTCAATCACATCTAACAGGTTTTTATCGAGCGTAATATAGGTTCGGAACGAGCTTCCGCCCTGTGTTCCCGCCGCCGGGGCTTCGGCTCCCTGACTACAGGTTGTGCTGGCCAATCCAGACCTGGCAATGCCGCTGACCTAGAATTCCCTTAGCTGGGACCCATGAGGACCATGCTGGCTACCCCACTCCATCTGGTACAGCCGCCGACTCACGGGGTTTGGTTAATTGCGCCTCGGCTGTCCCTCTCAAAACAGCATTCGGTGCAGGCTAGCTGCATTGACAGCTGTCCGTCAGTGTGCTGGCTAGCCCGGTTCCCCAGCACAGCTGCCACTGCCATCGACAGCACGAAGGCTGACCATCGATCGGAGTCACTGTCCTTGTTCCAAGGCACACTCCACTGAGGCTGTCAGATTCCGAGCCCGTCAAAATGGCAGAGCGCGCGCTAGGCGAAAAGAGCGGAGCTGAAAATCGCTTCCCTGTGCCGCAGGAGCTTAGCAACAAAGGCTCAGCCAAACCTAGGTTGGCTTGCAAAAGAGCAGCCTACAAACTAAAGACCAAGGTGATCTATTCCTCAAGGAATACCAGCACTGAGGAAAAGGACGCTAACAGACGTCTGAGAGCCCTAGAAAAACAATTCTCAAGGGCTGCTAAAGAGTGGGGTCAACAGCCAGTTTTCCCTTTGACAGCTTCAGGCAATTCGCGCGCTTTACAGCCAGAGCCATTGGTTCAGCCTTAAGAGGCAGTTCTGCCGGCATGGCCACTAGAGGGAGCAGGGGAGCTATCTTCTCCTATCTCCTCGCAACTTTAAAGCAGAAAAAAAAGCCTGGATCTTTTTTCCTGCATAGCAACAGCCTGGCAGCCAGTAGGCACCAGAAGGTCAGTTCCTGTAGCTACCTTCACACCCACTGTGGTGGGGCCATGCCCGGGGTGTGGTGGGGCCATGTCAGGGGCCCGAGATCCCTCAGGACATGAGGCTCATCATCTCCCAGGCCATCTCCCAGGGTATTGCTGCAGGATTGCAACAAACCTACCACCCTGACTCCCTGACACCGGAGGTTCCACCCTATTTTCCTCAGCTTCCCTTGCATAAGGCAAGGTCCACTACCAAACTGGGAGCACAGTCAGTGCCACCAGAGACTCTCTCCCCGTCCTCAAGACCCTAGCGACAGCCTCTTTCACGAGCCTAGGGCAGAGCAGGAGGAGATCCCTACTTCAAAGCTATTTCTGGATGTCATTCAGAAACAATGGGAACATCCTGGAGCGTTCCCCAAGCAGGAATGACAGGCGTTTTTACAACACGGGTCCTGACCTGGTGGAGTTTCTTCAGCTGCCAACAGTAGACAGACCAGTGGCAGACCTCGCTTCATCCACCTCCATTGTGACCGGTAACTTAGCTGACAATTTGAGGGCCGAGGACAAGAAAGCAGAACTAGTTCTGCGCAAGACATACCAAGCAGCAGCCTGGGCAGGGCCAGGGCCAGGGCAGCTTCCTTTTTTCAACTGCACCTCCGTGCTCTGGCTTAGCCAGTTGTAAGCAAGGGTGCCACCACAGGAAGCACCCCTTCAACAATATATAAACAAGTTGGTGGCTGCCAGCCAATTTTCAGCAGACGCCACATTAAATGCTGCTAAATATGCATCTTGAGCCCTCTCCTCAGTCACATCAAGGAGATATGGCTCCGCAATTGGCAGGCGGATGCCAGGTCTAAATGGAGGCTAGCCTCTGCCCCCTTCAAAGGGGGCACGCTATTTGGGGAGGTGTTAGACCCAATACTCGTAGAGAATAAAGATTGGAGGAAGATTATGCCGGTTATGCCCAGGAGTGCGGATTGCAGGCCTTCACCCTACTACCGCAGGCCTACATTTCGGCCTTCCGAAATGGACATCACTCAACAACACAACAACCTGATCTCCAGTCGGAAAGACCTGGCTACCGTGAAAGACCCAGGCAACCCTTTCAGACCAGGCAGCCCTTTCGTGGAGCAGGAAGTCGTCCTTTTTGTAGAACCAAATGACTGTCAGACCTCCCCTCCTGTCGGAAGTCGGTTAGCTTCTTTGTGGACCAGTGGCAGACCACCACAACAGACAATAGTGTACTCAACATGGTGAGATTGGTCTCACCCTGGAATTCTTCTCCAAAACCCTGAACCACTTTGTGCGTTGCCCTGTCTCCAAGAACAATGTAAAACGGGGCCTCATGGAGGCGGCCATCCAGTACCTGCTGGCCATCGAGCCGGTCCCAAGGGACCAAAGGAGACAAGGATTTTATTCAATTTTATTTGTTGTTCCAAAGAGTTCGGTGGTGGTGGTGGGGAGATACTGTTGATTGCTCCCCATTGGCCCAGAAGTCTGTGGTATGCGGACCTTGTCAGCCTTTCGGTGTCCCGACCCTGGAGGATCCCTCAGAAAAAGATTTCTCTCAGCCAGGGGGTCCTGGTCCATCCGGAGCCTCAGTGGCTCCAGTTGACTATCTGGCACTTGAGAGGAACCTCCTGAGGGAGGACAATTACTTCTCCAAGGTCATACAGACTATCCAGGCTTCCAGATGGCCATCTACTAATCACATTTATAACGCTACCTGTACGGTTTTCACCACTTCTAAGAGATCCATTGATCCCATTTTGGCATCTGTGCCGCAGGTCCTGGACTTCCTTCAGGATGGTTTGGATAGAGGGCTTTCGCACAACATCCGCAGGCAAGTGGCGGCCCTCTCCATGGTGTTGACAATTGGGGAACGGGACTCTCTCGCTCATCATCCAGTGATTCGAAGATTTATCAGAGGTGCAGCTAACTTACACCCTCCTGTGGTCCACGGGTATCCCATCTGGGATTTGCCCACAGTACTGCAGGCGCTTGCCTCGGAACCTTTTGAGCTGCTAAGGACAACTACACTCTGTTTTTTGACCCTTAAGGTCATATTTCTGGTGGCCATCACATCAGCCAGATGCATTTCAGAGTTAGCGGCTTGATCCGTTAGAGAAAACCTCTGCATTTTCTATTCGGACAGGTCCTTTATACTGAAAGGGCCCAGGAGATTGTCCTACCTAACTTCTGTCCAGAGCCTTCCCATGCTCTGGAGAGGGCATGGCATACTTTAGATGTGCAGAGGGCTCTCAGGATTTACATCAAAAGGACAGCCGAGACCAGGAAAACAGAATCACTCTTTGTATCCTTTCAGCAGTCATCGATGGGCACTAGAGTGACCCCTTCAACAATAGGCAGATGATTGAGAGAGTGCATAACTAAGGCCTATGAATCCAAGGCCCTGCCACTACCCGGATGGGTAACGGCCCACTCAACTAGGAGTGCAGCCACGATGACAGCTTGGTCAAGCAAGCTTCCATTGAAGATATTTGCAGGGCTGTGACATGAACTTCCCCTTCGCCATTTATTAGTTAGATTCTTTCGCATCGGCTGACGCATCCTTCGGGAGAAGTGTCTTACAAAAGGTGCATTCCACCATGGGGACGCCGGACCCAATGGCTCCCCGTCCTTAGAATGATCGGCTTTGGTAGATCCCATTCTTGGACTCTCCCGCAACCACACTGGAGAAGGGCCGTTGGTCTTACCTGACATGCTCCTTCTCTGTGAGTTGCGGGAGAGTCCAAACCCGCCCTGGAGGCCGTGAGGTCCGGAGTCCAGGTGCAACTAATGGCATGAGGAGACATTTATTTACAGCTACGCCATCGTTGAAAACTGGAGCCAGAGAGAGGCAACGGGGCGTGGCTACAACTTTGATGACTCAGTCTCTGGGCAGAAAGGACATTGTGAATCCCATTCTTGGACTCTTCTGCAACTCACAGAGAAGGAGCGTGTCAGGTAAGACCAATGCCCCTTCTAATTATAATTTAATTAGAAGACTAAGCTCAATTTTTTTTTCTTTTAACATTTAAGCAAAATAATATTGCTAATACCATTTTCTGGAAGTATCTTGATACTGAAGTAGATCTTGATTCATGCAGCTATTTATTGCTACTCTCCAGATTTTCAATAGTAGTGTTTTCTTATAATACTTGGAAGGTGATGAGAATTAAATATGGGAGCTAATGTGTGTTCCCCGTTAAGGTTTTGCAAAGCAATAGACTGCACACTAGTCCTTTGCAAAGCATGCTGGCACAAGCAAGGACGTGTCCTCAAAGTGTTAAGGCAACAGTCTTCTGGAAGACATGGTTCAGCATCTTTTGTAGTTGTTTTTAACTTCATATGTTTATGTGCACATGCAAATATGGATACATAAATCATATTTCTGCTGCGACTGCAGTGAAGCACAGCAGCTGAACATGCATGTACATGTGCAGACAGCTGAGGAAAGCCTTTAAAACAGCACACCAAGCCTTCTAGAGGATGTGGCTGGTTTGAGGGGAAACATTTTGCTCATTCCAGTGAGCTTTTTTTTTTTTAAAAAAAGTACCTTTTTGAATGTTTTGCACAAGCCTATTTTCTATCATTTTCCTATGATCTTTCTTATTAGTGGAGGAATACTCTGTTTCTAATTTAGTGAAATTAACTCTGAAATGTATGGATGTTACTACCGTTTGTGTTATATTTTAAATTTCCTTATATGCAAGAACTCTTTTGAGTGATCTGGAACTATAATAAATGTGCTAATCTTGATTTATTGAAAGCAGATTCTGCAGGCTAATTCTTCTATCATACTCCCAATGTCTTTCGATAAATAAGTATTGCATGCATACAATGCCTTGTTAAAAATCCTTTTCTATAAACCAGTGGTTCCCAAACTTTTTCAGTCCACCGCCCCCTTGGTGCTATAAACTCATCCTCAGTGCCCCCACCCCACCCCCTTCAGGTGGGCGTGGTTTGGTGGTCAGGTGACTTGGTGGGTGTGGCCAACCTGTAAAATGTGAAACTCACTTAACAATGCTCTTGCTTAGCAACCAAAATTTTGGGCTCAATTGTGGTCATAAGTCTCTCTCTGTCTCTCTCTGTCTCTCTCTGTCTCTCTCTGTCTCTGTCTCTGTCTCTCTTTCCCTTCCCTTCCCTTCCCTTCCCCTTCCCTTCCCCTTTCTTTCTTTCTTTCTTTCTTTCTTTCTTTCTTTCTTTCTTTCTTTCTTTCTTTCTTTCTTTCTTTCTTTCTTTCTTTCTTTCCCTCCCTCCCTCCCTCCCTCCCTCCCTCCCTCCCTCCCTCCCTCTTTTGCAGTAGAAAGCAACCTCCTCCAAGTGGAGGTGGGCAGCATACAAATGCGACCAATAAATAAATAAATAAATATCTTGTGACAGCAGCTATGATATGCTGCTAAAATTCAAAATTACGCACCAACTCCCAAGACGGGGGATTCCTGACATAGAGTTTATGGCTTATAAAACGGTTCCATGTGTGCAGGTATATCTGGATGAGAGAAAGTGAGGGCATCCCTGAATGTATGAATGCACATGAGAAACATCCATGACTTTTCCAGTCTTCTTTCTTTCTTCATCTTTCTCCTCGGCGGCGGGAGAAGGAAGAAAGTGCTCTTGCCGGTGCTCGGCTTACTTTCCTGGCAAAGCTCGGAGACCGCCAGGCACATCCATCTGCCGGCTCTCCAGGCAGTGCCACTTTCTCCCTGCCCCGCCAAGGCCCCCACCAGCTCAGAAGCCGGCGGACCCCTGAGGAGCTCCGTAGGTGCGGGCCCTGACGCTTCCCAGCCTGCGAAGTTCCTGGAGCCGAAGCCGGAAAGGCAAGAGGGGTGAGGGCAGCGGCGCGTTCCCCTGTCATGTGCTGTCCTGGAGCGCAGTCTCCGGGCTGACGGGGGCCTTGGGACAGGGAGAAAGCTGTGTTGACTGGAAAGCCAGTGGATGAGCATGCCGGGTGGTCTGCAAGCCTCGTCAGGAAGGTAAGCCGAGCGCCGGCTGGGCCCACGCGCTCCCACCCGCCCCTCACTCCGGTTTTCTTGTGGAAAGTTTGCGGGAAGTGACGAGTGGAGCTGGGCAGGGCAGAGCTGCCGGTGCAGCAGCGCCCGGCGAGGAAGGCCAGGTGGGGAGGCGTGGCCAATTGTCTCGTTCACGGCACCGTGGTGCGGATGGGTTGGAAGAAGCACGGTTGAGCAGGGCTGGGGCAGTGCAGCCTATTGTGCCTTCTCTTTGCCCCACTTTCCATCTCGGAGGGCCGCGCATCCTTCCCGCTAATCCTCCGTACAAACCGTCCGCCCCATTTCTGCAAAGGCGGAGCCCTGCAGGGTGATCTAAAGAGGGGAGGGTGATGCTGTAGGAAAGGCCTCTTTCCACCCGTGTCTCCTGTGCCGGCTCCGCGGGACTTGGGGCTCCGAAGCAGCCCACTGGCTTCCAACCCAGCGCCACGGGCCGAGTTCCCAGTGTGGCGCCGGCTGTCGGCAGGGCTGATTTGCACAGAGAGCAGGCAGGTGGCCAGGTGAGAAGCCAGTGGGCTGCTTCGGAGCCCCAAGCACCATGGAGCTGGCACAGGTGGAAGGCGGCCTTTTCTGCAGCATCCCCCTCCCCTCTTTGGATCGCCGTTCAAAGGGGGGGGCTCTGCCTTTGCAGAAACAGGGTGGGTGCATGTGCAGCAGCCCCTGGACATCCACTTGCCCTTCTGCCACCTCTCTCAGCGTCTGCATTTCCACCAAGGGCCACCCGCCCACCCACTGGCCGGGCCGAGCTGGACGCCAAACTTGGAAAGCAAGTGGGCATGGGGGACTGCCGGGAAGGCCGGGTGGAAGGCCGCCAAGCATGGCAGGGCTGTGGGGAAGGGAGTAGGCTGCTACCTCCCTTCCCCGCTGTCCTGACATGCTTTCTTGCCTTCCACATGGCCTCTTAGCGCCCCCCTGCCACCCCCGACTCTTAGCGCCACCTGCCATCCCCCTTGCCTCTCAGCGCCCCCCCTTAGTCATCCCACCGCCCCCAGGGAGTGGTACCACCCACTTTGAGAACCACTGCTATAAGCTGTAAGGTGGTTAATGAAATGTCAAAATAGTTCATTTCGTATGGATAGTTGTTCTGATAATATTTGAGTATGGTGTGATTTATCAATGTTGTACCAAGTCTAATTTAAATAAAAAGTTTTTACTATTTTACAGCATCATATATATGAATGACTCAATAAATAGGACATAGAGGAACTTGTTTCATTTATTTTAGGTTTTAATTGCTGCAAAATTGCTTTCAAATAATGTGTTAACATTAATATTGAGCAGAGTAGTAGCTTCAGCACATACAGAATTTAGTTCTTGCCTTTGTAATCTTAGCATTTGTATGCCCAACCTAAGTCATTTATTTTAACACAATAATCATTTCCTGCATTTCACTATGAAGAGAGTAATTTAGTAGTATATGCAAGTTCAAGACAGTTAATAAATTTAAAGCTACATATTCTACTGTATATGATATCTGATAAAAATGGAAATTTATCCTTTCTGGTTATGCTAATTTCTTGCTTTATACCCATCACAATCATTATGATAAAGAATTTTCCAAAACATTTTTGGATTGGTTTCATCAAACTTATTTCTTAAATACTGTATATCTATACCTCTAATAGAAATTTTGTCAACCCCTCTCCACTTTTTTTGGATTTTAACAGGCCCTGTTGAATGGTTCTCTTTTCCACCTTTTTTTTTAGAAGTTTGAAAATAATGAACAATATTTAAATATTATAATACAAGATGATTTTTACTCTAAAAACTAGAACCTTTTAAGAAAAATTACTTATTCTTACTATTATACTTATTAGGTTACTACAATAAATGGTAAAATATTATCTGTCAATGTGTGATGAATGCATAATAATTTGTCTTTAGACTTTTTCATATTTCACATTGTTCCTTAGTATTCAATGTTGTTTCTTCTTTTTCCTTGATGAAATAAATAATGTAATTTGAGCTGTCAATAGAATTCATTTTTGCCCCAAAATATATATTATATCAATCTGTATCAGCAAGTCCCTCTTCTTCTCCCGGAATTAAAGAAAACTTTATCTTCTTATGATCCTATCATTTAAATCTCATGCTTTACCATTGAAATTCTGTTGTAGAAGAAGAGGCAGAGCCTAGGGACCAGCACCAATTTGGTGCTGAAGGTTAGTTGACTAGAGGCTTGAGCAATAAATCTCAACTAGAACTTAATATATGTTCCTGATTCTTTGCACTTGGCATCTGCTCATCCAACTGGAGTTTTCCTTTTCCTTGTATCACATCCACCCACTAAAATTTTCCCAAAGGTTCTTCCAACTGCTGAAGCTGTTTTACTGGGAATGTACCCAGAGATTATGGGGAAAAGAAGGGAACTTAATTTGCTATTTCGTGTTTGTTTTATTTCCCTCTTACCTCATTATACATTCTATTCTACAAGGCATGCTTTCTATATCTTTATCTCAAACTAATATTACAGTCATCTAATGCAGCTATAGAAGCTGATATTATACTGTAGTATAAGACGTCGTGAGACTTTCTGTTGGTTTTTCTGCTACATTTTAATATTACTTTTTATGTGTACCTTTGACTCTTGGTGACTCTCTGGATAAGTCCCTGCAGTCTTGGCAATATTTTGGAAGTGGTTTGCCATTGTCTCCTAGGGCTAAGACTTTCGCAAGGTCACCAGCTGGCTTTGTATGTAAGATGGAACTAGAACTCACGGTCTCCCAGTTTCTAGTCCAATGCCTTAACCATACATCAAACTGCCTGTCATTAATACGATTATCTCTTTATTTTGCTTTCATTTTTTGTAACCTTTATAGTATATAGCTCCATTTTGCATAGTGTACTGGATGCTTTTCTAAATTGATGTCTTAATGGATTGTATAAAACATAGGTGATATATTAAAAAGTTACGTTGCTCCTTAAAATAGTGATATGGAATATAATGCAAGATACCTTTTTGTTTTGCACAATACTTTACTATTACTAAATTTTGTTTCTGTCCTGCCTACTTACTATGTAATGTGGAATTCACACTTTCCCATTTTTCTTCACAGCTTTGGCAAGCAATCTGGAGGAAAACGAGGTTGTGAATGCATTGTGTTGGAACCTTCAGAAATGATTGTGGTAAGAACCATTCTTTGAAATAATTGCTTGAGGAAGAAATTATTCATTTTACCTTTTTGTGGCTATGGCTACAGAAAATTACCTCATGAATCTGTGCTTTTCACTGATTTGTTCTATTTTCTATTAGTAATTTCTTACATGAGCACTGAATGTTTTTAAAGGAACACATATGCCATGCATATAATATCAGTGTTCTAAAGTATATATTATGCTTGCTTTCTATGTGACCTGTACCTCCCTCCTTCTTTATCTATCTTCCTCCCCATCTTTAGTTATAACTTATGTTTTATTGGAATTTTAATGTGGTTTTATACCTACCTACCTACATATGTATACATACATATATATATGCATTTATACATACTTGCATGCATACATACATATATAGTTTCATTTTAATGTTGTAAGACACCCAGAGTTATATTGCAGCAAGATGGGTGGCAACCAAATTTAATGAATAAATAAAACATTCCTTCCTTCCTTCCTTCCTTCCTTCCTTCCTCCCTCCCTCCCTCCCTTTATATATAACCATCCTGAGTTGGTTCAAAGACAGACTGACTGACTGTTGATTCTTCCATGTATTTAACTTGTCAAAGATTTGACTTCTTTTTTTAGGTCAAATATTTTTAAAGCATTTAGCTTTCTGGTCCATGTAAGATATTCTTGATTCAGCTATTTCATCATGTCTTGAATTTTGGATATTCCTTGGTTACAATGGTACTGGAAAAGCAGGAGTATACATTTTTTATACCTTTTAAGAAATGTGTGTAAAAAAAATAATGTTTGCATGCACTGGAATTGTAGTGGAAGGATAGGAAGTACTTAATTCTATCATTTAATCTGAAATATTGAGCCGTGGTAGTGCAGTGGTTAGGATGCAGTATTGCAGGCTACTTCTGTTGACTGCTGGCTGACTGCAATTTGGCAGTTCAAATCTCACCAGGCTCAAGGTTGACTCAGCCTTCCATCCTTCCGAGGTCAGTAAATTGAGAACCCAAATTGTTGGGGGCAATATGCTGATACTGTAAACCGCTTAAAGAGGGCTGTAAAACACTGTAAAGTGGTATATAAGTCTAAGTGCTATTGCTATTGCTATTAATCTAAAAATTTACATCTTAAAAAAACAACATCTTTAACATTACATTGATTAAAAATGTCATTTGAAATCACTTGTTAGTTGTTTTGTATAGCATATGCTACCATGTGTAGTATCTAGAAAACATTTTATAGAATTTAAGGCAAAGATACTGTTACAAGACTTTTCTAAACTTTTTTTAAATTATGTTTGTAGTTTCATAGTTCTGACAATATCTGAAGGAAGCAGGTGGATGTACTTCTATAGTTCTTGATAACAATTCATTGTGTTTGCTTTTCTGGTAACCACCATGCTTAATATTTTGCTTTCAGATTACATAGCTTCTATTTGGAATTTTGCTATGATGTAGTCACATAAGAACCTGAAAACAATGAAGGTTTCTACAAGTGCACAAAATAATAGTGTATGATTCATGAAGATTCTTAGAGCCCTAATTTTTCACACTCATATATTTTTCCTGAATATATTTTTAATATTTTGTGGGCTTTAGACAAATAGTTCTCATCAGACTGACTATTAGACGGGAACTTGAATAATAATAAGCAATAGAATGATCTTGGGAAAAGGATTTTATATACTATTATAGCAAATGATGATGCCTCTGCATGACAGACTGGTATTAGTATCTATAAGATGGAGGGATCTCTCTATCTTAAGGAATTAGTACATAAAGCAGACAGTGACTGAATGTGTCAGAATTCTGAATATGTGAGGTGAAAAACCTGGTATGCCCTCATTCAGCAGCTATAATTGCAATTAAACTTTTCCTGTTACTGTTGATTGGTCCTGCACATCAACTTGGAAGAATTTTAGTCCATTCTACCTTACAGAACAGCTTCAACTCAGGGATATTGGTGGACTTCCTCTCATGAATTGCACATTTCAGGTCCTTTCACAACATTTCTGTAGGATTAAGGTCAGGACTTTGACTTGGCCATTTCAAAACACTAACTTTCTCCTGCTTCAACCATTCACTGGTGGAATGACTTGTAGACTTTGGGTCATGGTCTTGCTGTATGACCCACTTTCCCTTGAGTTTCAGTTCACAAGGTCTTCAGTTCGTACAGAGAGATATCCTGACATTTTCCGGTAGAATTTGCTGGTACAATTCAGAATTCAGAATTCATAGTCACATCAATGATGGTAAGCTGTCCTGGTCCAGAAACAACAATGCAGGCCCAAATCATGATATTGCCACTGTCAGGTTTTATAGAGGGCATAAGGCTCTTATGCTGGAATGTAGCATTTGTCTTTCACCAAACATAATACTTTTCATTTAGGCCGAAAAGTACTATTTTTATCTCATCTGTCCACAAAACATTGTTCCAGTAGCCTTCTGCTTAGCCATGTAGTCATTCTCATGTGGCATCAATGTTTGTTTTTGGAAACTAGTGGTTTTCTCCTTGTAACCCTGCCAGGTACACCATTTTGTTTAGTACTGTCCTGATGGTGGTCACATGAACCCTGACATTTCTCTGAGAAACTTAATAGTGTAAGATTTTGGAATTAACTATATTCTTCTTCTTCTCCTTGTGCCATATCTGTCATCGGACGTTGGCGATCATGTTGGCAATCCTATTTTTGACAACAGCCACATGAAAAAGTGCTGCTGAGTTTTGTCCAAACCAGTCCCTTAGGTTTTTAAGCCATGATCATCATCTTCTGCCTGGACCTTATTTGCCTTCAATCTTTCCCTGGAGGATTAAGTGAAGGATGCCGTATTTTTCTGGGTATCGCATCACATGTCCAAAATATTCTAACTTTAGCTTTTTAATGGCTTTGATGATTTCCCTTTGCTTTCCCAGGCGGTTTATCACCACCTCATTTCTGATTTTGTTAACCCAGCTTATACATAACAGCCGTCGTTAAATCCACATTTCAAATGCTTCTAGTTTCTTCAAATGGTTAAAAATTAACTATATAGCTAAAATAAATAGCTTTTCATGGGAACCAGAATTATTTTGTGTACTGTAAGTCATGACAAAGTTTAGAGATCTTATGATTTAAGTTGGACACTAGAGAGGGACTAAAGTGCAGGCAAAAGGGAAGAAAAAAGCTTGCCTTTGATTTTGATTAGAGATTTTTAAAATCACACAAAACACTATAACATTTGAAATATTAAAGATCTATCATCTCTCCCAGGTAAACCAGACCTGACTAGTTCTATTTTATTACAAGTCTACATTAACAGAATCTTGCAAGTCTGAAGGTACAAATCTCGATTCGCTGCCACTTTTAACTGCTGGATCAATTAAGGCGGGTCTTCCAAATGTTCTTTGGTCTTTGAGGAATGGGTAAGATTGTTATAGCTGCAATAACAGAATCAATAACTGCCTTTGTGAATGCATCATTTAAAAGAGATCTAAAATAAGAGATCAAAGAGGAGATGAAAAATAACAGGGATTTGCAGAATAACGGAGTGGAGAGGTGAAAGAGAGTCAAGGTGGAAACTTGGAAAATAGAAATAATAAACACAGGAAGTACAAATATTAAATCGATGAAAAAGATTCAGATAATTGAGGGGGAGTCTTGCTTGACTTACAGAACAACTTGGAGAAAATTGTAAGGAGATAGGCGTTGAAGCCTTACGGAAAATTTTTAAGATGGGAAAAGAAAATATGGATAGTGATCAGTTTCTACAACATTTTAATGTTCAATAGCATTTTAATGTCAAATTAACAATTAATAGTCGCAGAATACTACAGAAGAGAAAGGAATACAAAATTGACCTGTTTGATCAGGGATAAGGCAATAAGCACATTTACAAAATACTGAAAACACTTTATGGACTTTTTGCTGAAAATGGATAGAACACAGCTAATGATTTTTGGAGCTACCAATAAAAAAAAAGCATTGAATCTGGGAAGAAATATTTTCTATTTTTCTGCACTTTCTCTTTTTCTTCTTTGTTTTATTTTGTATTATTCTTTATTATTTTTAAAATCTTTAATAAATTTATTTTAAAAACACACAACAGTTTCGTAATCTTTCCCAGCCTTCAGAGTATCAGTCATAGTTATTCAGAGATTTTCTCAGATAACTCCTTTATTTGAGTCGTGACTCATTACAATAGATTTGCATTGTGAAGGTTAGACTTTGATGGTGAATACCCAAAATTCTATTCTTAATTAAGTCAGGATCTCCCATACTCACATTTGGTTATCATCCCCTTATTGAAACACCTTAATTTTCCATTCAAATGAACTGAAAATCTTAAGAGGTTCATGTACTTCTGTGACATGTAGCTTTGGATCATTTTCCTCAATAAATAAATGAACAAGTATAATGTTTTTACTTATTCTTTCAAGTAGATTGTCTTTAACTAGTTGTAGGTCATATTTATGCAGAAATATTGAACATTCAAAAGGGTTCATAAATTTTTAAGCACACATATGTGGAAATAATGCTAAGTTTTTAATTAATTAATTAATTAAACATTTGCATGGCTGCCCAACTTAAACACAACTCTGGATGTCTCACACAATAAAATAAATAACTATAAAATAAAAACCAACAAACCCAGCATTTCAACCATCCCTTTGGGATTCCCAACAACCAGCTTTATATATCCCTATTCTGTACTACCACCAGGGTGAAAAAAACAAACACTGGGATGAAAGTGTTCCATAAGGTTTCTACTTCCAAGGTCCCACTAGATGGCAAGATTTCATGGAGTGTCCTATCCTATCCTATCTGGTAGGATGGGTAACAGTTCTGCATGTACTGTATGTTACTTTTTGCTCCTGAATAAAAGATGGAATATCTAATATTTACTTATCTAATAAGTAAATAAGTACTTAAGTAGGAGCTGAGGTAGAGGATAGAAGAGTATATGAAATACAAATATACTATTGAAGACACGAATGAAAGAAACATGGAATGAAAACATTGCAGATCAATTTTCAAGTGTGTCTTGCGTTTTGTTACAAGGTTGTTTTGATAGTATGAAAATTACAAAATGATTATATGGTAAATGCTATATACCATAAAAGAGCAAATACACATACACGTGCAACTTGAGAATTTGCTGGAAGATTTTATGAGTTATTTCATGGGTTTGGGGGTTGTTTTTTTTTACATTGGGGGTTTTCCTGCCAGGCAAGGTATTATTAATTGGAAATTACTATGTTTTCAGTGTTCACTAAGCGTAGAATCAGAGTTAGAAGCGATTTCCTGACTCATGTAGTTCAATCTTCTTTGGAAACTTCTGAAACAGAATTATAGTTCTGATAGTATCTCTGATAATTGCCTAGCTACCCCTTCTCAAAGGTTTTGTAAAAGGATGAACAGCGTATGATGTGTATGACAGGGGTGGGTTCCAATTTTTTTTTTACTGCCACTCTGTGGACATGGCTTATTTTGTGTGCATGGCTTGATGGTCATGTGATGGTGGGCGTGGCTTCATGGTCGTGTGACTGGGTGGGAGTGGTTTGGCAGTCATATGACTGGGTGTGGGAATGGCTTTGCGGTCATGTGACTAGGTGGGGGGTTGCTGGGTGATCATGTGACTGGGTAGTCATGTGACTGGGTGGGCATGGCCAACTTGACGTCACTCACGTCAAGGGTTAGGGTTAGGGCGCCTGGCCTCTCCTCTCCTCAAAGGCCTCAACGAGATACAATTTCCCTGTCTATTTACTACTACTGAACATCCAAAATATACTATTTAATCCTATGTATATATGCCATATGTGTACATACACATTACACACAGGCGCACAAAAAGATACATTATCTACTATATATACTGTATGTGTATGTACACACACACACACACAAACACACACAAACACAGCTCTTCTAAAACTGCACATTCAACCTCACTTACTGCATTTGGAAAAACACACCCAGAGTCCACTTTCTGCCACACATTTAACCATAACTTCTATACATTAGAACATTACAATGCCTTCAGATGTTCTTCCCTAGCTTGCACATCACTGTTAAGAGCCAGGAAATGTCATGGATTGAGTAAAATGTGGTGAAACTCACTTAACAACGCTCTTGCTTAGGAACCAAAATTTTGGGCTCAATTGTCATAAGTCAAGGACTATCTCTGCCCTCCTCTGCATGGCAGCCTTGTCCTAGTAAACTCCTTCTCCTTTCTGACAATTTTCCTCTCTGTTAGAGGCACCAAAATAATCCAGACAATGTAAGGTTTCCTGCTGCAGCACGGGGTTGGACTAGATGACCTCCAAGATATCTTTCAGCCCTAAATTGCTGTGCTGTTTCAAAGTGTCTTCTGAAGCCAGGTCTAGTGGCAGGGTTTGTGGTACTTCCTTCCTCTTCTTCCTTTCTCTCTCTCTCTCTCTCTCTCTCTCTCTCTCTCTCTCTCTCTCTCTCTCTCTCTCCCTCCCTCCCTCCCTCCCTCCCTCCCTCTTTCTTTCTTTCTTTCTTTCTTTCTTTCTTTCTTTCTTTCTTTCTTTCTTTCTTTCTTTCTTTCTTTCTTTCTTTCTCTTTCTTTCTCTGTCTTTCTCTTTCTTTATCCCTTTTTCTTTCTTTCTTTCTCTTTATCTCTTTTTCTTTCTTCTCTCTCTCTCCCTTTCTCTCTCTCCCTCCCTCCCTCCCTCCCTCCCTCCCTCCCTGTGAAGAACACCAGAAGGTCTTTGGTAGCAGGAAGAAAAGCCAGACGTTTTGAAACTGAGAACATGCCCATTGATCTTCTGGCATTCTTAGAGCTCCACTGTTGATTAGCTTAGCCTGAGCAAGGATAGCTAACAGCACTTTCAATGAGCTCTCAACTCAAGCTCAGTGCACATGGGGATCCCCTAACAGTGAGGATGAAGTGTGAGTAAAAAGGTTTACCCTTCCTTCCCTCCCTCCCTTTCTCCCTTCCTGTGAAGAACCCCAGAAGGTCTTTGGTAGCAGGAAGAAAAGCCAGACTTTTGAAACTGAGAACATGCCCATTGATCATCTGGCATTCTTAGAACTCCACAGTTTATTAGCTTAGTCTGAGAAGGATAGCTTAGCAGCCACTTACAATAAGCTCTCAACTCAAACTCCGTGCACGTGGGGATCCCCAAACAGTGAGGGTTTCTTTCTTTCTCCCTTGAAGGCCTCCCCGCACCCCTTTTGGGCCTAGCAAGCCTCCCAAAGCCCCCTGGGAGCCAAAAGGGGCGCAGGGGGGCGCCGCACCCCCGCATCCCGTTTTGGGCCTAGCAAACCTCCCTACAGCCCCCTAGGAGCCAAAAGGGGCACGGGGGACCCTGGAAGCAGGGGTGGGTTCTAACTTACCTTGCTGCCGGTTCGCTTCCTCCCGCACCACGTGACAAAGAAACAAAGCCGCAAAACAGATGGCAACCGCATGCACAGTGCCGGAACTCGGCTTCTGCGCATGCTCAGAAGGAATTAAAAAAATAATAAAAAAATTTTAAAAAGGAAAAAAAAAGATGGCAGTGCCCACGGACCGGCACCGACCGATCCAGTTCGGTGACGTCATCGTGACGTCACCAGTGGGCTGCTACCGATTCGGGCGAACTGGTCCGAACCGGGAGGAACCCACCCCTGGTGTATGATGTGTCAAGTACACTAAGCTGTATTTTGCAACCATATTTATATGTTATATTTACTTTTGAATTCTGGCCTCTGTTGTAGAAACCAGGATAGCCTCTTGCATTACATTATGACATCATGTTGTGTAGCATGAGAACTAGCCTGAAGATAACTATAGGCACATCTGCAATAGTATTTAGAACTAAACAAAACAATGAGTAATTTGATGGATAAAAAGTATTCTTTATTTTTTAATAAAAGAAGTAAGTAAGAATATGATTTGCTTGAATAATTTACATAATTAATAGATATTATTTATATTTATGAACTTCTGGAGAAAGCACTTGGATATTGTAGTGTCAGTGTATATTCTCTGATAAATGGATAAACACATTGCAATTGTCATAAATGGATCATTACTGAAATAACTTATGTTTTATTCAGTCTTTTTCATTTGCATTTTTAAGATTCATTAACTTAGTGGAAGTCATTTAGGTGTCTGTTTAATTCACTGTTTGAAATCAGTTGTTTCTGCATATGCTAACTTTGTGGCTATCTAATAATGGTTTCAAAAATTAAATCATATAGTAATTGCAACAAAACACAGAACTCTCATTAAATTCCTGGGTGAAAGACTAGGCAATGAAAGGATTTTTCCCTATTTTGAAATAATTATACAAATATATTTACTTTTGGCCTTTTAAATCTTCATATTACAGAAAATTGAAGGAAAGCTTGTTTTGAAATATATATGTATATATATTTTGCTGCATATCTCTTATACATATTTGAATTATCTCATGTCTCCTTCTGTTAGTTCTTTGTATATATGTGTTTGTCTCTGCTCTTTCCGGCTGAGAGTTCCAAAGGAAATGTGAATGTAGACTTTCTTTTTATAGCATAAATGAACATGAAAAAGAACAAGTTATCAACATTGCTCAAATTTAGTTCAAAACTTTTATGATTTGTATGTCGTGAAACAAACTAGAGGCAGTACTCTAGCTTTATATGAAGTGAATCTTATAATTTTTTATTTCAACATATGTGGTTTACAAATATAACTTTGTAGCAAACAATAATAACTGTCATAATAGTACAGTTTATTTTTGTCTAGGTAGCCATTTTAAGTATATAAAACTGTTCAAATACAGTGAACAGTTTTTATAAATACATAGCATTACTTAGGTTTTTCTTTTCTTTTTAAACAACACTGCTTCCCGGAAGGAAATTGTGGCCTCTCAGCTCATTGTAGTGAGTAATTGAAGAAGTTGCTTTAGTTTCAGGAACTTGTGTAGATTTCTTATGACACAGTCACAGTATTAACTCATGCTGAGCCTGTCTTCATGAATTTTTTAAACTTACATAGACTTTCAGTGATATGGAAGAACTGGATGTTTAATCAGGATCCTGAACATGTGTTCCAGGTAGATAATTCAAAAGAGAATGAAGACAATATCTTGCAGAGGGAAGTGCCTCTTCGACAATCTCGCCGGAGGTTTCGGAAGATTAATCAGAAGGGAGAACGTCAGACCATTACAGATAATGTGGATGTTAGTAGCTACCTTTCCGTGAGTGTATTTCCTCTACTGTTAATTATTTACCCACCTGTATTCATCGCCCTCTGTGTTTGATTTTCTGTTGGAACAAATGAAGAGATACATAAAATTACAAAATGAATTTTATAAAATTGGAATCAAAGAATGTTGGTTAACACTTCAAAGCAGCTGTAGGTCTCTCAGATTCATTCTAATGCTCTATAAACTCTATAAAGATCAACATTGTGGCAATTTAGTACTTTTGGACAATGAGAGCTTTTACATTGAAATGTGTTTAGAAATATTTTGTGGAAGTTTAGCTACCATGAAGAAAATTCATGCTTAACACGATAAGTCATTTGTTTGTTTCAAATGAGCTATAATTTCAATTTAATGGTGTATTTTTTTTCGTCCTAGTTTGTAATGTCTTTCAGCATCATAGAAAAACAATAACTTCTGACAAAATCAAATTGTAATGAACTTCCAAGATTGTTTACCTTCCATCAGCCTAACTCAGAGACCCAAAAACTAGTTTTAAAATTGCTCAGATTGATCAGGAATGAAATTAGACAAATCTTTATAAACACAATTAACAAAATGTTAAAACTGATTAAAAAAATCAGGAATTCCCCGTATACTACGACAGACGAGAGATTGAAACTGCTTGCTCTTGCAAGCCACCCCCCCCCCCCTTTCTTGAACTGAGATGAATTCTCAAGTTGTCCTAGGGATTGATTTAAAGAATAAGAAAGCACTTGCTTTTAGTCTTTATTGCAGATATTAGAAATGTGCTGATTGTTCATGTTTCAAGAATAACATTTCATAAGGGGGAGGTACTTTTTAATGTGCATTCCTATAATGCATAGAATATTTCTTCATGAATGTACCTTGTTTTAATGATCAATGATCATTAAAAGATATATTGAAGGTGATGCAAATTTATTCAGTTATTTGTATATTATATTGCAGTCTTTCAGCAGTAGCTGATAATTTCTTTTTTACTTGTATATGATTATATTTATATTCCTCATTTCTTCTAATATAGGCCCTCCACCATTTTGGGTTGTTGGGCACTTGTTGCATTTGGAGAATATGTTCTGAATGCTCTGTGGATACAGCTTGCTTGTTTACAAAAAAGTTATTTCCAAACAAAGCGCTGAGTTTAAGCTGTCAATCCTTTTCTAAAGAGAAGCCATAGGGTTACTTTAAAGCCTAGAGGAATTTTTGGAAGTAGGGTGTTGCTGGTTATTGGTTCTTTGTTTTGCAGTATTCCAGCTTCTAAAAGGAAGAAGATTTCAAAGTACACATAAATTAAGAAACATATAGATTGTTCAATCACTGCAAGAGAATTCCAGAATTTTAGAGTTCATCCCAGAAACGTCCTTCCTTTATTAGATACCATACATATTCTAATAAGGGGCACATCCACCATACAGGCAAAAACAAATTTGAAAATTATCTTGTTCCATTTAAAACTGCTTTCTGGTTTCAAGCCCTTACATTTCAACTTTGTTCAAGGATCAAAGGAACTGAAAGGATATAAATATGTTTTTCTCAGGATTCCCAGAGTTCTTTCACATTGGGGCGGAATATAAATACTATTAAGCAAATAAATAAAAACTCATTTCTTCCAGATATGTTGGAACTGATACTAACCAAATTCCCAGTGACTTGCAGTACTAAACGCTATTAAACCTGCTAGGTTAGGTAAAGCTTCTTTAGACTATATAGCTGAGATTAATTTAAGATCACATTAGATGAAATATTCCATCATCTGTTATTCAGATATTTTTATAATTTAGACTATAATAAAGGAAGTTATGAGTGCTAGGTGGTATTTGTTTTGACTGAGATGATGCATTGGTAAGAAGGTATATATATATATATATATATATATATATATATATATATATATATATATATATATATATATATATATATATATATATATATATATATATATATATATACATATATATATAGACACACACACACACACACACACTAAATAATAATCTTTATGTACCAATTTATATATTAAATCAGATATGTATAACACACTAAGATAATTTCAAATAAATTATTACATTAGGATCATATCCATTCATCCATCCACCCATCCATCCAAACTACAACTGTTAGTTTCTTAATGATCATTTTTATATTCTAGCAAAACATTTATTTTAAAAACAGTAAAAGATGAGAAGTTTTGAAAATGTTTTAATATGTTAAGATATAAACATACTTTTCTTTCTTTGAATGCATTTGATACTTTAAATGTGTAGCCCTGTATATGTAGAAATAGCTTTTTGCTGTTGGTTGTTCTTTTTCTCCTGTTTTTGTATTAGTACTTATAAATTAGATTTATGTTAGGTTTCCTTTATTGGTTAACTTACCCAAATACATTTAATTTTAATAGCATTGCAGGCTTGTAAGAGAAGGATTGTGAAAGTAAATAGAAATTATTCCTAGAAGAAAAGTTACAAGTGGCTACAGTTTTTTGTTTACAAAAAGAGAGAAGGAGGAGGGAAGAGAAAGAGAGAGAGAAAGAAATCAAACACAAAGCAAACTTAGGGTATGATAAAGATGTATAAAATTATGAATGATGTGGAGAAATGATGCAGTGCATAATCTTTGTGTTACTGGCAGTTTTAAGACATGTTATATAATCATTTTTAGGAAAGGTGATTTCTTATAATATGGAATAATGCTGTTGAATGTACTGTATGCTCTTATGATAACTTAGTAATTGCTGTGTCATGGGTAATTTATTTCAATTTTCTTCATTTCAGTTGACCTATTCTCAGCTTTATTGTTAAAAAATAGCAGTTTTTAACCCATCTATTTTTGAGAAAAACCTGAGAAAGGAAAAATAACGTTCTTTTTGTTTTCTTTTCAAAATCTTTTTGTGTCATCTCATGTTCTTGCTCATCTCACCTGAACTCAACATGTAATTAAAAGGACTTCAGTTGTATACCAAGTCAGGCTTTTATTTGTGATTTGTGATAATGTTGAATTAAAATGACCTTCAAATTTGTTTACAAAAGAAAGACATAACTGTTAAGAAGTAATTTCCCAAACAGCATAAAAATTATTTACTTCAGTATGCCATCTCTAAAATTTTCAATTATTGTTACCTAAGTGCTTATAAGAAAAAAAGTATTTGTTTTGACTTATATATAACAAAACATTGCAGGGGAATGCTGCAAAATTATGTGGTTGAGTATTTTCTATTGATTGAGCAGAGTGGGCAGAGCCCTTCAATTTTTTTTAACATGCTTGCTGGTTTAACATCATATGTGGAGAGCTGATAGTCCTGTCTGTCGTTGTGGTGTTAACTGATGTTGTCATCTGTTTACAGGAAGCTGCTTTTCTAGCTGAATGCCAGATTACTGATTCAAAAGCAACATATCAGATATTTAAAAAAACAGTTTAAGAATAGGCATCTCATTGACAAGTTAATAAGCAATTCTCTTTTAGTAGTTTATTTCTGAAAGAAACATGTATCATGAAATCATTTAAAAGAAGTTGGGTATTTGTTACTAGAACAGAAGAGACAAGCCTGGATCACACTTAAATTAGTCATTAAAGAGCAATGGCATGCACCCTTTTTACTATCTGAGGTATCGTGATTTCATCTATTTTAATATGTGACTAATGTTACTCAAATATATTTTAGTTCATTGCCTTATTAAGAAACTTTCTACATTCTTAATGCACATTCACATTCTTTGAGAGAGCAAATTAAATCACATTGATTCAAATATATTGGGGAAAAAAAGGAACATCTTTATTGCTATATACCGTATTTTTCGGAGTATAAGATGCACCACAGTATAAGACACACCTTAGTTTTGGGGGAGGAAAACAAGGGGAAAAAAATTCTGCCTACCAGCGTCCTTAGCCTGGTCAGTTTCAGCACATTCGCTGGTTGTGAGCGTGTGTGTGCGCTTGATTCGCTTGCACGCGCCTCATTGGGGCTGCTGAGCAGCTTCAACATCATAGCTGATTGTCGGAGGGAGCTCCAGTGAGTAAAGCAGGCGAAGCGCGGAAGCAGCAACTGTTCTGGGTTGCCATTTGGGCTTCACGCCTCGCGTTTTCAGCCTCCAAATGGTCCGTTTGAGAACCGTTCAAGGCTGCGGGGATCACCAAAGCACATCGCTGCTGATTGCCACCTGAAAACGCGACACAACAGAGGCCGAAAATGGGGCGTGCGGAGGCCGAAAACGCTATGTGCGGAGGCGGCAATCGGCGGCGATGTGCTTTGGCGATCCCCACAGCCTTGAACAGCTCTCAAACAGAGCGTTTGGAGGCTGAAAACGCGAGGCATGGAACCCAAAAATGCAAGCCATTGTGGCAATCTCTGCAGCCAGGAAGAGGACGCACGGAGGCTGAAGGATGGGGGCCGGTTGATGGGTGGGGCTACATTTGGAGTATTTATTTATTTATTTATTTATTTTGGTTTTCTTATATGCCGCCCAACTCCCGAAGGACTCAGGGCGGCGTACAACAGAGAAAATACAAGAAACCAATTCATAAATATTACATTAAAAACAGATATAAAAATTAAAAACACAATATTTAAAATCGTCCAATACCCATTCAACAACCATACATACTTGGGGTGAGCTTGAGTGGATTAAGCTCTACCCCCAGCCTGCAGGAAAAGCCATGTCTTAACAGCTTTTCGGAAGGCCAGCAGAGTGGGGATAGTATAAGATGCAACCAAATTTTCAACCTCTTTTAGGGGAGGGGAGTATGTCTTATACTCCGAAAAATACTCCAGATTGTTAGTCAAACCATTATATATGGAGGCCTTGGACTATCTGAGCTTGGTTGTTTACTTGCAGAATTTTCATTGCCCAAATGAAGTAACATCATATTACCTGGTTTCATAATGAAATGTCTGCAAGCAAGCAACCAACCAAACACACACATACAGAGCACCAAGCACTCTACAGTGGAACCCTGAGGTGCATTCTCTTCTGTTTAAACAGAAGAGTATATGTTTGTTGTGTTCAGTGCATAACATGCAAAAAGCATTCCCATTCTCAATATAGAGCTTGAGACAGTTCAACAATATACTCTGGAAAACATATTAATTAATTAAATATTCTAAAATGTTTCTGATTTTTCCAATCAGCATTCTACTCGGGCAAATCATTCTGCTGTGTTTTCCTACTAGGAATTGTTGATGTCTATTTGAATCAAAATGCCTGATATCCAGTGGTGGGATTCAATTGTTTTTACTACTGGTTCTGTGGGCATGGGGTGGCTTGGTGGGCGTGGCAGGGGAAGGATACTGTAAAATCTTCATTCCCACCCCACTCCAGGGGAAGGTTACTGCAAAATCCTCATTCCCTCCCCACTTCAGGGGAAGGTTACTGCAAAACCCCCATTTCCTCCCTATTAGCTGGGACTCGGGAGGCAGAGAATAGATGGGGCGGGGCTAGTCAGAGGTGGGTATTTATCGGTTCTCCGAACTACTCAAAATTTCCACTACCGGTTCTACGAACTACTCAAAATTTCCGCTACCTGTTCTCCAGAACTGGTCAGAACCTGCTGAAACTCACCTCTGCTGATATCAGACACATAAGTATTAAAATAAAATATGCTTTATGTTTTTGTTAAAATCAGTGTGCATTAAGTTTTAGATTTAAAACCTATATTTTGGAATAAAAAATAACTTTTTCTTAAATAAATTGAATACTTTCTTATTTCCTTTTGTTTTTTAAAAATTATTTTGATTGTGTAGTTTTTACATGCTAATTATCATGATTAAAGTTATATGGAGAGAGTAGGACTAATTTGTGATGGTTTTGCTAGAAAGTAATCAGTAATGGCAAATCATTCAGTGCTGAAGATTTAATATATCAAGTTTTCAGAATATTATGTATGTCACTGAAATAAGATTTTTTTTTGATTCATGGTAAAATAGATATCAGCATTGGAATATAACATGGATTATTCAGTTTAAAGTTAATTTTTTTTCAGAAAAAGTGCTAATTTTATCTTAAACGTTTGACTAACTTCACATATTCTAATTCTAATAGCCATAGTTATGTGCATCTTGAAATCTATATCTATATCTACATCTACATCTATACACACACACACACACACACACACACACACACACACACACACACACACACACACACACACACACACATATATATATATATATATATATATATATATATATATATACAGTGATACCTCGGTTCACGAACGCTTCTGTTCACGAACAACTCGGTTCACGAACAGAAAAGTGCATAAAAATATGCTCCGGTTCACGAACTCCGCCTCGGTTCACGAACAGGAGCCGCGGCCATTTTAATGCTATTTCCAGGCTGTCACATGGTCGTGACTTCCTGTAGGAAGACTGTGGAGAGAAGAAGAGACACAGAAAGAAGTACTGTGAGTACTCAGCAAACATTTTAAGTGATTTTTTGATTTTTGGTGTGCTTTTTAGCACATACAGTACTGTACTGTACTACAGTACTTTCCACTATGCTTCTTGGGAGCCATATTGGGTGTCCAGTGAACTGTAAAATACAGTAAGTACTGTACTGTACTACAGTACAGTACTTACTGTATTTTACAGTTCACTGGACACCCAATATGGCTCCCAAGAAGCATAGTGGAAAGAAGGTTGTGAAGAAAATAACCATTGAGCTGAAGAAGGAAATTATAGAAAAGCATGACCGTGGTATTCGTGTGACTGATCTGGCCTCGGAGTACAAGATGGCAAAGTCAACAATCTCGACTATTCTGAAAAACAAAGCCGCCATCAAAGGAGCTGATGTTGCAAAAGGAGTAACAATGTTAACCAAGCAGAGGACGCAAGTGCTGGAAGAGGTGGAAAAACTTTTGTTGGTGTGGTTGAATGAGAAACAGCTGGCAGTTGATAGCCTTAGTGAATAGCAATAGCACTTTACTTATATACCGCTTCATAGTGCTTTACAGCACTCTCTAAGCGGTTTACAGAGTTCAGCATATTGCCCCCAACAATCTGGGTCCTCATTTTACCCACCTCGGAAGGATGGAAGGCTGAGTCAACCTTGAGCCTAGTGAGATTTGAACAGCTGAACTGCTAAACTAGCAATCAGCTGAAGGTTGCAATGCTGCTTTTAACCACTGCGCTATCTCAGCTCCTATGATCTGTGAAGCTATGATCTGTGAGAAAGCCAGGAAATTGCACAGTGATTGACTGCAAAGAAGCCCCTCTACAAGTGCAGCAAGTGACGAATTTAAAGCCAGTAGGGGGTGGTTTGAAAAATTCCGCAGGAGAAGTGGCATCCACAGTGTGATTAGACATGGTGAGGCTTCCAGTTCTGACAAGGCCGCAGCAGAAGCCTACAAGTTAGACTTTGCGGAATTCATGAAGACAGAAGGATACGTCCCTCAACAAGTGTTCAACTGTGATGAAACAGGGCTCTTCTGGAAAAAAATGCCGAACAGAACCTATATCACGCAGGAGGAAAAGGCACTACCAGGGCACAAGCCCATGAAGGACAGATTGACCATTTTGCTGTGTGCCAATGCAAGCGCCGATCTGAAAATTAAACCACTACTGGTATACCATTCTCAGACCCCTCGTGCATTTAGGGAACAAAATGTGAACAAGGCCAGACTGCCCGACATGTGGAGAGCCAATGCCAAAGCTTGGGTCACAAGGCAATTGTTTATGGAATGGCTGCACGAGGTGTTTGCACCCACCGTCAGAAAATATCTTTCTGATAACCAGCTGCCTGAAAGGTGCCTTCTTCTGATGGACAATGCCCCGGCACACCCTCCAGCCTTGGTGGATGATATGGATGCTGAGTATGACTTCATCAAGGTAAAGTTCCTCCCCCCCAACACAACACCACTTCTGCAGCCCATGGACCAGCAAGTCATCTGCAACTTCAAGAAGCTGTACACAAAGGCGCTCTTCACTAGGTGTTTTAATGTCACTGAAGAGACGTCCTTGACTTTGAAAGACTTCTGGAAGAAACATTTCAATGTTGTCCACTGCATTAACCTCATTGACAAAGCCTGGGAAGAGGTCACTCCCCGAACCCTAAATTCAGCCTGGAGGAAACTGTGGCCAGAATATGTCGCTGAACGTGAACATGACTTTGAAGGGCCTGATGCAGAGGTAGTGGAGGAAATTGTGTCCATGGGCAAGAGTATGGGTCTGGACGTTGATGGTGCTGATGTGGAAGAGCTTGTTGAGGAACATAGGGAGGAGCTGACCACGGAAGAACTTTCTGAACTCCACAGTGAGCAGCAGAAGGCACTTCTTGAGGAGCATTCCACTGAGGAAGAGGAAGAAAGGGAGGAGGTTGGCAGTGATGCCATAAAATCCATTATGCAAAAATGGAATGAGTGCCATGATTTTTTTGAAAAGCACCACCCCAACATAACTGTCACGAACAGAGTGTTAAATCTCATGAATGATAATGTGGTCTCTCATTTCTGGAGGGTTATGCAGCGCAGGAAGAGACAAGTGACATTGGACAGATTTTTCAGAAAAACTGAGCCTGCAGCTAGGAGACAAAGTAGAGAGGAAACCCCTGAAGGAGATCCCCCTGATGTCCTTATGGAGGGGGACTCTCCCACCAAACAATAACTGCCTCCCACCTGCCTTCCTCCATGCCAGAAATCATCTCAAGCAAGGTTAGTGTCCTCTCTTTATACATTACTATACTGTACTAATGTGTATTGTAATTTGTTTCATATTTTTGTGCTTCAAAAACCCCCCCAAAAAGGTCAGCACGGATTAACCGGATTTACATTGAACCCTATGGGAAAATGTGCCTCGGTTCGCGACCAATTCGGTTCGCGACCAGAGTCAGTTCACGAATTAAGTTCGTGAACCGAGGTATCACTGTATATATATATATATATATATATATATATATAATATGTAGATTTGGGAAAACGTGTCAAAGACCAGTATGGAGTAAAATCAATAATATAAAGTAGGTTACGTATAGAAAAGCAGGTTACATGTAAAAATCACACATTTAAACAGTATATTAAACTGTTGGCTGTGCAGTTTGAATGAAACATTGCAGAATTTTGTACAATTGGAGTAATGAAAATGATAATTTCTAGATTTAGAAAAACTTGTCAATATTATGTTAAGTACATATTTATCATATTGGATCCAAAACACATTTACTTGTGCAAATTTTGTGTATGAATGTATGTCTGAGAGTCGATTTAGTAGATTGCTTCTTGTCCTGTTTCCCCATGTTAAGTAGGGTATCTTTCAAAATGGGCATTGATTTACTGAAAATACGGATTTCATGAGATAGGGAGGACTGCAGAAGATTGCATAAACTTTATTAACATATTATAAAAGTGATAAAGTTTCCAGATTCTTCAAGATAAAAGGAAATTGTGTAACTTTTTGTAATGAATTATCATTGATGGTGTCCTTTTGAAAAAATAAGGATCTTTCAGAAATCTGAGAATCTTTTGGATTTGGTTTTCTTTGAATGCAAATTTGCATTTCTCATTTATGGAAGGTTTTTTTGCAGTTCTTATGCAATTATGCAGTTCTTATGCAATTATGAAAACTTTCCTAAAATTGATATATTACCCTTTTATATCAAAATTATGTTTTCATATGATTCTTTCCCACAAATGAAATATTTGTCTGTAGGAAACATGCCAATGAATAAAACAGCTAATTGTTTGACTTTAGTTAATCTTATGCAGCTTAAAAAGTAAGCAGTATGTACGGTAATATAAAACAGCCTTCTAGAAAAGTTACTGAGTCAAAACTTCTGCACTTGTGGAGGTGATGCTAAATTCTTTTAATCAAGGCTTATTCCTTTATATGTTTCACTATTTTTGATGTATAATACTTTGTCTTTTGTGTAGAACAGGTGTTAAACTCCAAATTCATGTATTTTCCCTCCTTTTTTTAAAAAAAAGAGTCACATGGGCTGTGTTCCAGTTCTCAGAAACAGATGCTGACCTATCTTAGAATGTGCTATATTTTCAAAGTTCTCCATTTCTGACTTCGCAATCTTATAATATCAAAACTGAAAGAAATAGGGGAAATTTGATATACAGAAGTGAAAAAGTAATGTGCATAATCTGGCATACATTTCCCAAAGCATCTTGATTTTAATTTGAATGTAATCATGTTTGGAATTATATATCTAGTTTACTCTAACCTAGTAATTACTGGAAATAAAATATTTCTAGGTCTAAGAAATAGGACTGAAAATCAAATGTTCTATCATTTATGAATCATATGCATTGCCTCATTTTGTGAACATGTCATCCAGCCACAGTTTCATCCTGCCTTCGTTTCCATATTATTTCTATTATGCACTTGAGCGCCAATTCTAATTGTATGGTGTCTTTATGTGGCTATGGAACTGATGTCATGTTAAATTGATACAGTTGCCTAAGGAATGAAATGCAGTTGAAAACATGGCCTGGCTTGAATTTGTCTTTCTCATGGAGTTCCCATTAAAAGTTTACATAATATAATAGAGCTATGCAACATAGTTGCATAGGGCCAGAGTACCTTCGAGACCGTCTCCTACCATATACCACCCTACGACCAGTTAGATCTCACAGGGTTGGCCTGCTACGGGTTCCGTCGGCTAGACAATGTCGGCTAGCGAGGGCCTTCTCTGTGGTGGCCCCTACTTTGTGGAATCAGCTACCCCCCGAGATCCGGACTATCCCCATCCTATTGGCCTTCAGGAAAGCTGTGAAAACCTGGCTTTTCCAGCAAGCCTGGGCCTAATTGATAATAGATGTAGGCCCATGAGTGTATGACCGAGTGTTTTTTAATGTTTTTATTGTATTTTTTAACCCTGTTTTTTAACTGTTTTATATTGATATTGTTTATATTGTTTATATTGTTGTTAGCCGCTCAGAGTCCCTGCTGAGTTGAGCGGCATACAAATATAAGTAATAATAAATACATAAATAAATAAATAATAAATAAATAAACAAACAAACAATTTGCATAGCTCATATTTATATATGTAAAGGGATGCCCAGTAGCAATTGTAAGGAGCACTTTAAATCAAATACACTTATTTCTGGAATCATGGCATTCTGGAACACAGCTTCTTTCAGGAATGGCTCGCATGCTTTATGACTAGCTTTACAAAATTTGACACATCTTTTCCTCTTCGATTGCAAAGTGCTGCATTGCCCTAATAAAATAATTGCTTCCACATCACATGGAACATTTTCATGACACAAATGGATAGCAGCTCAATTGAAACTCTTTATGTCATGCACAAAACACTATGTGATGAATTGTCCTATACTAAGATAGCATGATGAATGTCTAAAAAAAAAAATCATATTTTTTTAAACATATGATAAACACTCTGTTCACAAGTATTATCTTAAAACCGTATCCACTAATTTTATCTAATAATTTCCAATAAGCTAGTCAAAAGATAGTTCATACAAAAACAAAACACCCTGTCATATGGACTGTCATCAGAGTTTCTTGGAATTATGCCCTGTAAAAGGGCTTCTTGTAATGTATCACAGATGTAGAACTGCAAATTGATCTAGCAAATGCTAATTTAGACTATCAAAGCATGGAAATGTAATTTCTGTGCACCCAACCAGCCTGTAACAGAAGGCTCCAGCTCTGTCCAAGTATTGGAGTGCTTTTTTTGAAGGCCCAACTATTGTCATTCTATCTACATTGGTAGAGAATTCAGTAAAGTACCATATAATGAAAATGGTTGCCCTTGTGGAACAGGATCAGTGAAAACTATTGGACATTGCTCCTTTTGTATGGAACTTTATATGCAACATGATTTATTGCATTATTTTACCTTTCTGGGCACTGGGAAGCTTGTTATAATTTTCTCCTTCCATAGACATGCATTTTTATGCCATCTTCCAAGCAGCCAAATTTTGTGTTGTGTTTTGTGTAGAATTCTTGGTGATATTTTAAAAAAAGAATCTGTTATAAATGATATGTTAGATGCTACTTCTATTACAGTTTAAATATGCCATATCTATATGATATTTGAAGGATGGTCATATAATAATTTTTTAATTTTTTTTAAAAAAATATGATAAAAGTAATATTTTTACCCAGAAGGAGATTTAGTTCCTTTCACTAGCTAAATCTTACTCAGAGGTTTGAGAGATTGGCAGTGTTTCAAAAGGAAATGTAGACTTTTCTTCATTCAAATTTGGGGGGGGGGTATGAAATTGGTATATGCTAATAATTTTTCTTCTAGTTTGTGAAGATTCTCAGTCATCCAGGTCATGGTTGTCCCAAAGGTGCTTTTTCAAGAGGCAACTGGACTTTCTTGTTTTTTTCTTTGAAGCTGTTTCACTTCTCATCCAAGAAGCTTCTTTAGCTCTGACAGGATGGTGGGGAATGGAAGGATTTACCGTATTTTTCGGCGTATAAGACGCACAGAAGTATAAGACGCACCTTAGTTTTGGGGGAGGAAAACAAGGAAAAAAGGCCTCTGTCTCCAAGCAATTTGCCAAACAGCAAACAGCACAGATGATATACACTGTTTGCTGTGTATTTCTGTGCATGTGTGCTTGACCCATAGAAATAGCAAAGAATTGGAGAAATGTACATTATGCCAGAAAGTTTTCTTAAATGTAGTCACACTAACTCCTCCCAATTATTTAAATAGATCTACTCCAAGGTAACTAAACTTTAATACTAAACAGGACACTGTTACATTTCAGACTATACTTGTACAGAGCTGTTAAAATTAATTAAAATTTCTGGAAATATACATTATTCTCTATTATTTAAAAGAAGATACAATAGCACTGGGCCTCTTCAGAGCAAGCATTTATTTTAAAAAGCTTCTTCATATTGTTAAGTTGTCTAGAACAATAATAAAGCAGTCTTTAAAAAATAAGTCTAATAATTTGAACACTCTACAAACATTTAACAAAATAACATCATTAACAGAATCTGCCTCTTCCTAGGATAGAACTCACAACCTCCTGATTGTGAGGCAAGAGCTCTACCTCTAGGCCACAGCAGTTACAGCTTACCTCCTTGCAATTTCAGCAGTCTAACATTGCCCGCAGTTTATCTCCCACCAATTTGTCTCATTACAGCCACCATAGTTAGTTTCATTTTACCACGTGGCTTGCAAGCCTCAGTCAGCTGTAGCTCGGTAGGCTGCTAATTAGTTTCTTGTGCAAATCAGGCTCTGCTGCTGTTTGCTGCAAAGAGGTAAATTGTTGGGAGGTAGAGGCCAAAGGGTGGGGGTGGCTGGGTGGAGCTACATTCGGTGTATAAGACGCACCCAAATTTTTACCCTCTTTTTGAGGGTAAAAAGGTGCGTCTTATATTCCGAAAAATACGGTATATTCCTTGCAGACAGCTGGTCATTAGCATCCTTTTAGAGAGTCGTTGAGGCACTTGGAGATTTATCTGTGTCCTCAGGGTCACCTGAGTAGTGCAAATAGTTTCTGAAGTCTGCATTTTTTTCTGGAAATCCGTGTATACTCCCTCACCATTTGAAGGGTGTTCATCCCAATGTGCATGGCTTAAAGTCTATGGAGATTCTCAGTCATTCTGGTCATGGATGTCCCAAAGGTATTTTTTTTTATTCAAAAAGTTTTATTAGTACAAAGTACAAGCATTTTTATCAATTTTCTCCCCCCATCCCCCCCTACCCACAACCCACTCCCTCCCCTCCCCCCCGGACTTCCCAGAAAAAGTACAGGGCATAGTATTCAATAACATAAATTTAAATTAAATTAAAATAACTTCTTAGATTCCCTCATTTTATCGGCATCTTTAACTTCAGATTAAAACTATTCAAAATGTTAAAAATTAAAGAGAAAGTAAACAAGTGAAGAACAAAAATAAGCAAAATAACAAATAAAAAGGAAACAAAGATGAACCTCATACACTAAACTTAGTCATAACTCAAACATTATTAATAGCATAATTTTACAATATACCAAAGTATTAACTTCCCAATATTTTATATATATATATATATATATATATATATATATATATATATATATATATATATATATATATATATATATATATATATATATATATATATATATATATCAATAATAATTGGCTAACCCCTTATATTTCAACACCCTTAAACTTAATTAAAATCCACCCACTTATTAATAACATAATGTTATATATATAACATTTCCTCTGAACCTCAAACCATAAAATACACCTTCATAACAATAATCCTATACCTTAAGGTATCGCCTCAGAGTATATATTATCTACTATACTAAAAATAGTAACCAAAATATATAATAATAATAAAAAAAATAAAAACCAACTCTTTATACCTCTAAATTTTTAAAACTTAATCCCTATATCCTCAAAATAATGATACCAAAATATTACACTATATCCAATTTATAACTTCAAAATATTTGATATGAAAATACCATCAATAAACAATATTAATATTTCAGATCCCCAAATTATTAATAACGAAATACTCTATATCAAATTTATAACTCCAAAATATATAATATATATCTAAAAAACAATCTGGAAATAAAATATAATACCAATAATAGACAATATTAATACAACATATATAAAAAAGAAAAAGAAAAAAAATGATTACAATCTTGTTCATCTTTCCAACCATCCCATAAGTTTCAACACCATCTGTCCTTTGGCCATTTCCAATCTGTCGCTTCAGCTGTCATCTGATCCCATTCCTCCGTCTCCTTATCCACGTAAACATCTGTCTGGCTCTGCCACTCTTTTGGAATCAACGAAATTTCCTCTTGATCACATATATCCGGATTTCCCTTCTCCTCCTCCCTTATTTCCATACCTTTTTCCACTGGAATTTTAGAAATATCAGCCTTTAAAACATTGATGTAGAATTCTGTAGCTTTCTTTATTGTATTTAGTCCATATCTTTTTCCCAAGCATTTTACAGTTACTCCTGTTGGTACATTCCATTTATATTGTACATTTTGTATTTTTAATTCCTGAACCAAAAACGAATATTCTCTTCTATCTTTAAGCATCTTGGCAGGGATTTCTTTCCATATCTTTATTTCTTGACCATTTGCCTGAAGATTTTTATTATAAGTCGCCTGTATGATTCTGTTTCGCAAAGCTCTGGTAGTGAAGTATATTACAATATCCCTTGGCAAGTGGTTTTGTTTTGCATACCAAGAATTGATTCTGTATACTTTATCGATTTTTGTAGCCAATTCATCTTTAGACAATCCAGACACCTGCTCCAGTGCCTCTGTCATTCTTTCTTTCACATTTTCAAAATTTTTTTCTTTCAAGCCCCTGACTCTTATAGCAAATTTCATCTCTTGAAATTGAGAGATCATCGCTTCTTTTTCCAGTTTTAATATATCATTTTGAACCTTGGTTATATATTCTTCTGAAATTGTTATGTTTTGCTTATTTTTTTCCAAATCCTTCTCCAAAACTTCCATATTCACTGCTAATCCTTTGCAAACTTTCACCACATCCGCTCTCAATTGTAGATTCATCTTCTCCATAGCAGCCTGCATCTTTTTTTCTATCTCAGCAAGTTTTGAATTGAATTCTAAAATTAACTCATTTTTCAGAAGTTTCAGGGTATTAAAAAAAGTCTCAGGTGTTAAAGAATCAGGCATAGGTTGTTTCTTTAAAATATGATCAAAGGAGCACTCAGTTCTTTTATTCACTACAGTCTTTTCAAGTTTAGAAGCCATTTCAATATTTTCAAAAAAAAGACAAAGAAGAGAGGAAGAGGAAACCCAGATCTTTACTTAAAAAAGAAAATTCTTTTCAAAGTCCAGAGCCATTTAAATTTTTCCTTCTATAAAACTATAACTTAATTCCAAAGAAGAGAAAAAAAAAGGGGAAAAAAATCATCCTTCAAATCAAAGGTTTCCAGAGGAAAGGGCTGGTAACAAAGCAAAAATAACTTTCTCTTTTACACCACAGTTGCCATCGCCATCTTGTTGCCACTCCTTATTAAGTTACTTTGTTTCTTCCATCTTAAAGACCCAGGAATGGAGTTAAAGTACAAACTATTACCTCCAGGACTCCTGTCTTCTTCTGGCTGCTCTCTGTATTTTTAAAATAATTATACCTCCTTTAAAGCAGCAGCGGTGGTCGCGGCATCTTGTTCCGCTTTAAAAGCGGAAGCTTCCAATCTTCCGGAGCAGCTGACAGGCTACCTGGGGAGTCCTTACCCTACGCGCCCTAAGTTGGTTTTTAGGGCACTAGGAGGGCTCTACCCCACCTGTCTCGCTCTCATCTCTCCCCTTCGCCCGGGGAGAGATTTTCAAGCCGCCAGACAGCTGTTCTGGCGGCTTTTACAGAAGATCGGAGGTGCGCCCTACAAAGAGCGCCAGCGACGCCGTCGGAGCTGGAACCGGAAGCCCCAAAGGTATTTTTTCATGAGGCAACTGGACTTTCTTGTTTTTTCTTTAAAGACGTTTTGCTTCTCATCCAAGAAGCTTCTTCAGCCCTGACTGGATGGTGGGAATGGAAGGATTTTTTCTTCTAATGAATTTGCCTGAATAAAAGCAAAGGTTAATCAGTGTTCACTCTAAGCCAGGGGTAGGTAAAGTTGGCTCTTCTATGACTCGTGGACTTCAACTCCCAGAATTCCTAAGCTAGCATGATTGGCTCAGAAATTCTGGGAGTTGAAGTCCACGAGTCATAGAAGAGCCAACTTTGCCTACCCCTGCTCTAAGCCAGGGAAGCAGATGCTCAAGTCGTATCTTTAAGCAGCAGTTGAGTTGGTCTGGACAAATTTGGCCCAAGAGGACTATATTTTTGAAAAATAGCATGCAACATACTTTATTAGCTTTCAAATTATTTTTTAAAAATTGAGAAGTTGTATCTTGTTCTCTCCTTTGCTTTGTCTTCCCTTTCCCTTTGCTTTGTTTCCTTTATTTTATTTATTTATTTATTTATTTTGTCAAGCGTGTATATGGTTACAGACAAAGTATAAACAAAGTATAAACATGATTGTGAATATATAAGAAATACAAGCATGGTTATGGGTACAAGAAATTTTACGAATCCATGGGACAGGGACGGTAGGCACGATGGTGCGCTTATGCACCATCTTACAGACCTCTTAGGAATCGGGTGAGGTCAACGGTAGACAGTCTAAGGTTAAAGTTTTGGGGGTTTGGGGAAGAAACTACAGAGTCAGGTAATGTATTCCAGGTATTAACCACTCTGTTGCTGAAGTCGAATTTTTTGCAATCAAGTTTGGAGCTGTTTACATTAAGTTTGTATCTATTGTGAGCTCGTGTATTGTTGCGGTTGAAGTTGAAGCTGAAGCTGTCTTTTCTTCCCCACTATCATTCAGTGGGAATTCCTTTGGTGTGTAGCCTGGCAGAAGATTTCTGGGCTTTGGCTTAGATCTGGATGAGAAGCCTCCCCTTCCTTTCTCTTCCTTTCTCCTTTGCTTTCTTTTTTGCTTCCCCCTTTCTTTGTTGCTGCTGCTCAGTCTTAATCTCTTTTGGTTTGGAACCAAGGAGATTATTTTTGGGCTTCAACCTATTTCCTGGATGAAATACTCCCTTCCTTCCTTCCTTCCTTCCTTCCTTCCTTCCTTCCTTCCTTCCTTCCTTCCTTCCTTCCTTCCTCCCTCCCTCCCTCCCTCCCTCCCTCCCTCCCTCCCTCCCTCCCTCCCTGATGTGTTAATGCATCATCTTTGACAGTGAGCAGGGAACTGTGTCTCATGACTGGGCATGTGGGGGCCACAAATAGTATGCATGCAACTTAGAGGGAACATTGCTGCCCGCATGCTTTTATTCTGTATACATTTTTATACATTTGCTATTTTAATTCCTTTGGCTGTGTTCTGCTGAAGCAAGCCTTTGAACCTGCAAGTTATTAATTTAAAATTGATTAAATAATTTTAATTTTCAGTAACATTCTAAAGAGGAATCCAATGTTACTTACAAAAAGGTGTAAGAAATGACTTGTTTGTTTATATGGCGTATGGATATGGTTAATACATGAATCTACAGTGAATGAAGTAAATCAGATGGAATTTATGCAGCTATAAATGTCAAATACTCTAAATAAGAAAATACTTTTTAAATATATAGTATATTACCTGTGAGAAGAAAAGGAGCTTACAATGCCTAGAGGGAAATTGAATCTATGGTCCTTTTTTATTGTTCCCTCTGTATCTCCAGTTCTATTTTTAGAAGCTTACATCATTTTTGTTCTAGTGACAGCCTCTTGCTTACATTTCCCCTCCTCCCTCCCTCCCCCTCCCCTTCTTTTTTTCCCTTTCCCTCAGGATAGGTTATATGTTTCTACTATTATTGAATTATACCATTACTTTGGTAGGATTTTTAGATCATAGAATGCTGTAACTGCAGTGAAATTGAACACATATTCCTCGTTTAATATTGGAACGTAATAGTATTATAATAAAGAAGAAACTGTGGATAGCTCATTTGGATATCTTTAATAATTGTGATACAAAGCCTTGCAATAGTAATAGTTTTTTTAAAATGCAATAATTATAATTCTAACCTTTCTTGAAAACAAAATAATTTGAGATAGAGAAGCTTAAATGATGTAGGTGTTTTAGCTATTCTAAATCACAGAAGACACAGTGCATAGTCGAGATGCTGCCAGATGTTGTCCCATCTGCCAGTAATAATTTTCACCATTGGCCCTTTCTCTTCCAGAACACATTTCAAACTGACACTTGTATATGTTACAATAAACTTTTGATAACCTTCTTTGTCATTAAAATGTTAAGCACTTCTGTTTGCCAAACTATAAAGATTTTTACATTGCTTTGTAACCTGTCATTCAGCTAGCTAGCCAATTATCAGGTGCTGTGAGTCTTTAGCTTCTTGAATTCCATTTTGAGCATAATGGCTTATTGAAACTATATTACTATTTACTGTATAGATCCAGAAATGTCATATATAGTGTGG
The DNA here is from genome assembly GCA_023053685.1 of Diadophis punctatus similis. Taxonomy (NCBI): domain Eukaryota; kingdom Metazoa; phylum Chordata; class Lepidosauria; order Squamata; family Dipsadidae; genus Diadophis; species Diadophis punctatus. The sequence goes on from JALIGW010000002.1 coordinate 169,068,565, forward strand.
TCTCATTTTTCTTTTGGAATTGTTTTTTCATATGGGGCATTTGGAGAAATTCTGATGGAAATATTAAAAATATGAACAAACATTTGAAATACCTGGAGTTTATTAAAATACAATCTAGAATAAAAATTAACTGCTTGACATCTGTCTTTCTCTCTATGCATCCATCCATATCTAATGTTGACTCTTGAGCTTCTTTTTTAAGTTCATTATATTTTTAAATTAATAAAGTATACTGTTTGCATTTGTAACTTTATTAAATTATTTATTTATTTATTTATAGGCATATATAGCATATTGTATCTTTAAAGTTAGACTTATTTGCTTGAAATAAATCGTACAAAATATTTGTAAAAATATTACTTCCTTTGCAAATGCATATTGATCATTTTACATTTTCTCACAATATACAATTGGTTCATAAAATTTTGGCTTAGTAGTGTTAAAAAATAATTTCTAAAGCTTCTAGTCTAGCACAGAATTAGGTTAGTCTTACCCCCTGCACATGGCTGTTAGGCTGGCAGTGTTGCATGTAAAATCTTCCCCAGGGAGTTGCAGTAGCTGCAGTCTGATTTGTAAGAAAGGGAAAAGGATGATGTCATCTTCACTTAAAGGGGAAATAGAATTTTCACCCATTATTGAGCTCACTCACAGTTATAGTAGCTGTGAAATGTTGCATTCATGCCATACTCTTTAGTTGATTGAATTGCATGGCACAATAAAATGTTCTTAAAAGGCAATTTTTAGGCTATACGTTCTATTTGCTAATATTTAGGTAATAGAAGAAGTTATGTTTTATTTAACCAAGTTATATTTAGGAGGAACTTTATATTGCTAAATAATTACCTTAAGTCATTGGAGACATGGTATTCTGCTTAGGTGTTCTATGTGCAAACTTTGGAACAGTTTCGCACAACTCTTTATTTAAACAGAGTTGCTACTATAGTGATGATGGCTTTTCCTTTTCTTATGAACAAAAACATTAGTTTAAATGCTGATCGTCCTATGATATTCTCAATTATTGGAGAGAGAGAGAGGAACCATTTCCTGTTTTTTGTGCCAGATAATTAAATCTAAAACATTTTTTCAATCAGGTTATCAATAATATGTGCATGTTGATCATTGGACAACTGAGAGTATTGTTAAGTTTTTAGAAGATACAAATGGAATTAATCTTGAATTGATGTGAATTTGTGAATGAATAGCATTCATTATCAACTATGAAATGTCCTGCTTTGATCATTAAAAGCAGCGTCAATCTGTCTTTTAAGATTCAGATGAAATATGAACACTTGGTCAATACTTGAGTTCTGAATAAGAAATTAAAATAATAACTTGTTTCTAGAAATAAAAGTGCTTATTTAATGAAAAATCTGGATTTTGTGTTTTTGTAGGCAACAGTTTTTAAAAAACTTGTAACTACAGTGTTCATGTATTTCCCTCTTAATTGATTACACAGAAGATATGTATGTTCATTTTGAATCCACATCATTAAATCCTTTAAAGTGTCTGGCTCTTTGCCATAATGGCTAACAACGTTGTTTCCCATTTTTAATATTAAGACTTCAAATATCAAAGCTTTGATATAGTTTAAGGCATGATATATTTTAGTTCTCCAGTTTAAAATGGATTTTATTCAAGGTTACAATATTAGGAAAAGTTTGTGCTCTCCAATTTAATTTTTTTTATAGAGATAATGGGTATGTATATAATGAAGGAAATATCTTAATCATTTTAAATCACAGTAACTAGAAATATTCTTTGCTTATAACACACCTTAGGAAAAAAACCCATGTGTATAGATGCACAGATTTCAAGATTAAGTGGTTAAAAATAAAACACCCAAAGGAATTGTGTGCAGTGTCAGATCAGCAGAGTGATATGAAACATACTGCATTTTGCTGAATTGTTGTTGTACAGAGATGTGTTTATACTAGGTCAATAAAGATGCTCTGGCTGCATCTGCAGATACAGTAGCCAATTGATCTAATGCAGTTTCTAAAGGCTTTCTATACAGGTGATGTCATCCTTTTAGCTCCATTCCCCTCCCACACTCTCCCCTCCTTATTAGATATTTCATCTTGCTGCGGAGCATCCAATCGATGAGAGCTTTTCCTGAGGGAGCTGCTGAGAAACGAGCAAAGATAGTAGGAATTAGGACTCGACCATTCATTCTTGCTGTGGATGTTGCTTTTTGCAATGTATTAGAATTTTTTAAATTGGGAAATGCTAGATTTGGATTAACCATGGTATCTGGCTGCTGCATTAGAATTCTTAGCTATACTGCAGCATTTTAAACTCTGCATTGGGGGTGTGAGGGAAATGGTTTTGATTGCAGAAGCTTTGAGAAATTCTACAATGCAAACCTGTTAGACCTCATACACACACTCACGTTTTGCCTCCGAAGATACTGGCTGTGTGTGGATTCAGTACTGCGGCTTTGGTGGCAGGAGTATAAAGAAAAAGAAACTTTGATATGAAGGATTCTTTGGTCACCCAAGATTTAATGAAGAAGACTCTTAGCAAAACTGTTCCTGCTTTATAAAATGTGAAGATGGGAAAAGGGAAACTGAAGACTAACCAGCTTTAACTGTGCCTTGAAACAGAAAAAAAGAATCTTAAGAGGAATTTAATATTCATCTTTTTGTAATTATTGTATGAACTTTCAGCCTGTTCCTGAATTTACTCTATGTCTGCTGTTTCAGGCATATTCTCATTGATGTTAACATTTTAAATGAGAAGTACTGCTGAATTTTTTGAATGTGTAAAATTACCTGCTTGTTGAAATAGGACTGATTTTTTTTTTTGCAGTAATCATTGCAAGATGAAAGCTGCTGAATGATAATTTTTAAAAAAATCACTGTGAATATAAAATCTGACTAATCATGTGCCTGAAGATCCATATCTTTGATTTATAGTTGATAAAAATAATCTTCCAAGGATCTTACTTAATTTATTGTTTGTGACTTTTGTTTGCAAGTGGAAGCTTTCCTTTTTAACACAGGAAATGGCTTTTCTTGTTCGTTGTTATGCCAATTGTCTGCAGCCATGGGCCTCTAAAGTAAGTAAGGATTTATAAGCAGGTTTTTCCTCTGACTGATAAATCTTAAAAATATTCACATATGTAATTTCTGTTGATTTTCTTCTGATGTTGAAATTCTTTGTACTATAGAACTGATCTTATCTGAGTCAGTAGTATGAGAGAAATATCCTTGAATCTAGCAGGGTGCATTAATGTTTAATATTGCTCTTTGACCTAGTTATCAATCTTTTCTGAAATCATGTAGCCTTGTGGTTCAGGTTTTGCATATACTTGCGACTGTAAGTGTTTAAGAGCATCTGTTTGCAATATTATAGAAAAAACTTGGCATAATTTGTATAATCTTATTTGTGAAAAATTATGCCTTCATAAAAGTTTCTTCATTAGCATCTTTGGTGTAATTAATTAGTTCTAGAAGTTTTCTCTGTGTTGATGCTAAGCTTAAGCTGTTGCCTAGTGGTAGGAAACCTTCATAGAGCTTTTATACCTTAAAAGTATATCTGATATTTCCCCCTTAATGTTATGAATAATAATAACAATTGAGGTGTGTTCATATATTTTTATGATAGAATTGCTTCACATGGGAAATTAGAAATAAATTAAAATTTTTGAGTTCTATTAGCCTGGTTCTCCTATAATACTTTCAAGCATCCACTGATAAGTTAAGAGCTATAATTATTTGTAACTTTGCTCTTTGGTAGATTTTAAGACTGCTGGGGGCTATTTCATGTAATTGGCATATTTTCTATTCAATCCAGCTGTATCCTCCTGGTCATTTTCTTGCTAAGAGCTTATTTTTTAACAGCCTTGCCAACCCCTCCAAAAAAATCCCTAAAGGTTAAAACATCATTTCAGTGTGGATACTCTGCTGTACCCATCTCTTGTCTCCTGCTGATCTATCCCCTTCCTCCAGTGGCTGTCACAACATTGTGTTTCCTATGCTATGACAACTGTCAAGATCATCCTACACATTCCTTCTGGCTTTGTCCCTAGAAATGAGAGCAAAGACAGAAAACAGTATATAACCAACATTATCATTGTACTGTTATATTTCGCTAGCCAGGTGAATTAAAGTGATGGGAACTGTTATTCCTTTCTGATTTAATCAATCAGTTCTGACCTTGCTCTTTCTGGGAAGAACAGGCCACTAGCCTTGTAAGACGGAAAGATCTGACTGCAGTCACTGAGACACTGAACTATAGTTCTAAACTGAGACCGAAGACTGGTTAAGCCTTTGGTTAGTTTTGGATTAGTTATTGTGGGTTTGTAAAAGTCTGTTAATATGTTGTGCAGATGAAGATAATTATGATTTATTTAGACCATGAATGAATTTTGTCAATGTATCGGCATTGGAGTAGTAATGGCAATTTACACTTTTCTATTACTCTAGAGCTACTTTCTAAAGCACACTGTTTTTTTTGTTGGTGATGGTTATTCGCATAAGGACTTATTTGGGGCCTAAAATGTTTTCTATTTTCACTTCATATTTTGCTTTCTTCATTGTTACCTCATTTGTTACTGTTGTAAATGGCTTAAAAAGTTTTAAAAGCATCCAATATTTTTTAGTCTGTGTCAGGGAAGATAATGCCATATAGCTGCTTGATAATGTAAAGAAGTCAAAGCAGATTGAGAACAGTGAGTCTTGAAATAATTCTGAGTGAATATTTATTGACTCCTAAAATGGCAGACTTGTTTTGTATTGGGCCTACGTGAATGTGTAAATATAAGGATGAGCATAAATAGTGGAACAGTTTACATTCAGAAGTTGTAGGTGCTTCATCACTGGAGGTTTTTAAGAAAAGATTGGACAGACACCTGTCTCCTATTTTTTCAAGCCAATATGGTTATTGCTGAGAAATCTGTGTTTTGAAAGTCCACACATGTGAATTGCACTCTGGTTGGGAAAGGCTGGTTTAACATAACATCTGACTCATAGAAATGCTAGGGGTCAGGGACAGACAAGTGTTGAAAGATTCATGGTAATAGAAAACCTATGACATAGGTACTTGCATCAGATATTAGACTCATGGAAAGGTCTAGAGGGAGAAAGAGGAAGTAGGAGGGGAGAGGAGAAGGAGTGGAGGGAAGTAGGTAGGGGGAGAGAAGGAGCAAGAAGGTAGATGGAGGAGACCGAGATAGAGGGAGGGGAGTGTAAAGGAAAAAAGAAAAACAGACTGATAAATAACAGCACAATGTAGGTGCATAATATGATATTGAATTATAATTGATTAGATAGAAATGTGTAATTATGTATGTTATTGATATGTTTTAAGGTATATGCATTGATATGTGTATGGATATTGTGGAGAAAAAATAAAAAAAATTATATAAAAAAAGATATTAGGACTAAATATGTAAGGACAGCTTTTGCATCATAATCTCACTATATTTGTATCATTATTATATATAATTTCAGTTAACTCAGATGCCTTTGGTCTGTCTTCTAATCCCATTTTTTCTCTCCCAACTAGAGAAATCTAAAGTAAAAAGAGATGATACACTCATATTGAAAGATGCCTGGAGTGATTGAAGGCAGGGTGTGTCTATGAGGAAAACCCAATGGCCCCAGGCTGGTGTGCTTGAATTTAATTATAAATTGCAGTAATCCTATATTGTCCAGATGGAGTCAACATATAGGTTTTACTCCCAGTTTTAGTTTAGTAGTCCTAGTTATTTTATCCTGGATGATTGCATCTTGCCAAATTGCTCTGAAGTTAAAAACTGCATTTAATTAAAAATTGTTACCTAATAGTTATGGCACATCATTTTTGTTCTGATTTTCTGTTTAATCATATAGGTACCTTTGGGGATACAGGTTGCTTGCATTTGACATTCAGAATTCCTTGAGCCGTCTGTGCTTATAAGAGCTATTAAAAACTCAATTATGTACATGAAACACTTTTCTTTTGATACATAAGAAATGAAATATATTTTAACCCATTTATCTGGAATTTTTTTCTGTAACATTGTACTACAATAACATTTGAATAGTAAGTTAAGGAGCCTTCCTTAAGTAATCTGTGTTGATTCTGAGAGCATTGATCACATGAGACAAGCTGAATATCACATATAATTCAGTCATGTTCTTTATTTGGAAAGTTAATCTTTTTAATATCATAGACCTGATGAAGATAGGAAATTAATATTAATGTTTCCGTAAAAGTCATTTACACAATCAAAAACAATATACCTGTTCTACTAATGAAAGTCTAATATTAATCTTGTAATTTTCACCTGGCACAGTAAAAGTTTTTTGTCATAACATCATCTACCTGTTAAGAGTATGTCTGAAACACTTTACTTAAATACAGAGGAAAACTTAAGATGAAACTCAACATATATTTTTACTAGCAGTAAAAATTCCTGTTGACAGAATCGGAAAGTGTGAATCTGTTCTTTTACAGTCCCATAACATTTTCTCTGGAAGGTCCCTGAAACCCCCAAAGCTATTTTTGAGAGTGGGATTAAATAAAGTAGGAAAAAAAGGAGAAATGTTGTTGGGCATGTAATATCATTAGTTTCCTCTGGTTGTTAAGAAAATTTAACAGCTAGGGAATTGGGGAAGACCGGTCCAATAATGCTGTACATCAATGCCCCATGCTGTGTAGATCAAGGTCCAAGGATACAGTGATGCTAGGAGTATTATAATTCTCAACTGATCATAAAACCTTGGCAAGCACTCAGTTTTAACGATTGCTAGACATACAATAAACAAGTGGTTTACTTTTCACATGACAATAAGTCTCCAGCTAGCATTTGAAGGGGTACCTGCAGTGGCCCTAGATTGTCTATTGTTCTTTATGTTCCATGGTACAGATGTGACTCACAACAGCTTTTCCATTGGACTTCTTGGTCGGGGAGACAATCAAAAGGGGGGTCAGTTCAGACTAGCAGAGCTCATTCAAAAGAGAGAAGTGGCATGGAAGGTTGTTGGAAGTGGTTGTTATCTAATTTAAATAACATCCCAGCTATTTACACATAATTCAATTTCAGGGTGTTGTGTTCCATTTTCTTTTTGGAAAATCATATGGCTTACTTGGGAATAGCCTCACCTACAAAGATCAAAAATAATATGTGCGTCTCTTACTATGTAGATTCCCAGTCAGCTGCTCCTTGACCATAAAATATTTTAAAAAGTAAATTGAAAGAAAAGACAACCTGGTAAGCAACAGAATTCTGATTGAATCCTTTCTTGTTGCGAATCAAGGTGAATACATTATTATATTTATTATTTGGGACAACTGGCGTATTCATGGAAAAAAATTCAATAGATACAAGCTCTTTCTTTAAAAATACTGGATTGTTAACAGGAAATGGGGGATGATTTCCCCAAACACTGTCTCCTATGCTTTAGTGTTCATTTTTATCCTTCAAGCTTTCAAATCTGTCTCTTGAAACTAATCAGACCTGACTAGTGATGCTGGCCCACAAACACCATTCAATATGTAGCCTGAAAAGAATTGTGTGCTGCTGTTGTAGAATAATTTAATACATGTTAACTCTGTATGTGTTCAGGTGCGCATGCGCATTTAAGGACATTCATAATCACATGATAAACACTAAATATTAGTAAGAGGATTTTAATAACAGCAGAAATCCCCATCAAAGCGTCTAACACTAAGAAATAATTTTAAAAATAGCTCTTTTGGTTCATTGGCAAATGCTTAGTTTAGTTACTCCCAATTAAAATGTTGCTGAACTCTTGTCAGTATTAATGTATCTGTATGTAGAAAAACTGAGGGCAGAGTAAAGCTTCTGTTGTGAGAAGCTACTCCCTATGAGTCCTCAGGGAGTAGGGCGGCATAGAAGAACACTAAATAAATAAATAAAAGATTGTAGGTCATGATTTTTGTAAGCGTTTGTAAGCATTAGTTGTAAGTTTTTGAAATTGTCACTGTGGAATTCCACAGATAACCACCTATTAATTTGTATAGTAAAAGTTGAATTTGTGTCCAGAGATAATAAATTGGGAACTAAACTTCTGATCATTTATAAAATTCATACCTTTATCGTAAAACATTGTGCCTACTAATTGAAAATATTTGTGTTTGATTTTCTGTGCATTGTTTTGTGTTGATTCAGTGCTTAACTATTGTTGTATAAGATTGCAGTAACTAAAATCAGATGGAAGATCTGTGGAAAAGCATAGATGCTTTTATGTTGTCATATATTTTACTCTTTTTACCATAACTGGAATGATCTTATCTTTTTATTTTTTTTTCTTGAAAAAGTTCTTAAAATTTGGTTTGCTTAATCATTTTGATATTTTAAGTAAAAACTTACAATTTTTTTTACTCTTGTGAATATTATGTATATCTTTATGTTGCTCATATATGTCTCTTGGGATGGTAGAATTGAAAAGGATGTTCAATATGAGAAAGTACTTTTTTTTAAAAAAAAGTCTAATTATAGCAGCAGAGCATGAGAAATATCCTCCATGATAGCTCACATAATTACATTAGGGAGCATATCTGTAATATTGTCTTCTGCCATTTCTATAGTGGAATTATATTTAGCACTAGCATTAGCACTTAGACTTATATACCTCTTTACAGTGCTTTACAACCCTCTCTAAGCGATTTACAGGGTCAGCATATTGCTCCCAGCAATCTGGTCCTCATTTTACCCACCTCAGAAGGATGGAAGGCTGAGTCAACCTTGAGCCTCGTAAGATTTGAACTGCTAAATTGCAGGCAGCACGCAGTCAGCAGAAGTAGCCTGCAGTACTGCACCCTAACCACTGCACCACCGTGGCTCATTTAAGTATGAAAGATAACTACTTCTCCATAATTATTAGTAACTCCTGGAAGTAGGCGTTCCTGGTTGTTTGTGAACATTGCTGATATAAATTAGTACAGCTTCTGTATAAGTTTCAGTAAAACTTTATTTTCTATAGATTATGCTTCTATATTTCTATAAAAGGTATTTTATTTTTTTGTTGTAGAAATCAAGGACGCCATACAAATTTTAATTTGCATTTAATTGAAGGGTTATAATTTAGACAGTGACTTAGGAATTCTTGATTTACTTGCCAACTGAGCAGTACATTTTAGATGTCCATAGATCAGTGGTTCCCAACCTTTTTGTGATCGAGTACCACTTGGAGGTCCCGTACAGTCACCGCGTACCACCTGGTTCCAGAGAAACTAAATTCGATCAGATATCACTTTATTTCCATAATTGTACCGTTCTTTTTATGGCCCCGCGCATCCAGCAATTGGATTCTCGGGCCGCTGGGACCAGGTGGGTGGCGTTGGCAACAGTTGCAAATCGTTGCCAGATTATCTTGTGTTAGGCAGTAAACATTTTTGTGAAGTAAAAAATAACTAACTAAAAATCGTTCATGACCCCGAAAGTATTCGCTTACCACCTGGAAGGCCCTCGCGTACCACTAGTGGTACACGTACCACAGGTTGGGAACCACTGCCATAGATAGATAAACCAACTATCACTAACATCTCAGCCATCCATTTAGATAATTGATGATAGACTTGCATCTTAGGAATGTTTATGTAGGAATCAATCCTGAAGTTTCTAAAGAGCTAAGTAGTTTATCAATATGTCCCCCTCTTCTTTATTTCAAGATATTTGATCCTTCAAAAAATTTGTTTTGTTACAAATAGGTATGGACATTACTATTCAGTTAGCCACCTTATAAATATTATCTGATGGATGACAATTACACTTTTTCATCTCTTTCCTTAATACTTCACAACCCAGAATCCATATGGGATATATAATATCTTTTGCATTACTGCAAATTATAGTAGAACAGTTGAATGAACTACAATTCTGAAACAGAAACATTGTTAAAGTTTAGCAATTGTAATATAATTGCTTAAAAATACCAATGACAAGATGAAAAATCTACTATATGGAGTCTGAAATAATGTTAAAACTAATACAGGAAATGCAGAATAATACAGATAAGCACCCTTGTAATTCACCCAAAATAATTAATGTTGCATGTAAGATATAAAAGTACACACTTTGGAAAAGAACAATGCAAACAAAATTATACATGTATCTAATATTTTAATTCATTGTAGGTTACAATGAACAGTATATGAATGTTTCCTTACACATTTTGAATGAGCAATTACTTTTTTGTGTTCACGAAATTCTTCATGAAATTCTACATATTTTTTTCTACAAATAGCTTTGCAATGACTGTAATTAGAGTTGTCTTTCCTACAAATATGTTCATGCTATATATAAGCTTATAATTTGCATAAATTTATATCTTTATTCTGAATGCTAAATAAGTATATTCTTCCTTTCCTAAAGATTATGTGAAAATATAAAAGAACAAATGGATTGCTATTGCTAGATTTAGAATTCAATTTAAAAAAGACAGTCTTCCTCTTTGTTGTATAATTTAAAAAATGTTGATAGAGGAATCACACGATCGTGAAGCATTGGACTGAATATAATTATGTGCCAGTGTTATCTGCACATATTCCATCTGATAGGAAAGTAAAAATATACATACCCAAATCAAAAGCTCTTTGTTGAAATTTCAGGACTGTCACATGTTATAGTTTGTTTTGATATCAAGTCTACTCAGTTCCCTGCCTAATCAGTCTAAATAGTATCTTTTATCTGGAAATTCTTGTCTGAAACTGTTTATTGAATGTCATAAATCTTTCTCATGTTGTAAACTCTTCAGTCAGTAATTCACACGCTGTAAAGTACCTCCTAAAATAGTCTATTCCACTATAAAATAGTTCCTGTAATTTGTAAACTTCTAAAACATTTCACCCATTGAATTTAGTTGTCTGGTGGAATAATAGGGAAATCAATTCCATCATCTACCATCTACACTCAAATTTCCTCTTAATCATCTTCAAAAATACTTAGAACAATTACCATATTTTTCGGAGTATAAGACGCACCTTAATTTTTGGGGAGGAAAATAGGGAAAAAAATAATCTGCCTACCAGGTATTCATCTGGCTAGTCCTTAGTCTGGTCAGCTTCAGCACATTAGTTTGCTGGTTTTGAGCACGCATGTTTGCTTTTTATCCCCTGGTTGGGGATAAAAAACAGTTTCTAAAACACTTCACTTCTCTCTCTCTTCAGAGAGCGAAACAATGAGAAAAGCAGGCAAAGGGAAGATCGCTCTGCTAGCAAAGCACAAAGATCGCTTCATTGGTTAGCACCTCATTAGGGCTGAAAAAAGGCTTCTAAAGCCCAGAAGCCCAGCTGATTGTTGGAGGGAGCAGCAGTGAAAAAAGCAGGCAAAGGGAAGATCGCTTAGCTTGCAAAGCAGGGAGGCTTCACTTGTTAGCACCTCGTTAGGGCTGAAAAAAAGCTTAGTAAAAGCTACATTAGTATAAGAAGCACCCAAATTTTCAGCCTCTTTTGGGGGGGGGGAGGTGCGTCTTATACTTCGAAAAATATAGTACTCATTGGATTTGGTAGACTCATCACTCATCCTGTTAGACATAAAGGAAACCACCATACACTGAATCAGATGTTTGGCTCATTTAATCAAAAGCTGTTAATTCTGACTAGCATAATCTGTCTAGGTTTTAAATAGGAATTTTCACTTTTTATCAAGCAGTTAAGTTGGTAAACAAAACATGGGTTCTGTCACTAAACTGTAGCCCACCTTATTTGGGCATGCTCTAATTTGTAACATTTTAGCTAATTTAACACAAGATGTCCACAACTAGAAGTACTATTCTAAAGTGACATGGTGATTGAGTTAAAGTAAAAAATTGTTTCTATCAATGGAATTTAAGTCATTCTTTTTTTTAAAGCTACTACAGTATATCGAACTGTTAGCTCATATTCTAGTTTGTTGGTTTTGGCACAGTATTTCAGCCTATCAAAAATCCTTTTGCATCTTGATTGTATTCTATGATATTGGTTTTACTTCTAAGTTTGTAAGACATCATTTTGAAAGTAAAGATTATTACATATTTTTGAATTCAGATCTAACATAGAAACACTGAATGTCACAAAGTATATAATAGAGCCTATGGCACAGCTGTGGATATATTACAGACATATTATGCAGATTAGGCTAATTGTGCCAGTTGATCACACTTATATTTTGCAGGCATTCATACAAATTTGGACATAATTGCATGGAGTGTGAGGAATTATTTAATCATAGCCTAGAATCTTTATTTATTAAAACAACGTATAGAAGGAAAAAATATCCCTAGGCGTGATCTTCAAATTATAAAGTATATTTATACATACATGATATAAAATATATTAAACATTGCATTCCTACATAGAGTATGTGTTGTCAGATTCCCAAGTAGATCAGTAGGAATACTGATACAGCAAAATTCTGTATATCAAAGTGATTTTCAGCACTATTCCTACAGTGGAAGCAAAACCTGGTTTGACTAAGATAAGACTATTTGTACAAGGAATATAGAAAGACTTCTTATTGATTCTCAGAACTCTAAAATCTAAATTGCTAAAAAGCATAACAATATAGTCTTTGTTCACTCTATATATTGTAGACATTTTTATGGAGACAGGTAACCACACAAAATGCTTTAATTATATACTGTAATAGTTTGAGGTTTGGTTTAATTTTCATTGAAATTTTTTTATATGACAGATGATGGACATTGGAGTCAAACTTCAGAGTTGCAGCTAGATTGTTGCTGATTTTTATTTTTGTTGAAATAATTATTCCACTTTTCTGCTAAAACATTTGAGGAACTAATGAGAATAATTAAAACCAGATTTAAATTATGTAATGTGTACATTCACATTATAACTATATTCATGTAATTGAAATTATACATACATACATATCAGTTAAAAGGAAAAACTTCTCATCCTTACCCTGACTAAGAAGCCAAGGGCATTGAAAAATAGCAGGTTTTTAATGTATCTCTGAAAGCTGAAAGAGGAAATGCCAGATAGGATTTAAGAAGCAATGAGTTCTTTGATATGATTTCAGAGGTGGGAGGTGTTTGAAAAGAAGATTTTTAAATTATTTTTTTCTGGGTAGACCATTTTATAAGAAATAATTTAGAGCAACAGCAAATGTGGGCAAATTTTTCACCATGTTTTATGTTGACTGGGTAGAAATCCTAAAGTGTAAGCAATGAATTAAAATCGGAAGTGGTTGACAGGGCTGTCTAAAATGTAAAATGAAGAAAAGCATGCACATTTTTAAAGGATGCTTTAAATGTTGATCCATATAGATGCATTTTTCTGAAACATCTCTGTGCTGCCATCCTTCAAATACTGGGGATTTTTAAAAACAATATTTTGGACTTCCGGTTCCGGATCGCTGCATCGTGGACGTCCCCGTTGAGCGCCTTTCCTTTTCCCAGTTAAAGCCGCCAGAACAGCTGTCTGGTGGCTTGAAAGTCTCTGCCCCGGGCAAAGGGGAGAGATGAGAGCCGGACAGGTGGGGTAGAGCCCCCCCTAGTGCCCCAGGTGTCAGCCAGGGGCGCGAAAGGTGAGGGCTCCCCAGCTAGCCTGTCCCTTGCTCTGGGGACTTGGAAACCTCCGCTTTTGCAGAGCAAGATGCCGTGACCACCGCTGCTTCGTGAATGGGATTACAACTACTTAACTGATTAAACAAGCAGACAGAGAGAGACAGGATTTTAAAAGGGCAGGTACAGAATTTTTTTTTCTTTCAACACTGCTGACTTTCACTTCGGAAGAAATTAAGTAACAGTTAATAGGCTACAACATAGCGATTGGAGAAAGTGGGAGGAGAAGTGAAAGTAACTTTCGTTTTCCTATCGGCTTTTTTTTAATGGAAATTTTTGACTTTGAAAGTTGGCTTTATTCTCTCTGTCTCCCGATTTTGGATTAAATAATAATGGACAATTTTTTAAAAATAAAAGTCTATCTGGCTTTGGAACTTAAAAGAATTTTAAAAGAAATTTAAAAGAACTTTAACTAGAGGTTTGGCTTTTTCTTTGTTCTCCACTGGAAATACTAAAATGGCTTCAAAATTTGGAAATAGCAATAGCACTTAGACTTATATACCGCTTCATAGTGCTTTCCAGCCCTCTCTTAAGCGATTTACAGAGTTCAGCATATTGCCCCCAACAATCTGGGTCCTCATTTTACCCACCTCGGAAGGATGGAAGGCTGAGTCAACCTTGAGCCTAGTGAGATTCGAACAGCTGGACTGCTGAACTAGCAATCAGCTGAAGGTCTCAATGCTGCTTTTAACCACTGCGCTATCTCAGCTCCTAACTGGGATTAGGAAAGACTGTTTTGAATAAAAGAATGGACTACTCATCTGGTTATATCTCTAAAATGCAACTTACCACTGAGCTAACACCCCCAAAGTCTTTAACACCTGAAAATTTAATAAGTACCTTAAAGATCATGAAAGATGAACTTATTGTTGAATTTAATCAAAAACTCAATGAAATAGATATTAAGATGCAGGTTGCCTTAAAGAATATTGACCAACAAATTAGAAATGATGTGTTGGAGGTATGTAAAGGTCTAGCAACAAATATTGAAGTTTTGGCAAACCGCATTGAAGAAAATAAACAAGTTTTGACAACTTCAGTAGAATATATAGATAAAATACAAAATGACATTGCAAATTTTGAAACAGAGGTGTTAATGATGCAATTCAGATCCATGGAATTTGCCATAAGGGTCAGGGAGTTGAAAGAAGGATTATATGAAGATTTGAAAGGAAGGATGGTGGAAGTTTTGGAGCAGGTGTCTGGACTGTCTAAAGAAGAATTAGCCAGGCAAATTGATAAAATATATAGAATCAACGCCTGGTATGCAAAACAAAAACACCTACCAAGGGATATTGTAATATATTTTACTACAAGAGCCTTACGGAATAGGATTATACAGGCGACGTTTAAGAATAACCTTCAGGTGAATGGCCAGGAACTAATGATATGGAAAGAAATTCCCTCTAAAATGCTCAAAGCCAGAAAAGATTATACTTTTCTGATTGATGAATTTAAAAGGTTAAATTTACAATACAAATGGGAAGCACCAATAGGAGTCGCAGTGAAATTTCTGGGAAAAAGATATCGGCTTAATACAACAAAGAAAGCTATTGAATTTTACGCCAACGTCTTAAAGGCTGATATATCCAAAATTCCAGAGGAAAGATGTATGAAAACAAAAGAGGAGGAGGAGGGAAAGCCATCCCTTCCTGTTCAAATCGAAACAGATTTGCAGAATTCAAATGATTGGCAGAGCCAGACAGATGTCTACAGTGTGGAAAAGGAGATGGAAGATCGGAGTCAGATGGGAGGCGAGCTGACAACTACAAAATTATCAAGTTACAAAAAGATGCAGCCATCATCAAGATACAACAAGATGCAGTGTTGAAGTTTATTGGACAGATGGTTGCTAATATGACTGTACTTTTCTTTTTCCCTTCTTAATTTTTTTTTCTTTACTTCTTGCATTCTTTTTTCTTCTTTTGTTTTTTTTGGGCTTATTCAAAGTACTATTAATTTTTTTTAAAGATTTAGAACTTTTCTGAAGCTAATAATTTAATATATAGTAATATTATGTTACTATGTTATGTTATTATGTTGAATTTATGATGAAGTTTAAGGTTTTTGTATTATTATTTAGTTACTTTCTGTGTAATATCTATTTAAGTTTTATTTAATTGCGAGAAAGATTTGGAATTGTTATCTATTCAGTTATAAAATATTACAATTAGATTTAACATTTTTTTTCTTTTTTCTTGGGAAGAAGGTTATTTAAAGTTTGGAATTAGTGCTTATAATCTGATATATAGTAATAGTATGTTATTTATATACAGATTGATTTTATGATGAAGTTTAAAGTTTTTGCATCTAATACTTAGTCATCATTTATGTAATAATCATTTAATTCTTAGTTAACAGTGAAGAAATGTTGTGAAGGGTAGATGATTGAAAGGAGGAGGAAGGAATCTTTTATTAGTGTACAATTTGGAGTTGAAGTTTTTTTTAAAAAATAAGGTGGAAATCAAAAATTTTTAATTTAATTTAAATTTATTTTATTGATATTATGCCCTGTACTCTCTCTGGGAAGTCCGGGGGGAGGGGGGGAAGGAAGGGGGTGGGTTAGGGGGGAGAAAAATTAAAAAAATGTTTGTACTTTCTATTTAATGTTTAGCTATTACCTATGTAATTTTGTACTAATAAAACTTTTTTGAAAAAAAAATAAAAACAACATTTTGAGTTCTGCTGGGTATTCTATTTCTTTCCATTATGCTATTCAGGTAGACCTTGGCTTATGACAGCAATTGGGACCAGAATTTCCATTGCTTAGCAATCTAGTTGTAAAGTAAGATCACTTCACTTACAGTCCTGGTTGCCATCGTTAACCGGATCTCACAGTCATTAGATGAGGCAACTTCCTACTGGCTTCCCACAACCAAAATCAGTGGAAAATTACAAGTCTCAGTCTATCAGGTAGCCAAATGGCTTCTGCTGATGGTGGAGGGATTTGAGGAGGGGTATGGAAGGTGTATGGAAGGTACGGCACATGTTGGGAAGGGGGGGTATATGAAGTCAGAGAGGTATGGATTGATGAGAGTTTACAAGAGTGCGAGAGTATGCGCGAGAAGTGCATCATGGGTTGAGAGTATGCAGTGGTGTGAGGAAGGCATAGCAATGGTTGGGAGAGTGTCTCGTGGTGTGTGAGTGTTAGGTGTGCTGTAAATGCAGAGAAGCTAGTGGAAGATACATGAGTGGGAGAGACTCATTCCAGCAACTTGTATACTTCCCTGCCAGTTTCCCCATTGACTTTCTGGGGTAACTGGCAGGAAAAGCAAATGATGATCATGTAATCATACATTAAAATAACCTTTATTGTCATTTTCCTGCATATACAATAGCACACATTAAAATGAAATTGCGATGCACCGGTCTCGAAAGAAGGACAACACCCACCAACCAAGGTCACAATTCCAAAGAGGATAATATAATAAGAGCATCATCATCCAAAAATGCCAAGTTATACAAATCTCTCTCTCTCTCTCTCCCTCCCTTTCTCTCCCTCCCTTTCTCTCCCTCCCTCCCACCCTCTCTCTCTCTCTCTCTCTCTCTCTCTCTCTCTCTCTCTCCCTCCCTCCCTCCCCCTCCCTCTTTCTCTTACACAAACAGGTCCCTCACCCCCCCAACCCTCCTAAAACAGCACATCCCTTCACCAACCTGCTTTCCAGCTCTGTTCTCCACCGTCACAAGCAGGGCAAGAAAAATAGTCTGTGGGACTACAGTAAAAATAGTCAGTACCATAGTCCAACAGACTACTTTTCTTGCCCTGCATGTGATGCTGGAGAACGGAACTGGATTGCAGGTTAGTGAAGAGATGTGGCTGCCTTGAGGGGGGGTGAGGGACTGCTGTGTGTGTGTGTGAGAGAGAGAGAGAGGAGGGGTGAGGGGTTTGTCATGGGTAGCCTGGCTGAAGGGCCTTCGGGTAAGCTCAGTAGCCCCTGCCTTGCTTTGTCATCCACCCCCCGCCCCCCTACCGCTTTTCTTTGTTGTTCTTTGCAACGTGCAAAGCGGCAGGACGCCAGCTGTGCCAGTATGATGAAGTTTGCAGCAGTCCTGCAGTTCGTGCATGCAACGGCACAAGAAGCCTTGCAGACTCCTGCTCCATGAGGCGGTGGCGGGCCAGCCGCTCAGCCGGCGCCAAGAACAGGGAGGGGAGGTGGCAGCGATGGGACATCCAGTCCCACGCTCGCCACCTACTGCATCCCCAAAATAATAAGCCCCCCAGATAATAAGGCCAAGGCCATATTTCAGGGGTCAAAAGAAAACAAGACTCTGTCTCGGGGAAACACGGTAGCTCCATGGTTGTCATGGTTACTATGAAATCTGAAGCTGCACAAGATACAGTAGACTCAGCTATGTATGTTGAGATACTTCAATATAAAAAAAATCTTTGAATTCTCAAGACCACTTCTACCAGTTTGGGAAAGCATAATCATTTCAATTGGGAAAGCATAATCTTTCCATGTAGGCAGCATTCAGGGGAATTGCAATGTGGAAATTGAAAATCCTCTTATTTCTTGTATTAAAAAAAATTATTGAGAAGGTGGAATATGTAATTCCACTTTTTCTAGATTATTTAAAAGAAACAATAATACTAAACAGAATATTTCTAATTTTAAATCATCATACCTGTTTTTATAGATTTTTAAAAATTTACAGATGTAAAAAATAAAATCTCCTTCACAAATAGGTGACTTCACAAAAGCATCTGTGTCACTTTCTTGGCAGCAATACGAAGTAACCTGACCCTGACTTTCAAATGTTTTCTTTAGTTTTCCAATCTAGTTTATGATTCCAAGTAAGATTAGCCTGATGCTCTGTATGGGAGAAACAATCTGTTAGATTCAGTAATGGCAAATGGTTGCACTATAATAATATGGTGGATTTCTCTGTTTGATGTATATTTGTTTTCCCTAAACTAATTTAACATACCTAGTGATTAACTGTCAGGCTAGTAATATGTGGGAATTATAATCAGGTATACTGCACATGGAAAATGCAGTCATTCTGAACTCTCATTGTACAGGAATTAAAAGTAGTTTCCAGTAGTTCACTTATGCAGATAAAGGATGCTATATTTGCAGTTAATTGTAAGTATCTGATATTTGAATTATGTATGAAAAAATATAGAAGCTCTAATTGTCTGGGGCTCTGTACTATATATGAAAAATGTGGGATAAAAATATAATACTATGGTTTCTTGTGTGTGTCTACTATAGCATCAGAATTTGAGTATAGATTATGTCTGTAGGTTTTTAGTATGATACTTACTTTAGAGATAATTTTTTTCTTAGCACTGACTTATCTCTAGTTTTTTGGTGTGATCAATAAATTTGTAGGTATTTGGAGGACACAGTTTAGAAATTTACATTTCAAGTATCGTAGTCTGTATACATACTTATATTTGGCCTACTGTACTAGTATTCAGTTTATGGTTTTTATAGTCCTGATGGCAGATGTAGATCTTGCACAGCAGATTCCGTATTTTGTCAACATTAACTAGTTTAGCTATGTAGGGGAAGCCATTATTTGCCTATGTGATTTTTTTAAAGGTTCTTTCACAATGCATATAGTGAATCATTCTGCTTTTTGTAGCCTATTAAGTTACATAGAGTGGACATGGATTTTGACTTTCAACATAATTATTCAGTCGCTAAGCAATGCAGTCATAAAATCTGATTTCACATGACCTTATTGCTTAGCGGTGGCAATCCCGGCAGTAGTTGTTTCTATCATTAAGCAAGAATCATAAATATTAAGCTAGGACCTCCTAACAACTTTCTGCTGGCTTCCAATAAGCGAAGTCAGTGGGGAAACTGGCAGGAAGTTGAAAGTCCCAGGTAGCTTGCAAGCAGGCCAACAGGAAGGTAAAGGAGCTGAGATAGCGCAGTGGTTAAAAGCAGCATTGCGACCTTCAGCTGATTGCTAGTTTAGCAGTTCAGCTGTTCAAATCTCACTAGGCTCAAGGTTGACTCAGCCTTCCATCCTTCCGAGGTGGGTAAAATGAGGACCCAGATTGTTGGGGGCAATATGCTGAACTCTGTAAACCGCTTAGAGAGTGCTGTAAAGCACTATGAAACGGTATATAAGTAAAGTGCTATTGCTATTGCTAAATGGCTGCTGCCTGGTAGGTCAAGGTTGTGTTGTAGTGGTGCACATCACTCTTGGGCCCAGGAATGGTGGAGCAGGGTATGCAGGTGGGTTCAATGGCATGTGTGAGCAATGAGCCGAGGGATGACTGCTGCTGTATGGGGCAGGCACATGGGTAGGTGGAATGGATGCATGTGAGCAATGGGAGTATTGCTGCTAGGTGAGGGAGCATGGATGGGTAATCAATGAGATGTGGCAGGATTGGGCGTATCTGCTGCTGGGCAGAAGAGACTTACTGGAGTGACTAGCAACTTTCCCAGCTGGCTGTCCTATTGACTTTTCTTGTGGGAAGCTAGCAGGACAAGTCACAAATGGCGACCACATGACTGTGGAGTGATGGATCTCTTGTATGTGCAAGCAGATTGCCAAGCGCCTAGATTGCAATGACATGTCTGCAGGGGTGGTATGAAGGCCAGAACTTCAAGGACTGGTTATAAGTACCACTTGTTCAGCACCATGACAATTTCAAATTGACACTGAATGTGTGGTTGCCTAAGCAACCTATATTATATAATACAAGGGTATGTTCCTACTACTTTCTAGATAATTTTATACATTGGATGAAATAGAATGTAGATTAATATTATATTTAATACAAAACAAATATGATTGTATAAGCACTATTTGGTTAGAAAAAAAGAAACATTACATAGTTACCATATTTTTCTGAGTATAAGACACACCTTTTTCCTCCCTAAAAGTGGCTGAAAATTCAGGTGCGTCTTATACTTCGAATGTAGCTTTTTTCCCAGCCCTAACTAGGTGCTAACAGATCTTCCCAGCTCTTACCTTGCAGGCTCTTTCATTGTTACTCTCTCCAAAGAATGTCTTTCCAGCCCTAAGTCATTGCAGGGTTTTTTTTCATTGCTCTACTTGCTCCAAAGAAGTTTTTTTCTAGCCCTAACCAGGTGCTAACAATCTTCCCAGCTCTTACTGGCTTGCAGGCTCTTTCATTGTTATTCTCTCAGAAGGTTTTTTTAAGTCCTAACCAGGAGATAAAATAATGTGCTGCAGCTGCTCCGAATAAGTTTTTTTTTAGCCCTAACCAGGTGCTAACGATCTTCCCAGCTCTTACTGGCTTGCAGGCTCTTTCATTGTTACTCTCTCAGAAGAAGGTTTTTTTAAGTCCTAACCAGGGGATAAAATAATGTGCTGAAGCTGACCAGACTAAGGATGCTAGCCAGATGAATACCTGGTAGGCAGATTGTTTTTCTCTATTTTCCTCCCCAAAAACTAAGGTGCGTCTTATACTCCGGTGCGTCTTATACTCCAAAAAATACAGTAATGTATTTCTAAAAAGTGAAAATTCTTGCTTGTGCATCTCTTTTTAAGAATTTCATAATAAACCTTTGAGAGAGATCAGGGATATCCCCCATATAGAACTGAAGCAAAACCCAAATTCATTTGATGAGTTCATTCCAGACCCTTGAATTTAAAGTCACTGTTGTCTGATCCACTGTAATACTTGCAATGAGAAAGTGTATGAATGGAAGATAAAGATAAAACCTTGGAGCAATTAATTGTTTTCATGTTACCCACATGTTTCATAAAAAGAGGTGAATAAATCTACTTTAAAAGATATAAAAACTTTAAAGATGCCTGATACCTATAAAACATAAGTTAGTTGTGCTACAAAGAAGGATGGATGATCTTGAGACAATCAAACAACTGGCAGCCATCTCAAAATTTATTTCTTGTACTGAGGAATGCAGAAAAGTGAAGGAAAAATAGTTTTTGGACAATGTGGCATATATTGAAAACTGAGATGAGATAAAGCAATAAAATATAACTGAAGTCGGACATCCATTTATATTTGTCCCACAAGCTAAAAAAAGCAAATACTTACTTGTTTGATTTACACTCTGGCCTTTAAATCTTACTGAGTAGTCAGGGTGATTAACAAAATTTTAAATATGAACAGTATCAAAAATCAAATAAAAAATGAAATATAACACTAAACTAGCTACTAAAATAATTTAACAGTTATGGTGAAACATTCGTGGTATTGATTTTACATCTCTGCAAAATTTGACATCTGTGCCAATAAGGGCAAATTGAGAAGGGTCTTTCCAAGATAAGAGAGATACGGCACTATAACTTGTCATTGACTACTAGTTAGATTCTGCTATGTAATTGTTATTATTCTTTGAAAAAAGTGAGAAAGTTCCTGAAATGCTTACAATGAAGTGCAATATATTAATAATCCATACCACTGGTAGGAGGAAATGGAATATATATATTAAAGAAACTTTTTCAGGCAGTTGAATGAATAACACCATGTCAGAAGAATGCTTATAGAAGAATTTTAAAGTCAGGTGAATGATCTGGAGAAGATGTGCCTGGAGGGGGCACATCTTCTCCTGCAAGGCATGTTTGATTCACACAGGTTTTCTTTTCAGATGTCCACTGTTAAATAAATAGGCTGTATTATACTGAGTACTGTAAACTTAGTCTACAGTTCATTTTAACAAGTGTTTAAATGTCTATAAATTAAATAAATAAATACATAAATACATACACACACACACACACACACACATACATGGTTGGCATCATGTCTCTCTATCGTAACAGTATAGTTCACTTACCCAGGTAGTTCAACATATGAGCAATAAATAAATATAGAAAACAGAGACTGAAATTTACATTGGGATGAGATACTAGAACAGCAGGAAATACAAAGTATTTGTAAAGTAAATGGACAGTTTAAAAGTAATATCAATTTTGTGGGCAGAATTCAGGAATTTTAACCTAAAAACTTCTCTAGAATAATAGCCAGATATTGTTACTCCTAAACATCTAATTAAAATGTTATTCCCTCTCAGATGTAAGAGGCATTTATCTCATTAAAATAGCCAGGAGTCTAACTTTCAAAACAAACACATCTACAGTTGGGTGTATAGTTTTAGATACTGCTATTAGATTATTTTTGTTTTTACTTTGTGAGTTTTGATGGACCATCATATGTTTACTTAATGCTAACATATGTGTAGTAACTTTCACTATGCTAGAATTATTAACTCATTTGTTCACGCATCCCTGCATGATTTCCCACAATAATTCTATGAGCCAGTATTTAGTATTTAGGCACATTCAAAGAGAATAGTTAGGATGTTGTACTATATACAAGGTGTTATGGTTCAGACCTGACTTTGTGGTTCCTTAAAGAGGTCATATCAATGCATATCGGATAGTCATCTGATGAGAGGTCTGAAATCCAATTCTCAGTCAGGGAAAATGATCACCTTCCAACCCTCAGCTTGCTTGCTTGTTATTTTAAGCAGGCTGACATTCTGCCCAATCTGTTGGAAGCTGATTTTACTTTTACTATCCAAATTTGGAAACTTCCTAATGTCCTTGGAACAATTTCACTAATTAGCATCTGTTGTTCCTTAGTATAAGTATACTGGAAAATACTGTTTTAGAGATTTTTGGTCTGAGCTCAATTTTCTTTTTTTAAAAAAGTTCACACTCTTCATCTGATATTGAAATGAGCTAAACTGAAGAGCTCTGAATGCATTTAAAATCTTTTCACTGGAAAAGAATTTTTTTACTACCTCATTTCAGGTTGAGGCAGTAATGCATATCTTAAAATGCAAATTTTAATAGCAATCATGCAGAACACTGTTTCTGAACCAGATATTTTAATTTTATATTAAAATATGGGAAATATTTCAAAATTGAGATGACCTCTCCTGTATATATTGTCTTAAGGATATAATAATGGTTTTAATAATTTTGATTATGTGCCATCAAGTTGTTGTCAATTCTTAGAGACCATAAAGATAGTTTTCTTCGTGACAGTCTGTCCCTCACTTGACCTTTAAGGTCTACCAGTGAGGTAATGTTTTCTTCCTTCCACCTTTGCCTGCATTAGAATCTCCTCCAGATAGCTAGGCCTTCACATGATGGACTCAAAGTAAGACAATTTGAGTTAGAATTCTGGTTAGAAATGTGGTTTGTTTAATGATCCATATATTAGTTGATATCCACAGTATTCTCAAGGGTCTTCTACAACACTTGAACAGCGGTAATACTCTTCTATACTGCTTTTTTTAAAGACCAAGTTTCACTTGTGTCAGAGGAAACATTGTTTCCACTATTCTGATTTTTGTAGGTATAGACGCCTCATGGTGTCTGAATATCTTTTTCAAAGGCTCTACCAAATGCTAGTCTACGGCATATTTCTTAACTCTTCCTTTACTCTTGAACATTAATCCTGAAAAGCAGAAACTTTTCTATCTTCCACCTCATGGTTGATATTTTACTGATAAGCTGCTGTGAAAATGAGAGTACAATTGCAAACTTTCATAAAATGTAGAAAGAAAAATGCTTTGCAAAGGAGCATTTTAAAGATGATTCCACACTTTGGCTTGACTTCAAATGATGATGTATTTTCTGGCAATTATTTTTTGAAAATAACTTTTGCTTAAGCAGCTGTGTGTGTGTGTGTGTGTGTGTGTGTGTGTGTGTGTGTGTGTGTGTGTGTGTGTGTTTGTGTTGGAATCTGTGATTAGAGAGGATGTTTCTGTTATTTCCAATCGTAGCCAAGAGGGCTGAAAAGGTATTGAATTCAACATCCACTTTGTCTACTGAACAGATTAAAGCAAATGAAATATCTCAATGCATACAATGTTTTAAGTAAGATAAGTAGCCCAACAAAAGGCAACTTGGTGCTTGTTGCGACTAATGTACTCCTAAATATCTTTCTACAAGAGCTGAAGTGGTGCAGTGGTTAAATGCTGCGACTGCAGGCTGACTGCTAGTTCAGCAGTTCAGCTGTTCAAATCTCACTAGGCTCAAGGTTGACTCAGCCTTCCATCCTTCCGAGGTCGGTAAAATGAGGACCCAGATTGTTGGGGGCAATATGCTGAACTCTGTAAACCGCTTAGAGAGGGCTGTAAAGCACTATGAAGCGGTATATAAGTAAAGTGCTATTACCCAGTGTGTATTAATTTTTTTTAAAAAGTGCTCTGATGTGCTGAAAAGTGAACAATTATTGCAGTAATGATCACATTTGTAAATTTATTTTTAAAATCTATGATTTTTTAAAAACTTATGTAAGTTAGAATCAATGGTTCTTATAAACAATTGTATTCTGAGCAATTCTTTAAGAATTTCAATTTCAAATTATACTGCCAGCACATTTAAGGATTTGGATTAGCAATTATTTAAAACTGAGGCTGAAACTTCTAAGGGGCCACTTTCATATCAAGTTCTAGAGGTCCATTTGTAACATATACGTTCTATAGGCATAAATCTATTAAACATTGGTATTTTGGCCATCAGTGAGGGGGCTGATTGAAACTATTTGTCTAATGACTCTAATCAATCTGTTTTGTAGTAGACAATGGGACATAGTCAGTTCACATTATTTGTCTGGATAAAGCTCAAAATAAAAGCAAATATTGAAAATAAATAAAATAAAATTTTATCTATATGTAAATTTTTATCAATATTAAAATATTCAAGCATTTAATATTAATAAACTGTAGGGCTTATTTTTGGTAGGCAGGTATTCATTCCTAAGAACAAAGTAATCCTTGTATTTAAAATTTACCTCCAATTACATTCATTAGAATCTTCCCTAAAATGCTAAATATCTTGAAATGTCTGGTAGACAGCAAATGACTCAACCGTTTATCTCTTAGTAGTAAAAGAACATGCAACACATCCACAAATCTCCAACCACACAAATATTCTTTATAAAGACTTACTGAACTGCAAACTAAGCCACTTAACTACCAGCAGCAAAGGAGCAATAGGGACCAACCTATAAAGATACAGAAATACACCTAAGTACTCTTTCCAGCCATTCCTTTTTAAAATACCAACATGGACAGTATCTCTTAGTTGTTGGTTCCTTTTGCTGCTGTTTCACCACCTCCTTATTTTCTAAAAGTAGTTTACAAATTAATTTGTGTCCAGTATCAATTTGGGAAAGATCCACAAGTCTTAGCAAACTTGCAAAACAAAAGAATAGGTCTGAGTGAATGAGAAAGTGAACTCCATTCGGTAAGGGGTTTTGCATTCACTCAGATTCAATTGTAATTCTACTTATACTTGATGGCAATAATACTTCTTCAAATCTTTAATTTACTTTTTATTTTGAAAAGGTGTCTCTCTGTTGTTTTTCTCAATTGCTAATCTTTTAAAACGGTTGAGAAAGTGCAACCCAGTATTCTTATCTACAGAAGTTTGCCATTCAGAGATAAATTTATATATGGCCAGTAAATAAATTCTTCTCACTGAAAAGATACTTTCTACTCTGAAGAAAAATAAGTTGTTTACCTATGTTTTTTTAAATTATGGTCAAATTATTTCCAGAGAGAATATTAATTGGTTGAATTTGCAACTCTATTTAATACTGATATCCCCCCCTTTCTCTCTCTCTCTCTCTTTCCAGCTTCCAGCAGACCTTACCAAGATGCATCTCACAGATAATCAACATCCGCAGGTGACACATGTCCCTTCAAGTCAGTCTGGCTGCAGCATTGCCAGTGATTCTGGGAGTAGCAGTTTATCAGACATCTATCAGGTAAATGTAAAGCTCTTTTATTTTCATAACCATACATGTAGTTTATTGAAATATTCCACAGAATAGAGAAAGTGTAGCATTGTGTTGGTTTTTTTTGTTAAATGTGACCTCTCCTCTCCAACAGCCAACACAATGACAAGCAGGGATCAACATGAGTCAATCAATCAATCAATCAATCAATCAATCAATCAATCAATCAATCAATCAGAAAACAATAGCCTAATCAAGGAATATTACCAAGGAGAAAAATACACTTCCACCAAAAGTGGCAGGGCAAGTTACTATATGTAAACAAAATGTCCACACAATAGCATTGATTGATGTTACCTAATTGGAAAATGAAACATCTACAAGCAAACAACCAGGCTTAAGGAACACCTTTTGTTTTTTGCAAGTAACTTTAACTGAAAACTAAATCTCACAAGTTTTCACCATGGAATTAATGAGGAAATAATTTAAATGGAGAAGATTTTATTGATCCATTAGTGCTGACAATTTAGTAATGCATATGCTGTTTGCATTATAGCAAGGAAAGATGAGGATATTTAAAGAAAATAGGTGTTTAAAAATGTGTAATGCTATAATTGCTAAAAATTTGAATCTGTAAAGATGAAGTAGCTGGAACCCTTTAGTCAGTTGACTATTAGGAAGAAGCTAGGCTAAACTAAAATAGAGTGGAGTAGTTAGCATTTCACTGTATTATGGAAATGTATGGACACAACTATGTTTGTTAACTCAGGCGTAGGAATTTGGTTAATCCAACCAAGATTCATTTGGCTTTATATTTGGTTTTCTATCCCCAATTCCTTCTGCTCATGCTTCTGGGGCAGAGGTAGTAAGACTAGAACATAAACTACAAGCAAAACAAAACCAAATTTTATTTAGGAACATATGTAGCTCATTGATAGAATATTGTTCATGCCCTGTAGAAGAATACTAAATTTTATTTCTTGTATCTCTTAAAAGACCTGGAAGGAAATCACAGAGTAGGAATAGATACAATTGTATTTTAATGCACAATTGGGTATATTGATTACAGAGTGAACTTTTAACACATCTCGAGAACCACAGATTGTACATCAGTGCCAGACAGTAGATGTAATACTGAGCTACACTGAGTAATGTGTAGTATCCTATGACAATCACTAAGTGTTGTATCTTATGATTCATGATAAATGTATTTATGATGACTATGATGATTTATCACTTACATCTTTTATGTACACTGAGAGCTTAGGCACCGAAGACAAATTCCTTGTGTGTCCAATCACACTTGGCCAATAAAGAATTCTATTCTATTCTATTCTATTCTATTCTATTCTATTCTATTCTATTCTATTCTATTCTATTCTATTCTATTCTATTCTATTCCATTCCATTCCATTCCATTCCATTCCATTCCATTCCATTCCATTCCATTCCATTCCATTCCCCATTCCCCATTCCCCATTCCCCTTGTAAAAGTCAATTTCAAGTATTCCTTGTCACGTTTGATTGTTTTTTCCTTTTGTGTGGGTTGAAAAAAATCTTTTAAAATGACAATGTGATGGCACTAGATATGTGAAACAATAGCTTCTTTTAGTTACTATCTATCCAGTAAGTTACTAGTTGCTTTATTAGACTAAATCAGCAGTGCTGATAATGGTGGTGGTGGTAATGGTCAGATTGCAGAAAAACTTGTATATTTTGAAAATATTTTTAAACATCAGGTTTATGCATGTGAATACATTCTTCACAGGCTATGTGTTTCACATTATTAAACTATGAGATTCTTGGACTATTACTTGCTCATATATTACTTAATAACCTATAAAAATTCATATGGTGAATGAAAAATGCCAAATCAGCTTGGAGCTCTTTGAAGTTGGGTGGCATTAAAATCCATAAATAAATCCGTTCACCCACAGATAGTCAAATTAACAGTGGGCCAGTATGTGTTATTTGGAGTTAGTTTACATGTACTCAACCTTACTTTTTTAATTTAAAGACTTTATTAAGGCTGGTGCAATAATATCTAAGGCAGAAGCCCAATGCATGCATTGCTTACATATGCATGTATATGTAGCACTCAATTTGCCTACAAAGATTGCAATATAAATCTGTGTTCAACAGAGATCATTAGTCTTTTCTATGTTACGTTTATATTTCTATAATTATTTTGGGCATAATTCAGTAGGTGTTTAAGCATCTTTAGTTTCATGGATTTCCACTGGACAGATTTATATACAGTTATGTGCTTAAGTTTTCAATTGAAATGGATGAGACATAAAATTTTAATTCTTAACTTGGGCTGCTAGTTTATAATAATTTTATCGTATTCTACCATATGAGATTTGCACCTTAATTAAATTTATTAGCAAATTACTTCCAGCTGTGGATGTGAAACTCTCACTAATCCTTTCTAAATGTCTGTGTCACAAGATGATCCTTCTAGTATTTTTATTATGAAGAATCTTACCGTTGGTATGTGAATTTTGAATTTGGGTATCTGATTTAAATAAAGAAGCAGGCAGAGGGATGCTTAATCTTTCCCTTATAGTCTCTTTTGCTGTTCTGATATGTTTCACCAAGCACACAGATTTTAATTTTTACAGACTGGGAGGAAAATCTACTGAACACTGTGAGGCGTTCAGATGAAAAAAATATTAAATTTGGGAAGACTTGTGTACTTCTCATTCTCTGTTTCTAAAAAAGCAATATAATAATTTTGCTTTGTTTTTAGTCTTTGCTTAAATAATTTGGATATTATTTTCATCATTGCCTTATTACATCTGTCTTCCGTAACTAGGTGAATTTTGAAAGTGCTGTGACTGAAATTTCCTGTTCTTGTTGGGAATTTTAAAGGTTTTAATTCTGAGGATACCAGATTTGGAAGACTGTAGAACATCTGGGAATTCTCATGCGATGGAAACATACGAAATCATGAAATTTAGGGTTTTTATTACGATCAGAAGTCGGAAACGAATAGAAAAACAATAGATTTTTGACATAATCAATATCCAGTAGATAAATATTAATTAGAAGTGTGGACTCATGAATCCATTGTGCCACAGTTGTTAAACTTGCTGCTATAACCGTTTGTTGGTTCACAAAGTAGCCCCCAAATATTAAATATCAGAAAACAGTAATGTAATGCTATAAAAAGTAGAGGTTTGGAATATTTTAATATGTAACCATATTTGGGACTGGTAAGTTGGCTGTTAATCAAAGAGGCCACTAAAGTGAAATGGCAACTACACCATTTCACTTTATGATCTTACTTCAGTATTTCTTTGCTTTATAGATATAAATGTGAGGATTGGTTGCAGAGTTATTTTTTCATCACTGGCGTAATTGCAAACAGTCATTGTATGAGACAGTTGTTAAACAAATCCCACTTATGTTCCTTTTAATTTTTGCATGGTTTAACTTCCTCCCAAATCTATATGAAATTGGAGATTATATTTATATCTGAGGAGTAAATCATACAAATTCTACATCAAATGTTGCTGGCAGTGCTTTGCTATCCCATCACCATTACCATCATGTGAGGTACACAACATCCTAATTTTGAAAGGATTTCTCCCAAATTATCTTTAAGTGAATTGCATTAAGTGAACTTGGTAATGTACTGCAGCAGAGATGTAATATTTGTACTTCTGTACTGACTCTGAAGACATGTTTTTTGTTTGTATTGCAACCTGATCCTTGGATGATGTATATTCTAAAAATGATAAATCATGACATGACTGCACTGCATAGTGTAAGCTTACTCATATTTATTGGAACAAGTTGTGATATAAATAAAATTTCCTCTGATTTACAAATATGAGGGACAGCTTCCACCAGAATCTGTCCCTTGGAATAGAATTAAAGGCTCATTTTAAACCAATAAATACAACATATAAGGGCTGTTATCCATGTGTGTATTTATATATTAGATTTTGTACGATGTGAGACTGACCTAAATGTGGGGCAGAGACAGCACCTGTCACCCTTTTGTGCAACCCTTGGAGTAAGCTGGAGGTAGAGTAGTGCACCTGGCTTTTCTTGATCCCTTGGCAGCCTGCAATACAATTGACCATAGTGACCTTCTAGATCAGCTGAAGTGATTGGAGGTGAATGGCTCTGTATTGTGCTGGCTCTCCTCTTCCTCTGAACCGGTTCCAATTGATCATAGTGAGAGGTCCTGTCCTTGACCCCTACTTCGTGGTGTTCTGCAGGGTTTGGTGCTCTCTTGGCCTCCAGTTTAAAATATCTACATCTACATATTTTAAACTTGAGGCCAAGAGAGCACTGGGTAATATCATCCATCATCATATCTATGGAGATTCTCAGTCATTCAGATCATGGTTGTCCCAAAGGTGCTTTTTCAAGAGGCAACTGAACTTTCTGGTTTTTCTTTGAAGACATTTTGCTTCTCATCCAAGAAGCTTCTTCAGCTCTGACTGGATGGTGGGGAATGGAAGGATTTATATTCCTTGCAGACAGCTGGTCATTTGCATTCTTTTAGATAGTTGTAGAGGCCATTTGGAGGTTTATCTGTGTCCTCAGGGTCACCTGAGTAGTGCAAATGGGTGTGGAGCATTCTGGAACTGCTGAAAGCACCGTGTTGTAGACTGGAGATAGATGATGTCATATCCCTCCCCCTCGGTTGAGAGATGGCGGTACAATCTGAATTTTGAATCAATTTGAAGTTTTTTTGTTTCGCCAATATACAGAGCTGCACAATGTGGTTTATGCAGTACAATGCAGTGAGACATGTGCAGATCTGTACATTGGGGAAACATAACAACCACTTCTTAAAGTCATGGCACAACATAGGAGAACAAACCCATCAGGACAAGATTCAGCAGACCATCTACATTTAAAAGACAAAGACCACTCTTTTGAAAACAGCAAAGTCCACATTTTGGACAGAGAGGACTGCTGGTTTGAAAGAGGGGTCAAAGAGACCATCTATGTCAAAATTGAACAGCCCTCTCTCCACCGAGGGGGAGGGATAAAACTTTTTTATGGGTAATTAACTAACTTCTGGCAAGGGAACAATTGCTTGCTGTATAAATTTTAAAACTTGTTAATCCTGATCAAACCAGGGTTTCTTGGCAATGTAGGTAGGCCTTCACTAGAATGTTGGGAAGATATTAATTATGGACAGATTTGGATTTTATTTTTATATTATTCTATGTAATCTGTCCAGCAAATACTAGTTATTGGTCATATTAATATTTTTTCTTAAACGGGACTTATAAGTAATATTTTTTTATGCAAAGCTTCTTAGCTTCTGCAGTACCATGGTCTTAAATGTTTTCAAACTTAGGCCTCAATAATCCTGGAATATTCGTTTATTTTTTCTAGTTATGATGTTATTTTCTTCTGAACCTATTAAGAATGTTAGACTACCTTACTCTAACACATACAAATTCAACAGAAGGTTTCCTTCTTCCAGAAATATTAACTTTTCCCCCCAGAAAAAACTGAGCATTGGAATTTATCTCCCCCCCCCACACTTAAATCATGTAATTCTTTCCTCTGCCTTTTCAGATCAGCCAAGTTTTATTTTGTGGTTAGAATGTATTAGAGTAGTGAAATAAGAGAATAAGACAATTGAAACATATCATATTTACATTTCCCCCCTAATTCAGGCTATGTAGTCAGAAGCATTGGCCCATCCCTCTTGTACTTCTTATTAATGCCTCAAAGAATTTATGGCTAGACAATTCTTGGATACACCTCAGTATTAGGAACAAAAAATATATCCTGCTTTTTCTCTAAAGAACAAATTGGTATTTTAAAAAACAAAACAAAACAAAAATCCTCCTGTGGTGAAAAATTGTAGAAATGCTAAAGCTCCTAATGTTTAAGTTGTCATTTGATCCCTCTTCCTCAGTTTTATATGTTAGCCAAATAGGAATGAAATTAATTGAGGCTTTTATAAATTGTGAAGAATTTTATGAAGGAAAATATTGTTTTCCTTCATAAAAAGCAATATGGAACTTTTCAAATTGAGAATTAGTTGGCTCTGTTAAATATAGATAAAGTTGGGATTGGATTTGAATTTATCCACATCTTATGACATGACTTTGGTACTACTTTAAATCTGGAACAGATAATTCTTGGTTAACGACAGCAATTGGAATTGGAATTTCCATTGCCAAGCAATGCAGTTGTAAAGTGCCACGTTATCTGATCGTGCTATTTAGCGACAAAAATCCTGCAGTTCTGGTTGCGGTTGTTAAGTACATCATGATCTGTACTTGAGGATGTCATGTGCTGACCATTTGTGACCTCCTGCCAGCTTCCTCATTGACTTTGTTTGTAGGAAGCTGTCAAAGAAGGCAAATGGCAGTCATGTGACTGGGACCTCTCTAGCTGTCATAAGTATGAGGACTACTCATAAGTACCATTCTTTCAGTGCCATTCTAAGTTTGAATGGTTGCTGAATGAGTGGTTGTTAAACAATGTTCAACTGTACGATATTTGAATATATAGTTTTTCTTATCGCCATATGAATATTTTTCCCCCTTCTGGCAAGTTATGTGATCTAGTTAAAATTCATTGTATTAAGATTTTCTGCTTTTGATATCACCCATGCTATTAATAAAATCCTTTTGGGATGAACCAATATTTTTTAAAATCTCTTTTTCCTGTTGTTGAGTAGGTTTTAACTATTTGATTTCAGAGTTAAGCAGTGTTGAAGTAACTTTTAAAAACAAATAATCTATAATCCAGCAAGTTACTCAGATATCCATATGTAAGATACAGGTTCATAACTGAATGTGTTGGTATTTGTTTAACTAATGGTAATGGGTTTTACTTGATTTCCCTAAGAGTGGTTTGATGGCTGGATCATCGGATTTATTGCCTTGGGAAATAAAAGACAGACAATCAGCCAGCATCACATGCATACATGTTTAACTTTCAGAAACTTAAATATCATTTATTGCTTGTATGTTTAGGCTACAGAAAGTGAGATGGGAGATGTAGATTTAACTGGTCTCCCAGAAGCGCCTGTAGATTCTGAAGATGAAGAAGAAGAAGATGAAGACATTGATAGAACATCTGATCCTCTGCTAGGACGAGATGTTGTTCGGGAGTGTCTTGAAAAAGAACCTGCTGACAAAACAGATGATGATATTGGTGAGAAATAAAAACATTGCCTCCATAAATAAATCTGTTATATTGTTATACAAGCTATTACAATTAATACATAGAGATGCAGTAATGAATTACCCAAATAGTAATCATTATAAAAGTTAAAGGATATCGTGCTTGTAGCAATAGGCATCAGCCAACTAAAGAGACTGTAAAAGTACAACTGTGTAGGAAGGGAAAAAAAGTTGGACGAACCAATGACTTAAGATACAATTTGTTATTGTTAATAGCTTAGTTGAGATCTGAAAGTTGATTCTGGCCTGAGTCACAGCAGAGTGGCTGGAGGGTTAGGGAGAGAACAGAGTGAAGTGTAGTGGTTGGATGATGTGGTAGGAAGGAGTTGTCCAAAATGTGTTTTACAGAAGCTCTGGCAGTTTGTTTGGAGCTATCCCATTTGTTGATAGTTGGTTGGATGGATAGATCCCCTCAACTTGGGAATGGAATGGCATGGGGAAGGAATTAAATTATGTAGGAGAAAGAGAGCAGGGAGAACAATGCACTTGTGATGGGAACCTGAAGGTATGGTGGGAGATCTGATGGGTCATGCCCTAAAGGAAAACGGCTTGAGGGTCCAAGACCAATTCTACATTCTAGTCTCTTGTATGTAGTCCCAAGATCTGGTTCCTGAAGATTTAGGAGCTCTTGATTCTGACTGTTGCTACTTAACCTTAGGTTTCTTTGTAATAAAGTTCATCTCATTGATTACTTGATTATGGACCAAAGGCCTGGCATGTATCATTTAAACCTGATTGAGTATGGGAAGTGCTGTTTTCTCTCACAAATGTATCTTCCTAGATTTTGGGTTTTGTATCATCTGCAAGTCTGGGGCAGGAGATGAAATGTGGCTGTTATCATTTAGAGGTCCTGATGGGCTTTAGAGGTACTACCCTAGACATAGCCAGATCTGGGACTGTGTTTATGAAACTGGGTTATAGGGATCACTTGTGACTGCTGCTTGCTTATCTTCCTCCCTACTCAAATTTCACAACTTTTTGGCCAATTTGGGGATATATTTCTCCAGGCTTATGTTTATGAAGGATTTCTACCTGCCTTCTCTGGACCTGGAGTCAGAGATGGCTTGGGAGTTCATGACCACCGTGGCAACTATGGTGGCCTCACACTCTCTTGTATCTGGAGTTCTGAGCAATTATTCCCTATTGTGGGGAGATGGGTCGTATTCAATCATCTCACCGCAATTGGGTTATAGAAGGAACTTGGAAATTTTACCAAGGCTGTAACACACTATCCAGCTGAAATCCAGGTTGCTGCTTGAGATAGGCATGTGATAAGGGCTGTGATTGGATCATGCTATGCAGAATCTCTGTGAGTGTGGATCCTGTAAAGCATTCTGTTTTATGGAAATGCTGTGGGAGATGAAGCAATGGAAAGCATCCCTAGATTGTGTCAGCCGTGACTGGATGGCCTTTGCACAAATTCATCTTGAGCACCTATTCAACCTGGAAGCTCTGCTCTCTGTTGTCCACACTTTGCTCACTTCCTGATTGGATTACTGTAACACTCAATGCACAGGCCTGCCCTTAAATATGATTGTGAAGTTACAGTTGGGTTTGGAATGCAATGGCACCTGCAGATCTAGGCACTATGCCTGTATTATATGCCATTGCTTTGTAAGCTGCACTAGAACCCAGTTTCTTTCTGGATGAAATTCAAGATACTGGTTATTATCTTTAAAGCCCTGAATGGCATAGGACAGCTTATTTGTGAAATACTTCTCTCTAAGGGTATCTGTCTGTTCCGCCAGATAGGATAGAGTGGTCATGTTCCTGGACATTTCCCTTAAATGTTGTCATCTGATGGGACTAGGCAAGGAACCTTCTCTGTAACTGTTTCTGTCCTATGAAACACCCTCCTTCAATGTTTCTGGCTTTCTGGAAAGCCTTAGAAAGTTGGCTTTTCTCCCCAAGGACTGACTGGGTTAGTGTGTGGTTAGAGCCTAGTAAAAGTGAATGCTCATTGGTGGAGGAATTTGCTTTGGACCGCTGAGAATTGTTTTAATGTTTTATTGTGTCCTTGTTTGCTGCTCAATTTTATTGTATATTAGATGGGCAGCTGTTTAAGTCTTTTTAAATCGATACATACATGCATACATGCATACAAATAAATGCTAATGTAGGAAAATGGTTGTTACAACTTTTTTTTTGCATAGTGCTTAATGGTAAATCTTATGCATTTAATCTCTTCCTCTCTCTCCCCTTCAGTGTAACCTGTGTCAGGGTTCCAAATAGCATCCAAACTAAATCAGAGTCTGAGGCAAAGTATTCCTCAAAGTTCCAATTTATTAACAGAGCCATGTTGGCACATCTGGGAGAAACCCGAATCTGAAGTCCCGGGGGTTTCTCCACTCAGTTGAAAGTTCAAGCCCTTGCCCCCACACCCCCCAAGTCCATCATGTGGACCAATCTTCATCTGCCAACTTGGCAGAAACTCCCATCTCCTTCCGTGCAGGTGCAGGTGCAAGACAAAGGATGACCTTGATCTAGAAATAATTTGTTATGGCAAAGGCAGACAGCCCTCATGCAATCCTCCCCCCAAATTCCCACAGCAAAGAATACATTTTAAAATAGCATAAAGTGTGGCAGGCCAAAGACCCCAACTAAAATGGCTTCGGCCTGACAACCTGTAGTACATAATAACCTTCCATATGATTAAAGTACATTTTCAATATAGAAAGCCAGCATTGAATTCAAGTCAGTGAAGTTACCTATGTTAATTAGCTTGAATTGATGGATGAAACAGATAGAAATTCAGTCTTGTTATAAAAATTAAATAACATTTGACAATGTACATGATAGTTTTACCTTATAAAGTATATCATTTACATTTAACATGAAACTTTTGTTCCTCTAGAACAATTATTGGAATTTATGCATCAGCTTCCAGCATTTGCAAACATGACTATGTCAGTAAGAAGAGAACTTTGTTCAGTCATGATATTTGAAGTGGTAGAGCAAGCAGGAGCCATCATCCTTGAAGATGGGCAAGAAGTAAGTAGGGCATGTTGCCATGGAAATGTTACTGTATTATACATGAGATACATATATTTCTCTATTGAGCAAATAGGATGACCATTTGAATAATGTTTACTGCAACGTACAATTCTTTGGCATTATTACATATATAATGAGAAGTTCTCAATGTTAGCATCCCCTAATGGGTCAGATTAGCTGGAGATATTCTTTTTTGGCTGACAAGCATATTAAAATATCCATGAGGATAGCTAAGCTATATACTCTTGCCATTGTTTTGTGGTGAATATTTAGATTCCACAGCTCTCAAATACGCAAATACTCTTGTACCACTGAACACGTTGACTGTATTAACATGTATTTGGATAATGTTATTATACTTTTTAATTTTATGTACTTTATATTTTATGTATACTTACTCTGGAAATATTATATTCATATTTACAAACCTTATGTTTAGTTTCTCAAATCCTTCTGCTATATATTTTCTTTTTTTAAAAAAAAAATAATTTTTATTAATATATAAACATTAAAAAAGACAAACATACATTGAAGACAACACTATATGTACTTACATGTACATATATACAAACTTTTACAGTAAGCATCTTGGCCATAGGTTTTAGTAAATTAATACATATATAATTATATTTATAATACTTATATTTATCTATTATTCTATCAGTTAATAAATTCTCAGTTGTGACTTATCTATCTATCTAAGTATTTCTATATTTCTTTTGTTCCATTTCTTTTTTCTAGCCAGTTATAGAAGAGATTCCAAGTTTCAAAGTATTCTGAGTTTTCCTTCTGTTTCAGTTCTA
Organism: Diadophis punctatus similis; assembly: GCA_023053685.1. Classification (NCBI taxonomy): domain Eukaryota; kingdom Metazoa; phylum Chordata; class Lepidosauria; order Squamata; family Dipsadidae; genus Diadophis; species Diadophis punctatus. The sequence continues at coordinate 169,105,709 of JALIGW010000002.1, forward strand.
GTGTTAATCTGTCCGATTCTGCACATTCTAAGATTTTCCTTATTGTTATGTTTTCTGTTGGTACATCACCCTGTTTCCAATGCTGCGCTAATACTGTTCTTGCTGCCGTTAGTATGTGGGTTATGATATACCAGTACTTCTTTTCTATTTCTTGATCCAACATCCCTAGCAAGAAAGTTTCCGGTGTAAAATTTATTTTTAATTTAGTTATTTCTTGAATCCAGTTGTGTATAGTTTGCCAGAAGTTTCTAGTTTTGGGACACGTCCACCACATGTGATAGTAGGTTCCATTTTTGTGGGGGCATTTCCAACATTTTGGGTTCATGTTTGGGTACATTCTGGCCAATCTCGCTGGTGGAAGATGCCATCTGTAGTACATTTTGTATATATTCTCCTTGTATGCTGCTGATTTACCGTGTTTCCCCGAAAATAAGACAGGGGCTTATATTTTTTTGACCCCCCAAAAATGCCCCTGGCCTTATTTTCGGGGGGTGGCTTATTATTTTTGGGGTGCAGGCAGGCCGGGACGTACCACTTACTGAAGTTCGGCAGCTCCGTGGTCTCTCAGCTAATCTGTTTAGGGAAAAAAAATCTTGCATAGTGCAGAAACTCTTCTCGCGAGACAAGCAATTAGCAAGTTCTCGAAGTGAGAAGAGTTTCTGCACTATGCAAGATTTTTCCCCCTAGCCGAGGGAAACCCCAGAGCTGTCAAACTCCAGTAAGTGGGGCGTTTTGCGGTGGGGCGGAGTTTGGAGGTTTCGGGCGAATGATGGGGCGGGGCGGGGTGGCAAGCGAGCGAGGTGGAGGCGGAAGGAAGAACCGAAGGGGCAGCAAGAGGGGATGGGCGCAGGCCGGCGAGTGAGCGTGTGCCTGGCTGCTTCTGCAGCTGAGCCCGGGTGGAAGTTTGGCTTCTAGCCGGGCTCAGGCAAGGAACGGGTGAGAGAGAGGGAGAGGGAGAGGGAAAGGCGGCTACGTGCACCCCCCCCCCGCGGGACTGGCTTGGCTGCTCTGGGCTTGCCCCCTCTTCCTCGCAGGCAGAAGCGCATTTTAAATTGCCGTAGGCAGAGCCCAGAGGAGCCGAGCTAGTCCCGTGGGGGGTGCACACACCGGCCTCTCTCTTGCTCTCTCTCTCTCTCTCTCCTGGCCAAAAGAGTGGCCGCCGCAAAAAGAGCGGCTCCTGGCATGTTCCCTCCCCCTCCCCTGCCTCACATACCACCCCCAAATTGTGCCCGAACGTTACCAGTGTCTGGCAGTTCGCAGCTTCTCTTTTGGGGCAGGTCTTTGCAGGGAGAGAGGAGGAAGGGGGGGAGGCCTCTTTCCGACCGGTTTATCGGTGCCTTCCCATGATTTCTCCGTCTCGAGACCAGGCTGGTTAGAAAGAGCATCGCTTTTTCTATAAAAAGAGCCTGGTCCCGACTTTCTCCCCTGGAAGATTGTCCGACAAAAGGATTGAAATAGAAAAGGCGAGTGCCAGTGGCTTTGTTAAAGCCGCTCGCATTGCCTTTGGAAAAGCCATTCTAGCGAATGGGGCTCTGACGGGGCGAAAGGGAAACGCTCCGCTCTCGCTCTCTCCCAGCCTTAGCAAAGCCGGATTGCCTGCGCAGGGGACAAGGAACCCAGATGAGGGTCTCGGCTCAGGACCCCCAGGATTCCCCAAGCCCTGCTGGACCCCCAGAACTCCCCAAGGGTGGATTTCAGAGGCAGGTTCTTTCATCAAGAAACATTGACGTGTGCAGGTTTTGCAGGGGAAGAAAAGGGGATTCTTCCGGAGGGGAGGGTTCTAATCTGCAGTGTGTGTGTGTGTGTGTGTGTGTGTGTGTGTGTGTGTGTGTGTGTGTGAGAGAGAGAGAGAGAGAGAGAGAGAGAGAGAGAGAGAGAGAGAGAGAGAGAGAAACATGTCTGGGTGCCTTGAGATCTCTTATCTCCCACCGTGCAAGCACCCATGCCCCCCCCCAACCACGGAGAATGGATTTTCCGCTGCTTCTCGGCTCAGGATGCTGCACAGGGGCGCCAGTCTGCGGGTGCGGTTTGAGACCGGGAGCCGCGGCTCAAGAACGACTGCGAGGGGTTGCTTTCCTCTGTACCGACAGCCCCCTACCTCCTTCTCTTAAGGGAGTAGGACTAAGCCTGTGGGGGCAAGGACTGACTGGGGGTCTTCCTTCTCTCCTGAGGGCAAATCGCCGAGGGAAAACAAGGCTGCGGCGTGATGGATGGCACGTTGCTTTTTATGACCTTTCTATTGCTCTTGATTTTTGTAGCAGGATAAACAAACTAAAGCATTCCTTCCGAGAGTTGAAAGCGCGGGGGCAAGGGGTTGGGAAAAGAAAAAAGGAGGCTAAAATAGAAAAGGAAGGGAAGGAACCCAGGGGCTCTAAAGCGGAGAAGGAAAAAGGGCAGCTTGGGTTGCCAGAGTCAGATTTGCCCTAGTTCCTCCCCCACCCCCACCCCCGCGGTCCTCTCCGGCTTTGCGATCCAAAGATTTGGGAAGGAAGATTTGATGCTGCCAGAGTTGAAGCCTTACAGAAGCCTCTCACGCCCCTCATCATCTCCCCCCCGTTTTCCTTTCCATCGCCCCTCGCTTTATCCGCCCACCCCTCCCACCCCTCCGCAGCCAGAAAAGTGCCAGTCAGGCCATTCTGTAGATAATGGAAGGTATTTTCCACCTGATCAGGCAAAGTGAAGTCCCTAACAAGGCTCAGCTTAGCGCTCTGGTCCCCAAATCTCCACCATGACAAGGGCGTGCTTGGGAAAATCGCTTTCCCTGCAAAGTAAAGGGTTTTCTATGACGGATCCGGCATGTTTTCCCACCATAAATAGGTTTTAGATTGTTACACACATGTAGGGCTGGAACAAAGGGAGCGACTAGAAAAATATATTGGTTGCCCCTAATAAAATTTATTTAGAAGGTTTACTTCTCATAAAAAATAGAGATTGAATTTCGTACCAGAGTGCCTGCCAAAGGTCTCTGCAGGGAAATTCTAACCTCGCAACCACCTCTGGTTTTTCCTCGCTCTCTTCCCGATTTCTTCAGGGGGACCAAGCGCTATCCCAGGGACCCACCGGGATCCTGATTTGACAATTCTCCCGCCAGCTGGGGCACAGAGGGTGGGGGCTGGAGAAACAGAAATGGCAAATAGAAATACGATACGTTCTGAAACTTCTAAGAGCGTGACGTTGTCATCTTCATGGCAACCCAGGTGTGAATAATCTGTAGACTTTATAAATGTTCTGTGCTTAGAAGGAGTGGATCTCTTTTTTTTAACTTTTATTTTATTTTGTCTTATTTTATATTATTGCTAATATTATTAAAACCCAGTCCGCTGTTACTTCGATTCAAAGACAGGCATGAACGGCACAAATTTGCAGAACTCTATTTCCGTGCTATATCCAGATTTCAGATTTGGATCACTTTGGATTGCGCCCAAAGCTACCGTTTCTGCTCGCCTTTTCTCCCCCTGCAAAACCCACACACGTGAAACGTTTCTTGATGAAAGAACCTGCCTCTGAAATCCACCCTTGGGGAGTTCTGGGGGTCCAGCAGGGCTTGGGGAATCCTGGGGGTCCTGAGCCGAGACCCTCATCTGGGTTCCTTGTCTCCTGCGCAGGCAATCCGGCTTTGCTAAGGCTGGGAGAGAGCGAGAGCGGAGCGTTTCCCTTTCGCCCCGTCAGAGCCCCATTCGCTAGAATGGCTTTTCCAAAGGCAATGCGAGCGGCTTTAACAAAGCCACCGGCACTCGCCTTTTCCATTTCAATCCTTTTGTCGGACAATCTTCCAGGGGAGAAAGTCGGGACCAGGCTCTTTTTATAGAAAAAGCGATGCTCTTTCTAACCAGCCTGGTCTCGAGGTGGAAAAATCACGGGAAGGCACCGATAAACCGGTCGGAAAGAGGCCTCCCCCCCTTCCTCCCCTCTCTCTGCAAAGACTTGCCCCAAAAGAGAAGCGGCGAACTGCCAGACGCTGGTAACATGTTCGGGCACAATTTGGGGGTGGTATGTGAGGCAGGGGAGGGGGAGGGCCAGGCTGACAGACGCTTATCTTACCAGCGTCTGGCAGTTCGCCGCTTCTCTTTTTCAGCAGGTCTTTGCAGGGAAACTTCTTGAGGGATCTCTCTCTCTCTCTCTCTCTTTCCGGGCCAAAAGAGTGCGGCCGCAAAAAGAGCGGCTCCCGGCATGTCCCCCCCTTTCCCCTGGAAGTAGTGGGGGGGCCTTATTTTCGGGGGGTGGCTTATTTCAAGGCATGTCCCGAAAAGCCCTGTGGGGCTTAGTTTCGGGACATGTCTTATTTTCGGGGAAACACGGTAGTTATTTTCAAATTTTTAATCCATGTTTCTTCCCACTGTTCCTGATTTATTTCATATCCAAAATTTTTGATCCAACTCATCATATTTCCCTTAACTCTTTCTTTTTTCATTTTATAGTTTATTAAGAATTTATAAATTTTTGTTATCATCTTTTTTTCCGGTCCCAATAAGATTTTATCTAATTCTGATTTCTTTTTTGCTACTCCAAATTTTTTCATATCCTCCTGTAGTCTGGTTTTAATTTGATAATATGGCCATAATATGCTATATATTTTCTACCTAACCACAATAATATGCCCATTATCCATTTGCAATTATCTGTGGGGTTAGGTGTCATACAAGAACAGGCTGTTTACCATAAGATAAGATTTTGTAAGGTGTGGTAATCAACAGAAATTCTTAAGTGTTTATTGATTTCTGATTGTTTTTGTGTAATAAAGGCAATGATCATTAACATAACTCTGAATTTAATCTATTTATTGTTTCTTGAATTGTCATGTTACAGTGTAAACTGGAACTTATATCAAATCTTATGTTTACCTGTTGAGTGAGAATTTTTGATTCATAGCAAGATAACTGAGATTGCATTTTTTTTTTTACTTTAGCTTGACTCTTGGTATGTTATTTTAAATGGCACTGTGGAAATTAGCTATCCTGATGGGAAAACAGAAAGTCTTTGTATGGGAAATAGTTTTGGAATTACCCCATCTCTGGAAAAGCAACACATGAACGGTGTGGTTAGGACCAAAGTAGATGATTGCCAGGTAAGATAGATGATATAAGAGTAAAATATTTTACTTTTGTGAAGCTTGTTATAAACAGTCATAATATATTATTCTTTAAAATAATCAAGAGTTTATCCAACTGTGACAGGCCTAATACCAGTCAAATTGCTGCTGCTTTCTTGTCCATTCCCAATTTTCTGTGACTAGAAGTCCATTTACCTGATGCTGGATGTAGCACTTATTAGACAACCCATGACCCACTGCAAATGCAACTTTTGTAAAGATAGTTGAAGTTTCAATTCCAGGGGAGTCCAGAATTTGAAAACATTTTTTAAGTTAGCCCATTTGAGGTACATTGATTTAGAAATTTGTTCTGGTATATGTTCATTTTGCCTAATTGAAGCTTACAAACAGAAAGACAGGAGAATTTTATAGTATAAATAGATTCTAGAAACAGATTGTAACTTTCATTTATAATGTTTTTACTCATAACACTACGAAGAGCTGAAGTGGTGCAGTGGTTAAATGCTGCGACTGCAGGCTGACTGCTAGTTCAGCAGTTCAGCTGTTCAAATCTCACTAGGCTCAAGGTTGACTCAGCCTTCCATCCTTCTGAGGTCGGTAAAATGAGGACCCAGATTGTTGGGGGCAATATGCTGAACTCTGTAAACCGCTTAGAGAGGGCTGTAAAGCACTATGAAGTGGTATATAAGTAAAGTGCTATTGCTAAAGTGCTATTTTTCAAGTAACAACTATTTATTATTTAATCTTTGGTTAATTGACAGTCTTCCACTGAAATGTGAATAGGATCATTTTCTTTTTAAAAATCCAGTTCTCAATCAGATCTGTTCTATTGAATGTACAGTATTATTTGTGATTGAACTTAATACATAGTTATCTTTAAGAAATAAGCTGGAAATGACCTGATTTTTATTCATTGTATTAAAAAATTTTTTGGCAATAGACTTTTACATAATATTGCTGTTTTTTAAAAATGTCCTTCTTGTTTTGGAACAGTTTGTATGTATAGCCCAGCAGGACTACTGGCGTATATTGAACCATGTTGAAAAAAATACACATAAAGTGGAGGAAGAAGGAGAAATTGTTATGGTGAAGGAACATAGAGAATTAGACCGCAGTGGAACCAGAAAGGGACACATTGTCATTAAGGTAATCAAAAATGATATCTTACTAAGGATTCATTAGTCTCCAGCTTTTATGAATATCATAAGATTGGTTTTCAGGATAAATCTTGTTTCTTATCATAAAGGATTATTAAATAACTCAAAGAACTACATTACTGGATTTTATTTATTTATGTAAACTACTTAAAGGCTGCCAAACATTTAATAACTCTGAGTTTACAATTAAAAAAATAAAAATAATACCGAGAAAGATAAAGATATATAAGTGGACCAAGACAGACATTTAAACAACAACAACAAAAATCACACAACAGAGGCTCCACCCACCCACCTGTGTGAATAGTCAGTCTTTAATAGTTTCCTGAATATCATTAGAGTGGGAGCTATCCAAATTTCTTGGAGGATATTATTCTAGAGGCAGGTACACAATAGAGAAGGCACATTTCTTGAGTTCCCCTACATGACACTGCTTAATCAATGGAACCCCTGATCCACTGTGCCCCAATCTCACCAGTTTGCAGGAGATATGGTAGGTGGTTTATCAGATAAACCACCTATGCCATGAAGGGCTTTATAGGAGATAACCAGTACCTTGAATTGTATGCATAAGCTTACAGTTAACCAGTGCAGCTTTATGGAGCACTGGGGTCACATAGGCATACTGAGGTATGCCCACCATTACCTGTACTCCTACATTCTGGAACAGCTTTAACTTCCTAGAAGTTTTCAAGAGCAGTCCCATAGAAAGTGCATTACAATGGTCCATTCATGAGGTGACTATGGTGACTATTTAAAGGGTCTCCATTCCAGGAAAGAGTGGAACTAGTGCACTGGATGTACATGTGCAAAAGCCCTTTGGCCACTGCTGTCATTTGAGATGCGAGTCCAGGATGATCTCCAGACCATAGAGCAGTCTTGAATGGGGAAATGCAATTCCATGGAAAATTCTCATATGTAAGGGAACTCAAATATCCACAGCCATATAGTCTTGTCAGGATCGAGTCTTAATCTATTTGCTTCAAAACTCACACAGCCTCCAGACATTGGGACAGGACTTCAATAGCATCACCTGCTTGGTCCAGAATCAAGATCTAAAATAAGCCAATGGATATAAACCAATGGGTGATTTACTTCTTTCTTTAAAACATTTATATAGCCACCTAATATATATCTCTGGATCACCCGACAGTTTCATGTAAAAAAGAGGCAAGAGCATTGTGATGTATTGTACTCATAAGTGAGGGTCTCTGGCCTAAGTCACTTCCCCTCTATCAACAGTGATTGAGACTGTCTGCCAAAGAGACACCCCTGCAAAATGGTGTCCCTCAATCTCAAACTCCCCAGCCAGTCCAAAAGGATATCATAGTTGATTCTATCAAAAACAGCTGAAAAATGATCAGTAGACTAATGATAATATCTTCAAAACCAGATCACATTGCAGTTGCCCTGAGACTAAAAGCAAATGCAATGTGTGACCCCCCCAGTAATGCATTCAGCCTTCTATTGTTTGGGACAATCCGTGATTACCATAGAGGCCATAAATTTCTAACATGACTGTAACTCAACATGACAGGGTAATAAATTGAAGTCTCCAAGGACAAGCAATTTTGGAGTTGCCTACACCAGCCTGACAAAGGAATTCTTTGATTCATAGATATATAAAAGGAATTTAGTATTTGACTGTGTAGAAATGGTATGAATTATAATGCTAAATAAATATCTAGAAAATTTGTACAATTAAATGTTTATTTGTAGTATTTATTAGTAAGATTTAGGAATAAAATGAGTTGTTATAGCTTATTATATTGACCTGGTCTTTGGCTAAGATTCTAGTATCTTGCTGATGTTAAATAAGACATCCCTGTTGTTACCTGGGCACCTGATAAATAACAGCGAGTATATTTCTTTTCCCGAAAAGGAAGATAATATAGGTTTTCTGTTCTGATCTCGCCGAACTCTCAATTTAGATTATCATATCTATCTATCTATCTATCTATCTATCTATCTATCTATCTATCTATCTATCTATCTATCTATCTATCTATCTATCTATCTATCTATCTATCTATCTATCTATCATCTTACAGGTATATTTTACAGTGTTGGATTAAGAAACTGCCACATCTTGCTTCTCATGCCCAGCTGTTAAAAAATAATTGTAGTTAGGTTAGAAATGCATTAGTGATGCATCAGAAATTGGAATGGTAGTTACCACATTTAAATGCATGGGTGAGAAAACAATGGCAGAGTTTATCATGAAATAGTAACAAGGGATAGCAAATATTTACTGTATAAGGAAGGATTTTAATATGAAAAATTTGGAGGATAGGTGGACAAATGTTGTTTTAGCATAAAAGTTTATGAATGACATTTAGGAATCGAATTTATGTGTCACTATCTCTTATTGTATCATGGTTGATAATACTACAAAATTAAGTTGTCAGGAGATTCACTGCAATCTCTTTGTTTTTAAGGCTACACCTGAACGCCTCATTACGCATTTAATAGAAGAGCACTCTATTGTGGATCCAACTTACATTGAAGACTTTTTATTAACATTCAGAACATTTTTGTCAAGCCCTCTGGAAGTTGGTGACAAACTTTTAGAGTGGTTTCAGGTTGACAGTCTCAGGGACAAGGTTGGTTCCTAAATTAGACATTACTGATTTGGTTTTTCTAATTGTCGTATGTTTGAAATAAATGTTACTTCTACTGTTGAAAACTAGTTGAATTTTTTGCTGTATTATTGGTTGTGTTGGATCTTCTCTGAAGTATATTTTAACAGGAACAAATTCTATGCAATTATTCATGCTATGCTATCAAGTATCATCCCAAATTAAGCTTATTCTGGCTGTTCTTAATTTAAATAAACATATTTCAATCTAATTAGCTTTTGCCAAAGGAGGGTTGGAGTTGTTTAAAAAAGTATACAAAGTTACTGTAGTTCAAAATCTGCAGTAACATTTTATGACTGGGTATTTCTTGCTATTGATTGATAACGTAACTGGGCTGTAATGTATAGCTAAATTGAAGAATGTATTCCTGTTTTCTTAGCCTTTGAACTCATTATCCGCATAACAGCATTTGTAAGTTTTGGGTATTTAAAATGTCTGAAAGTTGCAAGAAAACATCCATAAACCTATGATATTTTCAATTTGAAATAATACTTATTTAAAATTATTATATTTAATTCATGTATTTAATCTTTTTCCTGGGTGTCATAAATTATAATTTTTAAATTCTGTGAGGGCTGCTCTCAAATCCTTTTGAGACTACATGGATCCTACATGGGTCTCTAGGGGTTACTGTATTGATTTTTCTCCTTTTTTAAATTTGTAATTTAAAGATTTGATAAACTCATAAAATGAAATGATAAACAGTTTAAGCATTGTTTTATCTAGAAATAGCAGTAGAATTGTATTGAAATGTCAACTTATATTTGTTCTTAGGTTACTCGAGTTGTACTGCTATGGGTGAATAACCATTTTAATGATTTTGAAGGAGATCCAGCCATGACAAGATTTTTGGAAGAATTTGAAAAACATTTGGAAAATGCGGTAGGACCCAATATAAACTATTATACATTATATATTTTATATTTATATCTTCTGAGACCTCTTTAAAAATAAAAAAAACTGTTCAAAACATTTTTAGAAGGGTGTCCTACAAGTCATTCATATTTGTGTTTTGAATGTCATTCAGGAAAGTATATATATATAAGCCCAAACTGTTGGACTTTACATCACAGTTTTGGTAAATAACCTAGAATCAAGGTCATCAGTCCTGTTCAATCTGAATATTACACTGAATAATTTGACTGTTCTTCACTGTGGTCTCTGATTCACAGTGTGGTATTTTATGTCTATACAAAGCTGCATTCCAATTTTTTTTTAGAGCTGACAGGTTTTTGGTGGGAATCTTGTGGTCCATGAGTACCACAGGATGGCTGGACAGGGCTCCACTCTTCTCAATGTTTCTTCAATTGCTCATTTTCTCATTTGTTAACTTTGGGTGTTGAAAGATCTCTCCAATCTTTCAATCTGTATAGAGCTGCTTAATTCCAAAGAAACTGACCTTTGTTCTTGATATTCCAAGGGGGGTGGGAGTCTTTACCCATCATTTTTCTAAATTATTATGAGCCAATTAAGCAGCAGTTCCCACTTTATATCTTGAAATCAGTCCACAAGAACCGTGGGGCTGGAATTCTGCAAGGCAGCTACCTGGGCTCAGTCTTCAATTTGTATTCAACACTATTTATGGGTCTCCAATCCCAAAGAGATGCAGACTTTGGAACAGCTGTTTTTAATTCATGTAATAAGGTAGATATTTATCCATAAATGTGGATGACAAAGACCAATGAGAACTGGTTCCTAACTGAAGTAGTTTTAAGTTTGCACTCCCTCCCCCGCCTACTTGATGTCAAAATTTCTTCTAAGGGTTCCATTGTGTCACTCTTAGAAATTGGCAGGAATAGTCAGAGTTGTGCCTAATCATGATTGATATCCATAGTGCACAGGATTCCTGTCAAAAACCTAGAACACGGGTGTCAAACTCTCGGGGTCATGTTGCTGTCATGTGATATTTCGTGAAGTTTCTCCCATTTGCAGAGCTGGGGTGGGCGTGGCCTGTATGTGATGCAACCGACCCAGTTTGACACCCCTGATCCTAGAAGGTTTTGAAATTGCAAATTTAAAACTCCTATTTGTTAGTTCACAAATCTCCCATCAGAGAAATTCAATGACAGTTGAGTATTAATGGTTATATAAGCTCCTCCTTCATAATTAGGATTTCATGTTGTTTAGATGCAGAACATTCATGTTTGCTTGTTTGACCATTTACAGAAAATGAAAGGACATCTCAGGTTATTAAACATTGCATGTGCTGCAAAAGCAAAGTGGAGGCAAGTCACCTTGCAAAAGCCTTCTAGAGAGTCACCACTTTTCTTCAGTCTTCTTGGAGGGAGCGAAAAAGGTTTTGGTATTTTTGTAGAGTCAGTGGAATCAGGAAGCAAAGCAGCAGAAGCTGGGCTTAAACGTGGTGATCAGGTGAGTTTAAATTTTAAGTTATAGATTTAATCTATTTTGTTAAATGACACACAGATAGGCATACACATTCAGCTGAATATACGGACCAAGAAATTTTCTGTTGGTTTCAGATGCCCCTGCTCCCCCCCAAATACATTATCCTTCCAATCATAACTAGAAAACTTTGTTAAACTGTGGCTTTCATTTCTTAGTGAAGCCAAACTATTAGATCTCTTTCTTATGTGTACCGACCAGGAACTTGCCAATATACAGCAACAACAAACCTTGGTTCACAGCTAAACTTAAGCAGCTACGTCGTTCCAAAGAGGAAGCCTATAGAAAAGGTGATAAAATGCTGTACAATCAGGCCAGAAATGTATTAACAAGGGAGATCAGAGCAGCAAAAAGAAGCTACTCTGAAAGGCTAAAGAATCAGTTCTCAACAAATGAACCAGCAAACATGTGGAGAACTCTTAAAAATATCACTGGTTATATGGCAAACCACCTTCCCAGGCTGAAGGAAATCAGCAACTGGCAGATGACCTGAACATGTTTTACTATAGGTTTGAAAGGAAACTACAGCCACCTATCTCCACAACCCCCATCTCAGACACACCAAAAACAGCCAAGCCTCCTACAACTGACTCCATACCATTGGGTTCACAACCCCTAGTGATCACAGAAAATGAAGTGCAAGACCTATTTCACAGACAGAAGCCAGGAAAAGCTCCAGGCCCAGACAAGATAACTCCTTCTTGCTTAAAAGTCTGTGCTGACCAAATGGCCCCCATCTTCACCCGAATCTTCAATAAATTGCTAGAGATGTGCTATGTTCCTTCTTGCTTCAAATGCTGTACTATCATCCCAGTGCCGAAGAAGCCCACCATCAAGGATATGAATGACTACAGACCAGTTGTTCTAACATCTTTTGTTATGAAAACCTTTGAAAGGCTAGTGCTGTCCCACTTGAAAACCATCACGGATCCACTGTTAGACCCCCTGCAATTTGCATACCGAGCAAACAGATCAACAGACGATGCTGTTAATATGGCTCTGCACTACATCCTACAACATCTTAAATCTCCAAAGACCTACGCAAGGGTCCTCTTTCTAGACTTTAGTTCAGCATTCAATACCATCATTCCAGACACTCTTCTAACTAAGCTGAACCAGCTAGTGGTACCTGAACACACTTGTAAGTGGATCATAAGCTTCCTAACAAACAGGAAGCAGCAGGTGAAGCTAAGGAGAATCACATCAGATACCTGTACAATTAGCACAGGGCCTCCCCAAGGCTGTGTGCTCTCTCCACTTCTCTCTATATACCAATGACTGCAACTCTAATGATCCATCTGTTAAACTACTGAAGTTCGCAGATGACACAACAGTGATCGGCCTCATTCGAGGCAATGATGAATCCGCATACAGACAGGAGGTTGAACAACTAACCTTGTGGTGTGACCGGAACAATTGAACTGAATACACTCAAAACCGTAGAAATGGTGATAGACTTTAGGAGAAACCCTCTCATACTTCCACCTCTTACAATACTAGACAACACAGTATCAACAGTAGAGACCTTCAAATTTCTAGGTTCTACCATATCACAAGATCTAAAATGGACACCTAACATCAAAAACCTCATCAAAAAAGCACAACAAAGAATGTTCTGTCAGAGTTACGCAATAAATCAGAAGCTTCAAAAGATAACTGCATTTTGCTGATTCAAATAACTTCTTTATAAGTAGAATAAAACATTAACAATACCACACTTTGTTTCAGATCACATGTTGAGATGTTTTCACAGCAAGCTTTAATGGTGGACAGACTAAACCACACCCTTCTTCTTGCTAAGTTTCTGGACATGCTCAAAAAACACTTCAGCCTGATTGGCTGACTCAATCACATGGCTCTCCCAGTCATGAATATTCCAACACTCCTCCCTTCATTACTGGGAGAGACACCAGACCTATTGGATTTAAACATTTCAATTTTAATTCTTCAGTGACCTTTATTTGAAGACCCAAATTCACAGTTCCCTTCAAATACCTGAGAATTCTTTTCACACCCATCCAATGCAACTTTGTAGGTGTAGCAGTAAAGCGACTTAAGATGCTCACTGCACAAGCTATGTCTGGTCTGGACCACTGTGACAGATATAACAAACTCCCTATTGCAGAGTGATATATCTCCTGATCACAGGCTTCACTTTTATCCTCACCCAAACTATTGTAAAAATCTGTGCTCATAGGTGTAGGAGCAATATTACAATCTTTCATGTTATATTTCTCTAATAATTGTTCAATTTTTCTCCTTTGACTGAGAATATAACCACCTTTTTCAGTTTTTTGTATCTCTACACCGAGATAATTCTTTATTTCTCCCAAATTCTTTAATTCAAATTTCTTTTCTAACTTATTAGCAAATTCTTTAACTTGTGATACATCCTTTGCAATGAAACAAAGATCATCCACAAATGCTAATAGTAGACAATTCCCACCTTGTAACTTTCCAGTGTATATGCAACCATCAGCTTTGCAACTCTTGAACCCAAGACCTTTCAATGCAGTATCTAGACAGATATTCCAATTTCTGGCTGACTGCTTCAGCCCATAAATGGCCTTGTTCAATTTATACACCATGTTAGGTTTTTTATTTTCATACCCTGGCGCTTGAACCATATAAATTTCTTCCTCTAATTCAGCATTGAGAAATGCAGTGGTTATATCAAAATGCCAAATTCTATGCCTGTATGCTGATGCTAATGCCAGTGCTAGTCTTATGCTCTCAGCTTTTACAGTTGGCGCGAACACCTCATCATAGTGCACATTCTTTAATTGAGAAAAACCTTGTGCCACCAATCTTGCCTTATACTGTACTTCACTATTGGGTAATACCTTTTTCTTATATACCCACTTACATCCTACAGCTTTCGTACCCTGTGGCAAAGTCACAGATGTGAACACTTCATGATCGCCCATGGATTTCATCTCTTTATCCATGGCTTCCTTCCACTTTTCTTGTTCAACTTTTGGTAATGCCAATACTTCCTTATAGTTTCTTGGCTCATACCACACATTACACACTTTAACTTTACTGGTAGAATACCTGTCTGGCGGTACCCCTCTGTTACTACGCTCTGACCTACGTGGCATTGCCTGTACTTGTGTTTCAAGCTTTTCTGTCTTCATATCTTGTTCAGACTCTCCTCCCTGAACATAGACACCTTCAGTAAATGATTCACCATCATTACATGAGTTATTGTCACTAAGTGGATCACCGTCGCTAAGTGGATCACCGTCACTAAGTGAGACATTTTCAGAATTTGCATCAATTCTGTTCCAATTTTGTTCTGCAAAACTAGCAGACCTTGAAATCACTATCCTTTTACTTCCATCGCTAAAGCGATACCCTTTTGAGCCTGGCTCATAGCCCACAAATCTGAGCTTTCTAGCCTTTTGTTGTCCCTTTCTTCTGATTGCCTTTGGAATATGTACCCAAGCAGTACTTCCAAATATTTTTAAATGTGCTAGAGAAGGCTTTCTCCCATATAGCATTGCATATGGAGTATTATTGATGGATGAACTCCACAACCTATTTACTAAATAATTGGCAGTCAGTATGGCTTCACCCCAATATGACCTGCTCATACCAGAATCCTCCAGTAATGAGTCTTTCATTGTTTGCAAAACACCATTCCTCCTTTCAGCCACTCCGTTCTCTCCCGGTGTGTAAGGATTTGTGCGCCTGTGTCTTATTCCCAATTGTCTCAACCATTGTTGAAAATTTGTTGACATAAACTCAGCACCTCTGTCAGTTTGCAACTGACATACCTGTTGTTTGTACCTTCTCTCTACAAAGCTTAACCATTGCTTAAATTGCTGTAGCACCTCTGTTTTACTCTTAAGTAAGTAGCAAAACCCAAACCTGCTGTAGTCATCCACAATGACCAGCGCATACTTTGCTCCTCCCAAACTGGCTTGCATAGGCCCAATTAAATCAGCATGCACCAGTTCTAGAGCTCTTGTGGTTTGTCTTGTGCTAAACTTGCTCACTGGGAATGCTTTGGATTTCGATGCTTTGCATACTGCACAATCCAAATATGCCTTACATCCCTTCAAATCTAATCCTTCTGCAAATTCTTTCATTTGTTGAACAACCTTAAAATTAGCATGACCAAGTCGTCTGTGCAGAAGATGAACACATGAATTATGTTCTGCTACATTTTTAAATATCTGGGAACAATGTGGGACCTTTTGTCCCTGCAATACATAAAGATTATCCTCTTTTATGCCCTGTGCACAAACATTCCCATTTCTTTGGATGATACACTTCCCATTAACAAATGTGGTTTCATAACCTTGCTTGTCTAAACTAGACACACTTAACAAATTATGTTCCATTTCAGGTACACATAACACATCAGTAAACCTGGAGTCCAAATATGGAATTTGCACATCGCCTCTTCCAATGATTTTAGCCCTTTGACCATTGGCTAAGGCCACTTCTTCATGGTTTCCTGGGAAAAATCTGGAAAATAAGTCAGAATTATTAACAATTGTTTGACTAGCCCCACTGTCAATCAACCATTTGTCTCTATTGTTATTATAACAAACTTTTGCAACTGCAATCTGTCCTTGCAAATAATGTCTCTTGTCTTGCATATTTCTTCTCTGTGCACAGCTTTTCTGCAGATGATTGGTTTCTCCACAAATGAAACACGCTTTCTTATCTTGCTTGCAGAATTGTTGCTGTGTAACTTGATCTCTCCTGCCTCTGCTCTCCTCTTGTCTGCAGACATCTCGGCTGTTGCTAGAGATAGGCAGCCTGTGGAAAATTTTGCTGGAGACTTGCTGTAAATTTCCACTGTACTCCTTGTTGGGCCCCCGCCTGTGGAATTTTCCATCAGCATGGCTGAAAAGCCTTTTCTCATATTCATTCAATAAACACGATTTCAAAGCCTCCAAATTCAAATCTGCTTCTGGCTTACTTTCAAAAATAGCTGACGCAGTCTCCCAGCTCTGATCCAAACTATTTAACACTAATAAAACTTTCTGGGACTCTGGAAACTTTACTCCACGTTGCTCCAATTCTAGAAAATTAGACTGCATTTTCATTAAATGATCTTCCATAGAATCTCCTGTCTGCAAACTCATTCTGAAAAGCTTTCTTGAAAGTTGGACCACATTACACGCAGAAACATTGACATGTACTGCTTTCAATTTCTGCCATATTTCTTTTGCAGACTTTAATTCAGCTACATTTAAGAATTGATCATCCCCCAGACTTAACAGAAGATAAGCCATAGCTTTGTCATGAGCCTTTTGATCTGCTGCTCCAAGCACTTGTGGGGGGTCTGCTACTATGTCCCATAATTCTTTTGCTTTCAAAAAACATTCCATTTTTGCAGCCCAAATTAAATAATTTTTCTTCCCCAATTTAGGTATTGGACTGTCTTTAAATTCCATAGCAGCAGCCATCCTGCTTTATTTTTCTTCTCTGCCTGTTCCTTTAACAACACAGACAGCTTCTTATCAGCTTTAAATTACAATGCAGTTTTAACTTTACTTCTTGAGCGATTCCTGGGCCCATAACCTGTCAGAGTTACGCAATAAATCAGAAGCTTCAAAAGATAACTGCATTTTGCTGATTCAAATAACTTCTTTATAAGTAGAATAAAACATTAACAATACCACACTTTGTTTCAGATCACATGTTGAGATGTTTTCACAGCAAGCTTTAATGGTGGACAGACTAAACCACACCCTTCTTCTTGCTAAGTTTCTGGACATGCTCAAAAAACACTTCAGCCTGATTGGCTGACTCAATCACATGGCTCTCCCAGTCATGAATATTCCAACATGTTCTTTCTGCACCAACTCAGAAAGCTCAAACTGCCCAAGGAGCTGCTGATACAGTTCTACAGAGGAATTATTGAGTCTGTCATCTGCACCTCTATAACTGTCTGGTTCGGTTCTGCAACCCAACAAGACAGGCACAGAGTTCAGAGGATAATTAGAACAGCAGAAAAAATAATTGCTACCAACCTGCCTTCCATTGAGGACCTGTATACTGCACGAGTCAAAAAGAGGGCTGTGAAAATATTTGCAGACACCTCACATCCTGGACACAAACTGTTTCAACTCCTACCCTCAAAACGACGCTATAGAGCACTGCACACGGGAACAACCAGACACAAGAACAGTTTTTCCCCGAACGCCACCACTCTGCTAAACAAATAATTCCCTCAACACTGTCAAACTATTTACTAAGTCTGCACTACTATTAGTCTTCTTATCGTTCCTATCACCCATCTCCTCCCACTAATGACTGTATGACTGTAACTTTGTTGCCTGTATCCTTACAATTTATATTGACTGGTTCCTAATATGATTTGATTGCTTATTTGTACCCGGACTATCATTAAGTGTTGTACCTTATGATTCTTGACGAACGTATCTTTTCTTTTATGTACACTGAGAGCATAGGCACCAAGACAAATTCCTTGTGTGTCCAATCACACTTGGCCAATATTCTATTCTATTCTATTCTATTCTATTCTATTCTATTCTATTCTATTCTATTCTATTCTATTCTATTCTATTCTATTCTATGAGAAAAAAATAACTGAATCTAATGATGTTTAAGATGAATAAAATGTGATTTTGTAATCACATTTCAAGTTCAGTCTGAGCCAATAATGAAGTTATCAAGTACTAAAGTATTTGAGAAGCATGGTGTCTTACAGGCTTAACTTGTTTGTGTTATTCTATAGGTAATGGAAGTAAATGGGCAAAACTTTGAAAACATTACATTTTCAAAAGCTACTGAAATCTTGAGAAACAATACTCATCTTTCCATCACTGTCAAAACAAATATTTTTGGTGAGTATCTTGGAGAGATGTTGACCAAGATCCTAAGTGCAGTTAATTTTTTTAAAAAAACTCTTCCTTGGAAGAAAGGGACTGGATTTTTAAATGATAAAATAAATGTGGGGAACTTTCTAATCCAATACAACAGGTAAATATCATAGCAGTTAAGACTGCAAGCTGTAAACAGCCTAATTCACAGGCTTGCTGTGATAAGGACCACACTTTTTTTTTAAGCTGGACTGGCATACAGTAATTTGAGCATGATTCACTTTCAGAGTTACTTCCAGATATTTCAGTTGAGCTCAGAAATACCTTTTCCTTTATGTACTCCATCAGAGATGTGCAGTGTATACACTTCACATGTATACACTGCACATCTCCATCATCTTCATCATTGTCTAGAGCAGAGGGTGTCAAACTCAATTTCATTGAGGGCCGCATCAGGGTTGTGTTTGACCTCAGGGGGGCCAGAGTGGGCGTGGCCAGCTTGAGGTCACTCATGTCGGGTGCCTGTAGTGGCCCAAGCACTCTGCCAGAAAAAACAGGCTGGCGAGCTGTTTTCGGCTGCCACGGCCTCCTGCAACCCTTTGCCAGCGAAAACAGAGCTTGGGAGGGCCCTCCTAAGCTCCATTTTTGCTGGCAGAAGGTTGCAGGAAGCCATCGCAGCTGAAAATGGAGCTCGCTAGCCCGTTTTCGCTGGCAGAGGCACCATGGGCGGCTCCTTCGCTGTTTCCAGGGCGGCCCCGCGGGCCAGATCTAAGCACCCTGTGGGCTGGATCCGGCCCCTGGCCCTCGAGTTTGACACCCTTGGTCTAGAGCAGTGGTCTCCAACCTTTCTGGCTCGGTGAACTGGCAGAGGTGGCAGCAACGGCGGCAGGAGGGTAGAAAAGGGGATTGTTTCATGCATGTATATGCCACTTTCACAAATGCAGCTTTGCCCACCATTTCTGCGGCCCGGTTCCAAACTGGCTGTGGCCCGGCAGAGGGCTGCAGACTGGGGGTTGGGGACCTCTGGCCTAGAGCACTTTTAGGATGGGCAGAACTAAAGCATTGTGGGAAGGAATTTAAGGTATGAGGTTTAAGACACCTATTTCACTCCTTCAGCCTCCCTCTTCAAAATTATGAATTCTCTCGTGGTTGTGTATGCTATGAAGTTACCACTATTAAAATAACATCTTAATTTTTTTGATCCATCTAATCTAGATTAATATAACATCATTAGCCATAACTTCTGGGACAGGTGGATGCTTAATTATTTAAAAATAAATGGGTGGTCATCAGCTGGAAAAGTTCAGTAAAACTGTCATCATGCTACACATCATCAGATTGGCACTAATGTACAGCAAAATTTCTATAGAGATAATTTGATAAGTTTTACTATTGTTCTCTTTGATTTACTATGAATTTTAAATACCTTTGATACTAAACACAGTTTTAAACAAGCACTGTGTTCTAATAATATTTTCTACATTTTTACAGTATTCAAAGAACTACTTAGTAGGATAGGACAGGAGAAAAATGGAGTTCCACATATTCCCAAAATAGCAGAAAAGAAAAATAATCGCTACTCCATCCCAGATATTCCTGGAGATGTGGAACAAATGTTTCCACGTGAGAAAGCAAACAAGAAAATGAAAGCGAACACTGTGTCTGGAGGAAGAAACAGAATCAAGAAAATTTTAGACAAGACACGATTCAGTATCTTGCCTCCAAAACTATTCAGGTATGATAAAATATTACACTTTTTTCCCCAAGGGAACTGAAAATGTTTTGAGGTGTGGTAAAATGAGTACTACTGCTGATCCAACTTTGTACAGTCTTTTATCCAGTCAACCCTTTTATTTAGTCCTTGAGATTTTTAAAGGAAGTCCCCGTTTATCAAATTCTTCAGCTGTAGTACTAATGAAAATTAGAATGTTTACACTAAAGGACCCATTTTCACTATTCCAAGTAGGATAGTATCAATACATATGCAAGAACATAATGTCTAGATTTAGAAACTGAATTAAAAGTTATCCTTGTGTTAGGATCTTATTAGCATTCAGGGGAAGGTTTCAATTCAGTGTTTTGTAGAAAAGGAATTTGCACTCTTTCAGGTTACAGGTAATGATGGTATATGGGGTAAATTTTCTGTTGCTAAGCACCGTGGTCATAAAGCACAAGGTCTCATGACTGTGCTACTTAGCAACAGCAGCTCTGGCAGTCCCTGGTTAAGCAAGAAACATGTGGGTCATTAATGAGGAACTCAAATTAAACTCAGCTTCCTGCCAGCTTCTACATTGACTTATAGAGAAGGTCACAAACTCTGGTCACATGCCCATGGAGCACTGCATCGGTTGAAAATCTGGACCAAATGCTGAAGGCGCAGATCACAGTTATATGGGGTGCTGCTCTGGCTAGAACTTCAAGGACTCATAATTACCCTTGTTCAGTGCCATTGCAAACATAAATGGTTGCTGAATGAGTAGTTGTTAAACAAGGACCACCTGTATCATAGTTTTGTTTTTTATACCAATTCTAAGAAGGCCAAGTAGAATAAATGTTACTCGGGTGGGTTCTAACTTACCTTGATGCCGGTTCGCTTCCTCCCGCGCTGCGTGGCTGCGCCTCATGCAAAGAGCACGCGCACATGCACAGTGGAAAAAAATCCAACCCCACCCCCAAACCAAAAACAACAAGATGGCGACCGCATGCACAGTGCCGGAAACTCGGCTTCTTCGCAAGTGCAGAAGAAAAAAAAAAACCGGGAAAAAATTCCCAAAAAATAAATAAAAGAAAAAAGAAAATTCTGAATTTTTTTTTTAAAAAGATGGTGCCGCCCATGGACCGGCACCAACTGAACCGGCTCCGTGACATCACCGGGCGAACTGGTCCGAGCTGGGAGGAACCCACCTCTGATGTTACTACTTAATCTATTTCTTAATTTTATCAACAATATGAGTGTTTCTATACAAGGAATATTTCCATCTGTGTCTCTAATATCCAGACTTATAGCACTTCTAAGTACCTTTGAAGTTTCTCCATCAGTTATGTCTTTATTAAAACAATTTCTTTTCTGGATCATCTATATTGACAGCTTTCTAATACTCTCTTACAGTGATGGGAGTGTAAGCCAGTCACAAGATGACAGCATTGTGGGAACAAGACAGTGCAGACACAGTTTGGCAATTATGCCTATTCCTGGCACTCTTTCATCTAGCAGTCCTGATCTCCTGCAACCCACAACTAGCATGTTGGATTTTTCGAATCCTTCAGGTAAAATAAGTCTCTTTTTACTGTGATATGTGTCTAAAGTTCATCTTCTATTGAAAAAAAGTGCCTTAGTTGTTAATGGTTGTTTGTAAATCAGTATTATGAGTAATATTATGAGTTCATTAATGGCGTATTTTGCCAAGATTATAACCCACCTAAAACTAATGGACTCTGGGCAGTGCAATCAAGTCAGTTGTAAAATAGAAGAATGAAAGTAAAAGTATAACATAAAGTAATATTAAAAGCCATTAATAAACTTCATCATAGATATCCTTATCCTTTAAGATATCCTTAAAGCCAGCTACTCTAGTTGTAAGGGACAAACTCACAATAGAGCAAAATTGCTTTTACTTGTTTTATAAAATATTATCAGGATTGGATGCACTTAGAGAGGGATATTTGATAACATAAAAGGCATGTTAAGAATACCTGATGTTCAAGCAGAGGGATGCTGCAACAAGCTGCCCTCTCTTGATAGTAGGATTGAATGGGTTTGATTCTGGCATAGTATTTTTTGACATGTCCTGGAGTTGCTCCATTTAGGGCTTCCCAGGTAAATATCAACAGTTTGGAAACTGGGTACAGAAGCCAAAGAACCTAGAATTCATACACTAATTTGGGGAGTAATGTGATTCAATCAAGAATAACTACCACAGTTGATGTTATTGTTCAGATATTGATGGCATACTTACATGATTACTAATATCTTTAATTTACAGATTGTACTAAAAGTCAGATCCCATAGGCCAGATACAATACAATGTGTTTATTAATACTTTTTTTCAGAGAAAAATGTACTGTACTTAGGAATGTTAAAAAGGTTATGCATTGGAAAAATAAAATGTTTAAAAGAAAATGGCAACTAAATTGAACATTTAATGTAATTTACATAATAAATTGGCTGTGGGACCTGACTTTTGGTACACTCTATAATATAATTTGTAGAATCTTGAGAATATAAAATACTGAGAATTAGGTGTCTGCTAATTCCATAATAGACAAAATTATGTAAAATATTTTCTTAAAAGAAAGTGCATTATCACAAAATGCCTAAACTGGAAAGGAAGAACCTATGGCCTTTTAGATGCTGCTGATCTACTGTGCCTTATCATGCATTTTGGAAGTTCTGTTTCACCAATATCAGGAGGCTACAGGTTCTCTGCTCATGCCATACAGCAGTCTTAAAGTGTGGTCCTAGGACCCCAGGGGGTTCCCCAAGACTCTGCCAGGGTCTGTGAAATCAAAATTATTTGCCAGCCTATGTTGAAAATAAATAAAATTCCAAAATCCTATCAAATAATTGTGAGAAATGGTAGTAATTTGAATTTTTAATGCAGTAAATATCCAAGATAATCCATGGGGGAGGGGAAGTTCTTTTGAGGTCCTCCATAATGGTTAAAAGTAGCAAGGAGAGTCCTGAGAGAAAAAAATTAAGAAACATGGATTACGGTATTTTTTGGGGGGGGGGGGCTTTGAAACAGACAAACCATTCAATTCAATTTATAATTATTTGTTTATTACCAGTCACATGTGTTAGATAATTTCTGCTCTAGAGGCTATTCAATAATTTGCAAGCTTGTGAGCTCCTGTCTAAACTCATTCCCAAGTGTAGGTCAGGTTTTTTTAAATCTCATATCTGTTTTCATATTGATTCCTGGCAAGTTTATGAGAGAGTGAGTGAGTGAGCGAGCGAGTGAGCTCTATAAAAACGCCTTTGACCTGCTTGTGTTTCTGTATATTGTTTATATTTTTATCTTTAAATACCATTTCAGTACCATTTGTGTGCATAAGAGAAACCAGTCTGGTATATTGGTTAAGGCAACAGGTTAGACACCAAGAGACTGGGAGTTCCTAGTCCAGCTTTGAGCATGAAGCCAGTTGGCTGACCTTTGGCCAGTCACTCTCTCTCAGCCCTTGTAGGGAGGCAATGGCAAACCACTTCTGAAATCTTTCCAAGAAAACAACAGCAACTCAAAGGGAGACACAAACACTTGTTTGACTTGTACAAAACATTTAGATTTTTATTACAGGAAATTATGTACATGTTTTTATTCGTGGCATAACATCTAGATTCTGACTTTCCCCCTTTTTTCATTCTGCAGCAGTTGGCTTTTACTGTAAGTATCCCAACATCCCAACGGATATTTTTTTAAATGTGAATATTTTAATAGTAGCATTTATTGTTTGTCGCCCACCTCATCTCAAGGCTTCATTGATTACACTATTTCAGATAGTAGATTTCAGTGTTGCTCTATGTATTGTTTTTAAAGCTACCATGTCAGGAAAACAAACATTTAGACAAGTCTTCTAATTTTTTTTTCTGTATGTAGGGAAATTGTTTTTATATGAATAGAGATTATGAATACGGTTCTCTCTTTTAAATCTGCAACTGAAATACAGTGAGAAAGTTTCATCCTTACATTTTCTTTGCATATTTGAATCAGATTCTAAGATGGAACCGTGCTTGGCTATTGTGTATCATTCTGTAAAGGTTATTTTATAAATTCAGTCTTTTGCAGGGAGTTTGTATATTCATGTGTGTTCAGAGTAGAAACATTAGAAGAAAATAAATGTCAGTCCATTTAAATTATATGCCCTTGCGCTATCTCTGTGGGCTTTTCCAAACCAGAAGACATATCATGTAGCAAAGCTGTTTAACAAAGAATGAATTATCCATAAGGAAAAAGCAATCAATACATTATACTTGAAGTTTAGTAAGCTTTATTGATTTATGAGACACTTATTTCTTCTCATAATCCATGTCAGGTTAACAATTACAGTTCTTTCATTGGTAACACTATAAAGCAAAGTATAAGATAAACAATAACCTAGTTGATAGCCATTAGGAGGAGTAAAACATCCAAAATAGTTACAGGCTTTTAAAAGGCTTTTTAAAAGGGGTTTAGATCTCAGAGAAATGACGTGCACTTTCTTTATCCAAGAACAAAATAATAAATACATGTTTTTGGAAAGTATTTTATTGCAAGTCAGTTTTCTATAAAGGCTAAAAAAAAGAAATATGTATAATTAAGAATAGAAATAATACATTATTCATGGAAATAAGTTAACGTGTTAACTCTTCTGTTTTAATCTCAGACATTCCTGATCAGGTTATAAGAGTCTTCAAAGCTGATCAACAGAGTTGTTACATTATCATCAGCAAAGACACTACAGCAAAAGAAGTTGTAAGCCACGCAGTACATGAATTCAATTTGACAGGAACCCCAGAGACCTATTCTCTGTGTGAAGTTTCTGTGAGCGCTGAAGGAGTCATCAAACAGAGAAGGCTTCCCGACCAGTTCTCAAAGTTAGCAGACCGAATTCAGCTCAATGGGAGGTAAATATTTCATTTTGCAATTGAGATAGAGAAGAAAATACTAAAAAGAGGCAGCATTTCTAACCGTAAACAGATTTTATTGCCGTTGATTTGATACATAGTTGCCAGATTATGTTAAGTAAACCAAAGTAAAAACGAAGTGTTACATCAACATATATTTTATAATTAAAATATAGATAGCTCACAACATGAAGTATAAAAATCACAACAACAAAATAATAGCTGAGAAATACTATACCAGAGATAAAAATATTGACTTAACCTAGCTCTAACCTTAAGATTGTACACTAATGCACTCCAAAAAGGAACATGGTTTCTGGGAAAATGAAAAATCTGCTTTAGAAGTAACTCCCAGAGAATAAATGTAGCCATGGCAAAATAGTGTAGGCATTTAATAGTGTTTTTGTGGAAGGTCAATCATACTTTATATGAGTAATTTATATAAAAGCCTTGTGATTGGTAATGAAGAGTAGTGGGGAAAAATACCCAATCTCTCCATTTGTATTAATGAACTTTTCTCCTATCCTTTCCTTCATTCTACAAATCTGCATCTAACCACAGTAATGTAAAGGGATATTGAGGGCAGCAGGGTGAAAAGGGAATATTTTGTCTTTGATAGAGGCAGTTTCTTCAGTGTTATTTAGCTCATTACGTTGCACTAGAATTCTGCAGAGTTATTAACTGTATTAAATCATATATGCTTCTCACTGTATTTTTAGGTATTATTTGAAAAATAATATGGAAACGGAGACACTCTGCTCGGATGAAGATGCTCAAGAATTGCTAAGAGAGAGCCAAATCTCACTTTTACAGCTGAGTACTATTGAAGTGGCTACTCAGCTTTCAATGAGAGACTTTGAATTGTTTCGAAACATTGAGCCTACCGAGTATATTGATGAGTTATATAAGCTGTATTCTAAAACAGGAAATACGAACCTGAAACAATTTGAGGATGTTATTAATCAAGAAACATTCTGGGTTGCTACGGAAATTCTATCTGAAACAAATCAGCTGAAAAGGATGAAGATTGTAAAACATTTCATAAAAATCGCTCTCCATTGCAGAGAATGCAAGAATTTCAACTCTATGTTTGCTGTTATTAGGTTGGTTATTTTCTTTTAAAAAATAAAAGAGGAACAGGAAACCGCAAGTGGAATCTATGTGGATTTGAAGATCATAGACTTTATCCAACAAACTGAAAAGTTATTTGTAGAGTTAAGATGAACATGATACCTAAATATTTATTTATTATTAGTGATATTAGTGAAATTTTAGATTTAGCTTTTAGTTGTGGATACTTAGATGTATGGAGTAGAAATCCATTTGCAGGCCTCTAATAGTTTTTGTTTGATTTTTACTTCTCAAACAGTAATAGCCCCATGAGGTTGGCTGATCTTGAAAATTAATGCCTGCCCGCAGCTCCTGTTGGAGTGATTGTGCTCTATGGTGCCAGTCTGCGGCCCCTGAAACCCTGCCCCCACTCCTTAGCATCCACCTGTGGCACCCACGCATCCTGTTCTCTCCCCAGTGCTCCTTGCATAGGACTTCCTTCTTGTTTAATGATTGGTGTGCTCCTGGGGTTATGACAGCAACTGGGAATGTTGGGATTTCCATTGCTGAATGTTGCAGTCATGTGACATTGCACTTTACAGTTGCATCAATTGGCAATATAAATTCCAGTCCCAATTGCCATGACAATCCAAGCACTTTCTGTAGTGGGGTTGTGAGCTAGACTTGGAAACGGGTTGCGGGGTGAGGTGAGGAAATCCCAGAACAACTTCCGCATTATTGCCAAGAAAATGGACATGTCCATGTAATCCTGAAAAGTTGAGCTTGACTCAAAAGGATCTTTGTATTTGAAAATATTAACAATCAGATCTACTTAGTTTTTCATTTTGGTAGAAATTATTTATACATAAATGCTGCCAATATGATTTAAGTATTCCAGAGATTACAAACCACAGTTCTGTCACTATTTTTAATAATAAAAGCCAGTTTGGTGTAGTGGTTAAGGCATCAGGCTAGAAATTGGGAGACTGTAAATTCTAGCTCTGTCTTAGGCACAAAGCTATGTGTCTTTGGCCAGTCACTTTCAGCCCTAAGAAGAAGGCAAGGGCAAACCACTGCTAAAAAAGAACCTTGCCAGGAAATCTGCAGGGCTTGTCCAGGCAGTTGCCAAGAGTCCAAATGGACACAAAGGCATAAAATAATAATAATAATACTTTGGCAAGAGTTTTAAGGCTATCCAGAATATCTGCTTAATCCAGTATTACTATAGCTATTATTTATCACGTCCAGTGTAATATTAACTGCAGTTTGAGGTGGAAATCTATTTTCCACTACAGAGATGTAAGGAAAAAAGAGAATGGTTTTGTTACATTATGGTGGTGCTCCATCACATTGCAAGATCTAAGATTGCAAAATCACATATAAAAGTAAGATGCTGATGTGCAAGAAGTAGTTTTCTCAAAGCTCAGAGGGATTTCCGTAAGTAGTTTTGTAGGAAATTCTTTCTTCCCTAACATTTTCAGGTAGCAGTTGCTGGCTCTCCAACAGAAAGTAGTTAGAGCACCTATGCCCGTGATGGTGAACCTATGGCACACGTGCCACAGGTGGCACGCGGAGGCCTCTCTGCCAGCACACCAGCTGTCGCCCAGCTGAGCTCCACCGTGCATGCCCTTGCGTGCCTCCCATTGGCCAGTTGATTTTCGGATCTCTGTAGCGCTGTTGTTTAATCAAAATGCAGTTAAAACACTATACATGCCATCGAGAATATAACTATATCCAACAGGAACAGGAAGTACCTCACAGGAGCAGATAGAGGTAAATCCTAGAGAGGCAGGAAATACATAACTCATTCATGGAGATGAATGCTAGAGAGGAATAAAGCTGCATACAAGGCCGACATAACACCTGTAACAGAGTAGGCATGCGCAGGAGGGGGGAGAAGGGGGGTGCGGCAGCCCCCCGGCGCCCCTTTTTTTGTCCCAGGAGGTTTTTTTTGTCCCAGGAGGCTTCAGGGAGGCCTGCTAGGCCCAAAATGGGGCGTGGGGGGTCGCATGCGCAGGGGGGCGGGTCGTGCATTGTATTATGGGTGTGGGCACGCGCATGTGCACGCGCGCTGTCATGTGCATGGGCACGCTTTTGGCACGCAAGGACAAAAAGGTTCGCCATCACTGACCTATGCTTTTGTTAACATTTTGATGTTTTAAAAGTATATGTTTTTGATACAGCACATCAGTCTTTAAAAATAAATGTTTTTGATAAAGCACATTAGTACAATACTAACTATTAAATTATTTCTTGCAGTGGTCTTAATCTGGCACCAGTGGCTCGACTCAGAGGTACATGGGAAAAGTTACCAAGCAAATATGAAAAACACCTTAGAGATCTTCAGGATCTTTTTGATCCATCTAGGAACATGGCAAAGTATCGCAATATCCTGAGCAGTCAGAGCATGCAGCCTCCAATTATTCCACTATTCCCAGTGGTCAAAAAAGATATTACATTTCTACATGAAGGTAAGTCTGGACACAACACATTAAAAATATAATGCATTCAGTTATTTTTATTTTAAAGCTCTGTGGCCTACCAAAAACGAATGTCACCTTTCCACTATGAGTAGAGGCCTACCTTTCTCTATGGAATATATTATACTTAGTCGCATAATCAGGTAGTTGTTTAGATTAGATTTGTCATTTTTGTACACCTATTGAGTCCTTCCCAATGACTTGGGATAGGCAGATGTTTTACTATTATTTATTAAACTTGTATTCCGCCTGGCTTCCAAATGTTATGAGGAATAAAGTACGTGTACTTAAAAATGTCTCTTGGATTTGGATCTGTATTTAAGAATAGATTCTTAGACTGAAAAAGTTGAAAATTCTGGGAAAAATAAACATCCCTTTCCCAAACGAACAAGTAGCAGTGGAAATTAAGATAACCCCCTTGCTATCAGTTCCTTTTATTGTTGAAAATTCAAAGGTGGTTTACATCTATTGTTATATGTTATTTTTGCTTGCAACTACTGATTTAAAAAAAATGGGTGTGGGTATTTTGGGATTATGATTGGCACCTCTCCCTTGTCTTAAAGCGTCTTGCGACTTCTTGCTTGCGTTCAAGGATATTAATGTGTTGTGATACATAAAAGAAGTAACTTGACAGCCTCAGAAGTATGTTCAAAAATCTTAAATGTTTTCCCCACATATTTTAATTATACAGGAAATGATTCAAAGGTGGATGGTTTGGTAAATTTTGAGAAACTGAGAATGATTGCTAAAGAGATACGCCAGGTGGTCAGAATGACTTCTGCTAATATGGATCCTGCTGTGATGTTCAGACAAAGGTATGGCATTAGAAATAGAAAAGTGTGGAATATAAATAATTGCATGTTTGTACTTCCATGTTTATCTTTTGTTTAATTTCATTGTTATGTAAATGTGAATGGAAAGCAAACATATATGTTCTGTTAATTTTCAATACTTGCATTGAGGTCTAAAATGCTTATATAGCTAGTAAATCTTTTTTATGTTTGTATATTGCAGTGTATAAAATTTTAGATTAGGAGTCTATCTTGCACAAACTAGATCATAACTCAGCATGTCTAAATTAAATCATTTTTAAATTAATAAATTTGTAACTCAATATATTTTTAAAATAGAACTGTTGGGTCTAAAATTACGTTAAACAGATAGTGTTCATTACCTTCAAACCTTCTACATATGAAAATAGATGAAAAAGGGACTATTTCTAGAAAATTGTACCCACATTTAGCTGGAAGCTCCTCTGCCTGTTGTCCTGTTTCCCAAACGTGGTCCTCGAAGCCCAGATCTTTGTTTTTTGTGTGTTCTGTGTTCACCATATATTCTAACAAGTTTTGTCTCTGTATTCCATTGTAAAAAATTGTTTTACTGGTTTGAAAAGTGTTTTTACCTGATCAAATTTTTCATTTATTTTTCCTGTCTACATGTTTTTCCTTTCTGACTCTCAACTGTGATTTCCCCCCCTTTGCTTTCTTTTTTTAAATACATGCTTCATTGTATATGGCTCTTGGTTACAGGAAGAAGAGGTGGAGGAGTTTGGGGTAAGTGCAGAGATTAATGCAACTAAGACTTAAAGCAAAATTATGCAACTTTTAACATTCTGCATCATCATTAATGCATGCACCTCAACAACAGCATGCATTTTATTAACCCTGCAATACTTTGTTCTAACTATTTCCAAATTTAAGATAACACAGGTTTATGATGACAAATTGGAACCCGGCCATTAATAAATTCAAAATTATATGCAAATTATAGTGATTTTATTTATTTTAAAGTCCTTGAAATTTACCCAATTTAGGCGCAGATAAAATGTTTTTATTGACAGCTGATTTATTCTCCATCCTGGGGTGGAACCAGCCTTCAGGATGGGTAGACCTCGACCAATCAGCTTGAGGACCGAGCCAGTCAATTTGAATAACCTGTAGGATCTGCCTTCAGTTTCCCAGATCTGACTCGGTCCACTCAAGAGGAACGTCGTGGTTGAACTCCAATTTAGGCGCAGATAAAATGTTTTTATTGACAGCTGATATATTCTAAGTGTTGGTTGAAGATTTTAAAAAACATGGACCACACATTTATGTTGTGTTAATGGATATCTAGCACATACACACATGCCAGAACTTTAGAGAACTTCCATAGCTTATAATTTATTTGAAAAATAAGCTTGTTTAATGTTTAGTAGTGGAAAAGGAATGACTAAATGTTGTTGCCATAAGATGTGCCAAGAACGGCCTGTATTGAAGTTGAGAGATGCCCAATTCCCACAGACTAGGACAAGTATCTTCAGGAGCCATGTGTGGCCATGGGTTCATCAGGTATTACAGGCTTCTGTGGAAGTTTAGCTACAGCTTAACCATGGCCATTATGGAAGCGATCCTGCTAAAACAAATGAATTCCAATAAGACACAATGAATTTCTTTCCTAATGTATTTGCACTTGACATATCTGAAATGCCATATTCATGTACATAGAATTTGGCATTATTTACGAAATTCAGCTGTGTTACTTTCATGGAAACAGAATCAGCTCCAATCTATTATATATGTGAATTTAGGGACTATGATTAATTTTCTTTCCATCTTTGTATAAGTAGCAAAAACGTAATGTACTCTACATCTTGAAGTCATATTTAATGTGCTGTAGTACATTATACTGTAGTCTTTTTGCTATCCTGACACAATAGTATGTAATGAGTCCTGTACTAAGACCATCCGGATGTATATCAAAAAATAATAGTCAGTTTGGTCTAGTGATTAAGGTAACAAGCTAGAAACCAGGAGACTGTAGTTCTACTTCTGCCTTAGTTTTGCAAGCCAGCTGGATGACTCTGAGCCAGTCACTCTCTCTTTCAACCCAACCCCTCTCACATGTTGTGAGGAAAATAGGAGGATGAAACTATGTTTGCCGCCTTGAGTTATTTATAAAAATAATAAAGGTGGGATACATATATATATAAATAATATAATATATAATATAGTAATAACTTCCTTTAGATTATTTGTATTGCAAACTTGGAACTTAGTGTTCCCACAGGGATAGTTGAAGTTATTGCAGAAAATGAATAGTTATTTATTCTTGATTGCTTAGAGTAGGAAAACAAGGGACAAAATCTCATTTCCTTCCAACCAGTATAAATGGTTACTTTGCAAAAATCAAAGAACATGAGCTTAATAATATGATTGTTTTAAGAAAAATATGCATGCCAATTTTTATTTGGCGAGCTGTTAAAATATATCCGTAATGTATCCATATCATTCAGTAAATTGGTTTATAATCTTGAATGTTATTATTTAGTTGTTTCACCTTTTCAGCTTGTGGTTTGTGAAATTCCTTATGAAAAATGTGTGCAACATTCTAAACCTGTTGCTTTTTCTAATGTTAATAAATTAGCAATCAGATTTCATAATGTTACAATTTTGCATTTATTTAAACCCATTTCTCCATTATGTGTATTAACTTAACTTTGTATGGCTTGTTAATTCAATATCCTTTTTTTCCTTCCCATAGTTTAGATTCATATATATTATACCTTTACAAAATCTTCCAGCGTTTATTGTTCAGCACAAGTATTTTAAAGGATATGCCATTGAAATACTGCTGTGCTAGAATAAACGCTTCCAAAGTTTGAAAATCTCTTTCATACAGATAAGATACTTTGGTTGATGAATTTACACTCTGTATTTAATATTATGTTTTTAACTTTGAATTGTATAAGCATATCAGAAAGTAATAAATGACTATCTTCCAAAGAAGATTTTGAAGCACATGTTGTACATAGCATCAGCTTGAAATAATTGTAGCCTTGAAATTAGTTATTTTTTTCTTTTCAGAAATATTAAAAGAGAAATCATAAGGAGTCTGAGTACATCTGAAACTTTAATAGCCTTTATCAAAATGAAAAAGAAATCTTTCTGATTTGATCTAAAACTCACATTTTAGAATCTGATATTTGCTCCTCACTTTTTTCAGCTTTCCCAGCTTTACGTTCTAGAAATCAATCATTATTTAGTTTTACTTCTCTCCTTCCATTGCATTGTATGACAGAGGTCCTAAATCATTCTTCATTCCTGTATTGTAATTTAGAGATCTTCGACAGCTTACCAGAACATCCATTATTGATTCTTTTTCTCTTGCCTTTAAAAAAAGGAAGAAAAACTTCAGATTCATCTTTTTTGATTGTAAAATGTTTGTATCTATGCCCTCTTTAAAACATATGTTGGTAGTTTTTAATTACTATTTATTTGACATCTTGGAATAGATGACTTTATTTAATAATAAACTTTTTTTTTCAAACTCTTGCTAGAAAAATATAAAGAACATTCAACACTAATAGAAGAGAATATTAAACATTAAATATGTGCCATACAAATGAGGCCTGTTGCCCTCTGCAAGTACTAGTAATTCCCTTTGCTGAATTTCAGGATCTTGTTGAAGAAGTTTCATGTTGTATAGTTGGATTTTTTAAGAATGTAGGGGTTGCTGGTAGAGAATGTTACTGCAGCTCATGCCAAGTATTATTACTTTATTTAATATTAATCATATTGTTTAAACTGATCAAAGTGAAATCTCAGTTGTACTTTATAATTAAAAAAAGTGGAGGATTGGGAGTTGTAAAAGTACATGGCTTGAAAAGTAATACAACTTGTTTATATTCACAGTTGTTCATATTATATTTTAGATACAATGAGAATAAGTAAAATTGTTCATGTCAAAACATGCTCTGATAATTCAAGCACAAATCATAATCCATACATATAGCTGAGGGGCATTGTATTTACTTTCTCTCCAGCAGTTTCCTCCATTGAACTTCAACACAGAGTCTTCAGTTCCAAGCTTGAAAATTGGCATAAAATAACAAAGAAGATTGTCCAGTAGTACACATAGGTCTTTCATACATAAATCTGTTTATCCCAGGAAATACGTTTGCTCCCTTTGAGAAATAGAGTAATAAATTATAGTAAGTCTCAGGAAACTGTCAAATTAATCTTTCTTGACAGCGATACCATTCAGTTTGTTCATAAAGATGTTAAAAATACTGAACCAATGTTCTGTTATGCAGAATATTGTTACAAGCAACTGAATATAATATGAAGAAGTTTCTCCTTATTTTTGAAATGATGATGTTTATAGTATATTGTCCTTTCAATTTCTCAAGCTCAGAAACAGAATGGAAAAGAAATATAGTTAATAATCGTTTCGTACTTACTTCAGACTGCTGGGCCAGATTACTTTTAATATCACTGAATTTAGAAAAATTCATTTTCCATTACAAACTTAACTCCATATTTAGGTTTTCAGTTCAAGTCTGAAAGGACCCTGGCTTCATTCACTAGGAGGAACTTTTTCTATGTCGTATTTTGCCCAGTTTTTGTTTATTACACTCTTTATTTAATATGTTTTTCTGGATTCTGTTACCGGTTTTGCAAGTTACTTTGGAACAAATGTGTTAACATTCCATCTCTTTTTAACTTGACATCAGCATGCGCTTTTAATAGAAGAACATTTTGCCTCAGTGTTTTCTGCTTTGATTCCTCATAATCATAGCAAATTTAAAACATAATGGCTGTCTTATTTTTCAGGTCACTGAGTCAGGGTAGCACAAATTCAAACATGTTGGATGTTCAAGGAGGGGCTCACAAAAAACGTGCTCGGCGCAGCTCTCTTTTAAATGCAAAGAAGTTGTATGAAGATGCTCAGATGGCCAGGAAAGTCAAACAGTACCTATCCAACCTAAACGTGGAAACAGATGAAGAAAAAATCCAGATAATGTCACTTCAGTGTGAGCCTACATACAGCACTTGTAAGTTAAAAAAAAAAGTTTGAAAGGGGGCGATGTTTTCACTAAATAAATATGCGAGTCATTTAAAACAGAATGTTATACAGAATTTTCTGAAAAGACCTGATCTTTATTATCATGTCATTATTTGACTTTTGATTGAGTGTGCATAAAATTGAAAAGGTTCTTTTTACTAGTAATCTTTGTGTTTGCCAAAATTCTCTTAGTACATTGGACTGTTGCCAAGTTAGCACTTCGCAGAATTAAGGATTAATAAAAGTAACATAGTATGAGTGCCAAGAAAAAGGATGAAATATCATCACAAAAGAACATTAATTATACCATTATAATTGAAAATGGGAAAAATTAGATTTCTTATTTACGTAGATTTAATATGTAAAAAGTATTACAATCAGACATTTAGAATGCATTCATGTATATTACAACAATAATAAAGCTTACATACATTTTGGTAATTAATTCCAAAATGTAGTTTTCAGTTCATATATATGAAGAACAGCAGAAATGCAAAAATGATGTTTGAATGCACAATTGATACTTAATTTTAGAAATTATTTAGTTTTATACTAATGACAGACTGTCAAGCATTACGTGGTATTTAACCATTTTCTTGGAAATGGACCCTGCTTGACGCTGTTCTATTTGTATAAAGTTCAGTAAAGGGTGAATATATTCTATATTTCATTGTAGTTATCCATGTATGCTCCATATTTATTAGCAACATCTTCATAATTTGCAGTAACATCAGGTTTTCAATTAGCTGAGTACTTAGGGCTATATTTTTATTTTTCTAATGTTAAAAACCTTAGTCTCTCAGGAATAAAAAGGATATGAGGAATGTATTGTTCCTGGTAGCATAGCAACAAATGTAGAATTCAATATGTGTTCGTACTTGTGTAAAACGGTAATGAAAAATGAAATACAATAACTAGTTGTGAGTTGAGTATGCCACCTAGTGGAAATATGGATACACCTTTTGAGGAATAAGTACAGTATATTCCTTAGTTTTGCATTCAGATCAGGAAATTGGATTTAGATTTAGTTATAGGAGAGTGGACCTATAGCCATCAGTGGGACTCCATTTAATCATAGTTGTGTTATATTCTCCTGATTTTGATGGCACAGCTTGTTGTATAATTGACTCCAGAGGTACTCCACTCAACATGTCATTTGCTATTTCAGTAGCATCCCATTTAATATTTTAATTGTGATGCTTGGGTGTGTGTTATTCCTTTTCTTTCCAATGTCAGTGACAAAAAATTTAAGTGAAAGACGAGGTACAAAAGCATCAGAGATGTCTCCGATGCCGCTGAGGTCCATTGGCCAAACCACAAAAGCCCACTTACATCAGCAAAACAGAATAAGTCAAGTTCTTCAAGTTCCAGCAGTTAATCTGTACCCCATTCGGAAAAAGGGACCAGCAAAAGACCATGTTGCTTTTAGTGAGTATTTTTTCTACACTGTTCTCTTTGGTGGCTCATACACACAATAAAATATATATTTATAAAAACCTAATATCAAAACATAACATAGCATTAAAAAAAAGAAAGTCTTTCTGAAACTGATCAAAGTTGAATCTAAACTTACAGTTTGTTAGTCTTAACCTCTGCAGTTTTAATCTGCATTGTGCTTTTTGACTTCTAGGAAAAGAGGTTTACAGATGATGTCCAGGAATAATCATCAAATCACCTTGAATATCTATGGAGATTCTCAGTCATCCAGGTCATGGTTGTCCCAAAGGTGTTTTTTCAAAAGGCAATTGGACTTTGTTCTTCCTTGAATACATTTCAAGGAAACTGAACAAGCTTCTTGAATGAGAAGCGAAACGTTTTCAGAGAAAAACAAAGCCCAATTATCTTTTGAAAAAAACACCTTTGGAAAATCATGAGATTTCCTTGATGGAGATATCGTCTTGTCCTCATAACCAAAAGTTCAGTTAGTTAGTTCAGAGAGCTGCATCTCTACCCTATTGAGGTCAGGATTTCTGTTGGTCAAAAAAATATTTTTTCTTCAGTATTTTTTTTTAAAGGCCAAATTAAATAAAACTCTTTAAATTACAACCCATATAATAGGCCAGTGTTGGCGAACCTTTTCGGCACCGAGTGCCGAAATGGGAGCACATGCAAACCAGAAGAGCAGCCACCCGGTGTGCATGCGCGCACTGGTAAGATGATCATCTGGTTTCCGGCGCACAAATGCACACTGGCCACCTGGTCTTCCGGTTTTTGGCATGCATGCACACGTGAAGACCAGCTAGCCGGTGAGCATGTGCGCGCTGGAAACTGGAAGATCATGTGCGCGCCGGGTGGCTGCTCTTCTGGTTTCCAGCGTTGCCGTGCGTATGAAGACCAGCTGGCTGGCGCGCTGGAACCCGGAAAAGCAATGAGCAATGGCTCGCGTGCCACTTCTGGCACGCGTGCCACAGATTCGCCATCATGGTAATAGGCTCTTAGTACTAAAATGAATATGATTAATTTATCTTGTGTGTTTTGCAATTTTGTAAATGTATAAATATATTTTACTGCCTCCTCCCCCCAAAAATTATGTCTTGATCAGATTTACTTGATGAAAGAGTTCAAAAATCATTGAGAGTATCTTGGGAAAACAAAATGAAACAAAACAATCATTTGTGGGAATATTCCAGACTGAATTATAAGCATAAACATTTCATCCATAGTTGCAGGTTCTCCTCAAAAGTCACTTAGTTTATCTGAAGAACCAAGCAGTAAAAAGCACACAGAAGATGACATGTCTGTGGCATCATCGTTGCATTCCAGCCCTCCTGCTTCCCCTCAGGAATCTCCACGCAAAGGTAAGACTGCATCGTGGTTAGTTGGTCTGACTTTGCCTTCTTCAGTACACTCAAGATATTTTAGGCATTTTATATTGGGCCATATTTTAACTGGAGAACAAGATAAGCTTTAATACAGTGGTTCCCAACCTGTGGTACGTGTACCACTAGTGGTACGCGAGGGCCTTCCAGGTGGTACGCGAACACTTTCGGGGTCATGAACGATTTTTAGTTAGTTATTTTTTACTTCACAAAAATGTTTACTGCCTAACACAAGATAATCTGGCAACGATTTGCAACTGTTGCCACACGTCACCCACCTGGTCCCAGCGGCCCGAGAATCCAGTTGCTGGATGCACGGGGCCAAAAAAGGAACGGTACAATTATGGAAATAAAGTGATATCTGATCGAATTTAGTTTCTGTGGAACCAGGTGGTACGTGGCGACTGTACGGGACCTCCAAGTGGTACTCGATCACAAAAAGGTTGGGAACCACTGCTTTAATACATTTATGAAAAGCTTATTGTGTATAGTATCTAAATGTGTTTAAAGTATTTTAAAATAATGCCCAAGATATTTTATGATTGGGCTCAGAGCTTAATGCCTTGGAAAAATTCCTAATTACAGATACATTTGTTATTGATTGCAGTATCCTTCCAAAACTGCTGTGTTCTTCTGTGTTCTTTAAAAATGAATACGTTTAATAAAAGGCAGAGAACTTTGTGTATATTTTTTTGTTTGAATATTTAGTTGGCAAGTTTCATTTCATTGGAACTCGCCAAACTTTACTTCTGCTGGAATTTGTCTCCATAAACATGTGTTTTAGTTTACTTTCTTAGGCTTCTAAGGTTACTATTTTACGTTTGTTGACTGATTATCGTTTTTTGTTGTCAGGATTTTCTCCTTTAAGAATAGGCTTGGTTTGACAAAAGTAGCCCCTGCACTGATTAGCATCTCATGACAGAACTAAAATTAGATGATCTGTCCTTTAACTAATGAAACATCCACAGTTTTGTCACTATCTATTTAACTTCAGGATTGTGTATCTTTCTGTACTTTATCCAAGTGTAACATTATGCATATTGAAGAAAAGCAGTTTATGTGATTTGTTTTACATGTTCTTTTCTTTATAGTTAGTAATTCACAGAGGTCTGAAAACTGCCAGCTTAATCTGTCTGGTTCGTCTTCCTCTCTTGCAAGTGAAACAAGCAACAAGAACAGTGGACATCGCAGCTATGGAATAGGTGGGGCTTATTTGCAAAAGAAAATCCAGCAGATGACTAGCAAGACAGCAGAAAGATCAGTCAGTATCGAAAAGCGAGAAAGTGAGGAGGATAGAGGCAAGCCGGAGCCTTTGTACAAAGCCAGGAAAAGAATGGGGTCCCCCTTTGGAAGATTCAGGGAAAGAAGTAACTCCAGGGAAAGATCAGCGTTCACCTTTCGTATGGAGCCAGCATGCACGCGAGAGAGAGATAGAAGCGAGAAGCAAAAGGACAGGCCCAGTATCGAGGGGCATACAGTCAGCGACCATGGAAACAGTAGCTCACTGATGTGGTTGTGTCCACAATTCAGACCAAAAAGAAGGAAGACACTATGACATGTCATGTCATTCAGCTCATGGCATTGCTGTGCCCTGATTTTTATATATGTTAAATATTTTCTGTTTATCGTTCTCATTCTCCCCCCCCCCTTGAGATGGAAATGGCCAGATGATAAATATTTTTTTCTATATCTTGTTCACTTTGAATATTAATATGAATCTATTAGTAGAAGTGGGGGGGGGTGCATTTGCCTCTCTTTAGACTATTTAGAAAAAAACATGCCACAAATTCTGATGGTGATCTCTGAGCACTGATTGTTCCAGCTATCTTTTAGGAAACCAAGCTTAGCCCTTCTTAAGTATTAGGTTATGACTTTCTTTCCATGGAGCTTGGTTAGCTTTATGTATCAGGAAAAAAGTCAATACATAATTAATAGGCTACATAAAATTCCGGTTTAAATATGCTTTTACTATCATTCTTTCCACCCCTTAGTCAATCAAATGGTACCATATGCAATTCATTCACTTGTGCTAATAATGGTGTGGCTGCTTTGTCACATAGCTGGTTACTTCCATGAAACAGGTTTTTTAAAATATACTTACAGTTCTATTAGTGAAGATAATTCATGCAGATTGCAATTATATTAGCAAAATAAATAAAACAGTACAGAAAAAGCTTGCTAAGCTGCTTGAAATATTTAAAGCTGTAAACATAAAATTTGAGTAGAGAATTCAAGTGTTACTGTTTGCTTATGTCTATATTTACTTGGAAAGAAGTCCAAAGGAAGCCCAAGGAATTTTCAAAAAAACTTAAACAAAATATTTTTCATATTTTGTTTAGAATCCCAGTTAGTTATAATATACAGATTCAGATTGTGCTTTGCAGTTTACTATCTAAGAGGAAAAAATTTAAGTTGTGTATATTTAAAAACTTCGTAAACTATAATTGCTATTACAACATCAGTATGGTATGCTAAACATATATACAGTTATTTATTTATCTGAAATGCATGTCTTTGAAGTAACGTGTATAGAGCATAATTTATACAGTTGTATATTATTTACTTTCAAATAATATTTTTACATAACTTACGTAATCAGATCATTTAATTTCACGTCCTAAATATTATTTTATTGGATACATACAAATATTAGTTATATCGATATTAAACTGTATATCAGTGTAACAGGAAAATAGCTATTGTAAATGTATCTATTTCCCTTTAAGTATTGTTACTCTCACTTGAATAGCTCAGTCATGATCAATCAATGTTTTACTTCCCTTTCATAAACATTCTTAAAATTAGAAGATTTTGATATTTGGCTGTAATAAATTAATAATTTAATTTAATTTTTGAGATTACCAGAGCATTGCATATAGTTATTAAGTCCTTCAGAGACAGCAGATGAAATATTATACAAATGTTCATTGCCTTGGTAGTGGCAGCATATAGTTGAGCTTGGTTGATTGATCTCAACTGTTGAAAAAAGTTGGCCTTGGTTAATAGTTGGACTCAGGAATTGAAAATTCAGCCAAAAGAATATCGAAGCAAATGAACTCTTATGATACTGCCAAGAAAACTCTATGAATTTAACCATAAAGAGTTGAGATTGACTTGAGAACTCATTTACTTTTTAATGAGGGAACAAATCTCATCTATAAACCTCAGAAGTACAGTATATTAGGGAAGAACGTATTTTAGTGATTGCTTCCACTTAATCTACAAACTCATTATATACTCCAAATTTAAAAAGAAACTTGTGAAGAAGAGTATTTGGCAGCCTTCCCCTCCCCA
Organism: Diadophis punctatus similis; assembly: GCA_023053685.1. Classification (NCBI taxonomy): domain Eukaryota; kingdom Metazoa; phylum Chordata; class Lepidosauria; order Squamata; family Dipsadidae; genus Diadophis; species Diadophis punctatus. Next base: position 169,145,834 of record JALIGW010000002.1, read on the forward strand.
TTGCTTTAAATCACAACCATTGGTCAGGTTGATGGGAGTTCTGTGAGTTCTTGCAACATATCCGGAGGATGTTGGGTTGGAGAAGGTTGTTAAAAGGCATTAAGGAGAAATAATGTACATATTGTGGTGGATGTTTTCTGCAATCATCAAGCCCGGAAGATGTTTTTAAAACATAGTACCATTGAGTAGGAGAAACACTGTGAGAGATGTTGTGTATATTTTCCTTTGTCATAGCTAGTTTTGTTAAATAAGCTAGTGTTTTTTTAATTCTAAACTGGGAATAACAATATTTAATAGGATATATAGTACCTATACGCATTTGCATACATAAGCAAAGAAGACACAAACTTACTATAAGAAATGTGAAGTGTCCTTAGGTATTAGGGTATCTTAACTTCATATTCTAGGTTGCTTCTCAGTAAGCAGAATCACTGAAGAGGAAAATATTGTGAGAGAGAAGGTAGAGAGAGAGAGTGGTAAGGAATATATAGGTGTTCTGACCCTCTGAATGGATGATGAGGCCTTGCTTGAATGCAGCTGGTAAACAATAGTTTGGAGTGGTAACATTTCCTGTTCCTTATCAGGAGGTAGGCCCCAAAGTACCTGGCAGATCTGGAGAGATTAGTAGTTTCAGTTGACCAACAGAAGGGAATTAAATAATCCTTCTGAACTTGTTTGTTTGTTTAATTTTTGTGCTGCCCATCTCACTGTCAGGCGACTCTTGTTGTGTTTGACCTTTTTAATGTAAAAAAGAAAACACATTCAAAACTCCGTATTATGCTCATATTTGACCCTCATATTCTATATCAGGGGTGTCAAACTCAAGACCCGGGGGCTGGATTCGGCACGCGGGGTGCTTAGATCTGGCCCACAGGACCCCCCTGGTAGCAGCGAAGGACTGGTCCGCAGTGCCTCTGCCAGCAAAAATGGAACTCAGGAGGGCTGCATACTCTGATTTTGCAGGTAAAGGGTTGCAGCAGGCTGTCCCAGCCGAAAACGGAGCTCGGGAGCCCGTTTTCACTGGCAGAGTGCTTGGGCCATCACAGGCACACCCGACACGAGTGATGTAAAGCTGGCCACGCCCACTCCGCCCCCCCGAGGTCAGACATAACCCTGATGCGTCCCTCAATGAAATTGAGTTTGACATCCCTGTTCTATACCTTCAGGGTCTGTTATATCAGCTAAAGCCAACTATAAATGTACTGTGAAATTTCCCTTAAATTCTGAATCAGCTTTCAGCTGCAGTCTGAAATAAGAGATTAACTTTGCCTGAGACTCAGTCTAAGTAATTGAAAAATGGAATTCAAACGTTGAAACTTGTATGTTCTGATCTTTTTAAAGCTAAGATCTAGAACAGAATATACGAGCGTCAACATTTATAGTCCAAAAGATTAAAATGCTTGAAACTTAATGCAGGTTAAATTGGTAGGAATCCTGCACAGTGACATACTGTGAGTCAGCTCTAAGGTTGATATATAATGATAATTGACACATCAATGGAAGAGATTATACTTTTCCTGTACCGGCAGGTAAACGGACATCTTCAGTATTGCATGTATCATTCATAAAAAATAACTGCATATGCCAGGACGGATATTCCCAGCTGAACTATAGTCACTGTGTTTATTTTTTCCTTATTGCATATATATTATATTATATTCCTTTTTTGTCCCCTATAGTTCTTAGTTCAGACTGGTAAAGAACAGTTACCTCCTTAAACGAGGATTTCCCACACCTAGGCAGCTTACGGATAGCTGGAATGCTAGAGAAGCAGCAAAGCCAAAAACGTTTCTTCTTTCTGGTTGCCCCATATTTATATCACTTTGAAGATTCCCCAGCAACATATTAAATTAAATTCATTTTAAACAATGAAAATGATCGATTAAACTGTTTATGACCTTTTTTTCTGTTACCAAAAATTCAAAAATAATTTGTAATGCTTTCCGTGCAGATTTAGTTCTGGTCATCACAAACGATGGAATAAGATGATAAAACGTTTCCCCATTTTCAAATGCAGCTTATAGATAAAATATTTGTATAATTCCAACCAATAACCAGGTCAAATGATTCTCTTTTTCTACTTGCAGTATGTTAAGGTGTACACACATTATCTTACAGTGATGTATAGAATACCGTACAATGTAGTAGGGAAAGCAGGCAACACAAAGCTTCTAGAATTCTTTCCAACTCCTCAAATAGCAGTTCTGCCTCAAATCATGTGACCAGGAAGAAGGGTGCTTTGAATATAGGACATGTACAATTGCTTCTCTTATCAGAGGTCACCAAAAGGGTGCAAAAGTGTCCAATCACACTTGGCCAGTAAAGAATTCTATTCTATTCTATTCTGTTCTGTTCTATTCTGTTCTATTCTATTCTATTCTATTCTATTCTATTCTATTCTATTCTATTCTATTCTATTCTATTCTATTCTATTCTATTTTTCCCTAGATTTTGCTGGATCCCCGCCATTTTTTAATTTGGTTTTTCTTTTTCCAGCTTCTTCACCATATTTTCCTCATTTCAGAAACTGAAGATCGGGTTAAAAATATGTTTTTTAAATATAATGGTTAGATAATAAGAAACCCTAGTATTATAAATCATCCAAAGACCTACTAGAAGATCTCAAGTCTATTCTGATAAAGCCACAGTTAACTATAACCGTCTCCATAGCAGAAAAAGAGATAGTTGCAGACAATTCATCACAAATGAGACATTAGACCAACATTCCCATCCTATGCTAAATGAGAAACAAAATTAAAATTCTATATAATTAGATATTTTCTTAAATATCTGGTCTTTCAGAAAACAAAGGCAATCCCCTAGTACTTTTACCGTGTTTGCAAATACAGTGAAACAAAACTTGGAGGGAATTCAGGCTGTACTTGCACAGCTAAATCAATATGTCTTTATTTAATACGTTGATTAAATAGAAGCAATGCAGGAGGCATAGCATATAACTGAAAACAGAACAACTTCTTTGGGAGAAAGCATCCAACCTGCAGAAAACGTGTATGCACTCGATTCTATGGAGTCTAGCTGGCTCATTGCTTTTGATTGCAGTATCCTTTTACTTGATCAGCTGGAAAGCAAGGTTCCTCCTGGTTTGTCTAGCTTTTGAAAAAGCCGTACTTGCTGCACTTGAAAGTCCTGGTTGGTTTAGCACAGGGGTAGGCAAAGTTGGCTCTTCTATGACTCGTGGACTTCAACTCCCAGAATTTCTGAGCCAATCATGCTAGCTCAGGAATTCTGGGAGTTGAAGTCCACTAGTCATAGAAGAGCCAACTTTGCCTACCCCTGGTTTAGCACATAACAGCCTCTTTGAAACAGATCGGTGAAAGAAGTTACATAGTTTTTGTCCCTTAACGGTCAAATTAATTCATAAAGGAATTATTCCATTCTGTTGCATTTTATTGTTTCTCATTGAGCAAAAGGAACTTGCACGAAACAAATGATGAAAAGTCTTGTAAGAAAAGAGATAAAACGGTGAAAAACACTTTCTGAAGCAAAACTATTTTGAATGGCGGTGTGATTACATTTTCTCTCAATGCTGTCTTCTCATGTCATGTTTAGGCTATGCCCTGATCCCGTCTGCCAAATCTGAGAATTTTTCCGATTCCAGCCATAGTGAGATCTCCTCACGATCCAGCATTGTCAGCAACTGTTCTGCTGACTCCATGTCTGCAGCCCTTCAAGATGAGAGGTGTCTGCCTCAGACGATGGTGATGGATGCAGTTGGGGCAGGGGAAAGGAGAGAGCCTTTTCAGCCACCACTTGAATACAACCAGTCTTGCCCTGGGTAAGAATCATTTTTTCCTCCAGGATGGTTATTGATAGTCTACCTTTTAGGATTAAAAAAAAGTACCTCATAAACTATTTGAACAATTATACATTTGAAAATCTCACAACAGATGTTTAAGATAAATTAACAAATCTCTAGGGCAGGAGTGGGCAAACTATGGCTCTTTGAGGACCTGTGAACTTCAACTCCCAGAATTCCTGAGCCAGCCATGCATGCATGGCTGGCTCAGGAATTCTGGGAGTTGAAGTCCACAGGTCCTCAAAGGACCATAGTTTGCCCACCCCTACTCTAGGGTGTTTCCCAAGGGCCTTGGTTTAATGGCCCTGTGGGAGGATAAGAAAAGATCCATCTGAATCAGCTTCTGGGTTGGTCTTTGCCTGTTTCTTCCCTGCCTCCTTTCCTCTTAAGAGACCCTTCCCACAGGGCAGGTGGTGATAATTGACTGGTTTGCCATAACATTGAGATGTTGCATTCAAGTCATTTGCTGCTTGTGGTGTCATCACACTCAAGGGGATTATTAGTCTGCTGAAAAGCCGTTTAGCACTTCATAGAAGGGCAAGCCGTAGTTTCTGCTGAAAGAATCTCAGATTTAGAATTCTCCCCATATTGGAAAAGCTTAAATTGGTGTAAGTGGGAGAAAATGCATGGAAGTGAGATTTAAATAAATTCCCTCTGGTATAGCATGCTTCAAACGTATTAAAAAGACAAAAGCGGTAGGAATTTTTTTTCCGTTTAAGATACAAATGATGATGCAGTGGTTGGCGACAGTTGTTTCATACTTCTGCCATGCAAGGAGGAGATGCATTTCCAGGCATGTGCCCATTATATGTAGTCACCCTTCTGGTTATTTCTGTTATGACTGCTGCCAGCAGAAGGCTGAAGAATTGCTGCTGTTTTAAAAGCTTAAAAAGTATTTTCGGTGGCCCTGGTCTCTCAACAAAATCCTAGGCACGTTCACACAATATTCTTTGAAGCACAGCACAACCCCTGTGTTTTAATTTCTACTGATTATTCCCTGCCAATTTTTTTATTTTTTTATTTATCAAATTTACATACCACCCATTTCACTAAGTGACTCTGATCAGTTTATAAGTAAAAAAAAAAAACACAATCCTTACCGAAGGATTTTACAAAATAAAGATCCCAATATTTAATCCCCTAATGCAGTGTTTAATAATAGTTTGCTTCTAAGATGTCTTTTAAATACAAAGATGAGTTTATAAATATGTTGAAATTTCTGTAATTTACAAGCAAGAACATATGAATATTACTGGTCAGTTCTCACTGGGAAAAGAGAAACAAAGATAAACTATATTTGCTGATTTTGGAAAAACTTGGCAGAAACGGGCAATTATTTTATTCAGAAGAAAATCATAGATCAAGCTTGTTATTAGATATACCTGGGCAAACAATAATTAAGACTATTGCCACATTCAGTTAATATTTTTAAAATGTTGAAGGAAGTGCAAAATATATTTTCTTACCCTTTTGAACTATAAAACATAGCAATTTTAACACTGATCCTGTCCCTACCGATTTGCTTGCATGGTCATTTCAACAGCATTTTTATTTTCCTTCTAATTTGTGCTGTCTTCAGTTTAAGCTGGCCGCTGCCTAGACCTCCAGTGATCCGAGGGCTGCCTGTCCCATCTTCCATGAGCACTGAGGAGATTTCTCATGAGCACCTCACAATAGAAGCAGCAGATAGCGGCCGTGGAAGCTGGACCTCTTGTTCGAGTAACTCTCACGATAATTTTCAAAACATACAGAACCAAAAGGGGTGGGACCTCTTAAACTCTTACCGCCATGCTCATTTAGAAAGGGCCATTGCTGAAGTGGAGCCACCCAGCTGCTGTCCCGAGGAGACTCATTTGCAGTCACACAGCCATTCAGATGGTAGTCGGCAACCCAAAACTGGCATGGACTTCGACCAGTCCCGGCACAGCTGGGCTTCATCTACTTCCCTGTCAGACATGCACGAAACGAACTATGGGACCATAAAACGAAGAGGACTGGAGAGCTTAACAGCAGAGCAAGCTGAAGTTTTGGACGCTAAAACAGGCAGTGACGCAGCTTACAAAACTGTCACTTCAAGTACAGAACATGGCCTCATAGGTAAGCGTGATGAAAAGCCAGTGGATGTTTCCACAGCTGTTGTGTATTATGTAGTTGAGCTGTTAAGGAAGGGTTTCAACAGCCCTCATGGCCAATTTGCGCGTAAAAAGTAGTTCTTGTACACATGTCTTTATTCAACTCAAGTCCTCTGCTGGAGTGCATCCAGATCTCCTTAGGGGAAGGGTGGGATTTAAAATAATAGGCAGCATGTTTTATTGACTGGCAGGGAAGAGAGACAGCTTGTGTAGCTACTTTGGGATTTGTTTGTATATTTTCTGATAAGAAATTTCTTGCAGTTCTTTTGTTAAGAATTTGATTTTTTTGACCATTCACACTAAGAATCACCAGTCTGGGGAGAAAATTTGTGATGGATAAATCCAGTTGAGATATTTTTCTCTCCAGCAATTTGGCGGTGCATGCATTTTTGCCTTGCCTTCAAGACAGGAAGGAAATCATCTTCATGTATCATTTCCCAAGCTTGTCATATTGGCCATCAATCAAACACCTATTATTGTAGGAAACAACTATTTTGAGAAGAAGCAGAGACTCCATGCCAAATTCCACTTTTTTTATTGAAGATGAAAGATGTCACATAAAATATCCTCTTGTGCCATTTGTAGCATTGCTTTCAGACAAAATGGTACTTAAGTAATTATTGTTCTTGCACTGAATCAAAATGTCCGTGGATATTAACATAGAATAGATTATCTGTAGTGTAGACATTAAAAGATTAATTATGGCATGAACATACCATGTATTTATTTCTCTTTGTAGATTAAGAAAGCACAGTACTATTACATGTACATAAAAATTGCCCCCTGTTCTTTTGAACACCTTTTCTTTAAAGGGCATATGTGGGGTGCTACATTCTGGAAGGTGATGCTGCTTCTACAGTCACATAAGCCATGCCCATATACTGTGGAAGGGAATGCGAAAGCAATATTTTAAGGCATTAGAAAGCCAGATATAATAGGAAGAATGCATCGAAAGGAACAGTAGATTGTGCTCAGTGGTTAAGAAAAAAAAGTGCTTTTTTCAGTGTCCAGTGGTCTCTGTTCCTAGATGCTGTCTTCGCATCTATATTTATTTCAGATTTCAACTCATGTTTAAATGAATCATATGCTGCATAGTATCATAACCACTGTACCAAAGTGTACCTTGCACATTCTGTGAAAAAGGAGAGAGGTTTTTCCACAGACCGGAGGGGGCGTGGTTTTGCATGCTGCCTGCCTCCTGTGGATGGGGCTTTGCTTGTTTGTGTGGCCTGGTTGCTGGCATGCCGCGGACCGGTGCCTGTCCACGGACCTGGGCTTGGGGACCCCTGAGTTAGGTTACTTTGGGCCAGTCATTCTCTCTCAGCCCAACCCACCTGACAGGTGGTTGTGGGAGAAATAAGAGGCCAGGAGTATCAAGTATGTTCACTGCCTTGAGTTGATCAAAATATATTTTTAAAAAGTGGGATAACAAATAGGTAGAATGAAACCCAGTTCATAAACAATTTTCTTGTGCCATTAGTTTCATGTTCAAAAACAAGAGGCCATGTATTAACATTTCATTCATAAAGGCAAAACTAACATTACTGGAAGTTTGTGCAGGATTATAACTGACCTCCATAAATCCAATATTGACTGGCCAGTCAAACTTACCATTTCACAGCTTTGACCCTGTTCTTGCCTTACTAATTTTAGCAGCTGTCTTTTTTTGTTTTGCTAAGGATGCAGAATTAAGCCACACTTTAAAAAGAATTACTCAGATTCATAGTATAGCTGAGAATTAAAACACGACACGCAATCAACTGCTTTCTACTTAACCAAAATACCTATTTATAATGGAATGTTATTTTTTTATTTTAATATCCCAAAAGAGGCTTACTCCATTCCAATAAAATAATGATTTCAGTAAAATGAAGCCTGTCATTTGGCAGTCTTTTTTTTTAACCATTTCTGAAAACCAGCTGTTTTAGAATTGAAATGACTGCAAATTGCATGCCTTGTTACAGTAAATAATCTAGAAACTTCAGGAGCTTTAGCAATGCACCCTGATTTGTCTTTTGTAGATGTGTCTGGGTGTAGAGTAGGAAGAGTAAGATAGATCATAATATTTCAGTGTCCTTTTTTGCTCCTCCCACCCCATTAATAGAGTCTTCAAGATTTCAGACTGCAATTGTTGCCTTTTTTTATACAGGTAGTCCTCAACTTACCACCACAATTGAGCCCAAACTTTCTGTTGTTAAATGAGACATTTGTTAAGTGAATTTTGCCTCATTTTACAGCCTTTCTTGCCACAGTTGTTAAGTGAATTGCTGCAGTTGATATGTTAGTAACCCAGTTGTTAAGTGCATCTGGCTTCCCCATTGACTTTGCTTGTCAGAAGGTCTCAGAAGGTGATCACATGACCTTGGGACACAGCAAAGGTAATAATTATGAACCAGTTGTCAAGCATCCAAATTTTGATCATGTGATCATGGGAATGCTGCAACGATCGTGTGAAAAACGGTCATAGCTTACTTTTTTCAGTGCCTTTAACCTTTGAATGGCCGCTAAATGAACAGTTGTAAGTTGAGGGCAACCAGCATGTATATGTAGGTGACAGCCAGAGATAACTGACAATTATATAATATTGGAGTATACTTGGAACATTTTGTAATAGATATGGAAGTGTTCAGAGTTTAGAAATGGCCTTTCAGTGTGGCGTTACAAACCTAGTAATCTCTTACCCCTACTCCAGTATCCGTGGAAATTTTCGATTCATATTTCTCCAAGATCAGTCCTTCCTACCTGTCTCCAAAAGGAAGAAATACAAAACATTTTAGGGCCCCGAGTTACCTTTTCAGAAAATGCAAGATTTGCAAATTTAAATTTGTAAGAGAGATCACACTCAGGGGCATCAAAAAAGTCAGTGTGGCAGGTGGGCACATGCAGTTGAAACTCTTTTTCTTTTTTAATGTGCATTGCAAATGCGGATGTCTCTTACAGTAAGAATGAGATAGCTTTAAAGTTGAGGACAAATAAATGACAAGAAGCTTTGCCAACAATACCACATCGAAATTTTATGAAGGCAAACAATGATTTTAATTGTATTTGGGTATTTTAATTGCATGGACTCCTACAAATATTGCTGGAATTAAAAGATAGGCCATATTAAATATATGAAGTATAATTAATTTTTGGATGGGGAAAGGACAAACTAAATTGCATTTGGTTGCACTATGTGCTGTTTATTTTTATTTTTTAAGTACTTTAGTCAGTAAATTCTAGATTGTTGGGAATCAAGTAACTTATGAAAATACTCTGTAATCCATTGGTGCTTGAAGAAGTAGGGTTTTGAACAATAACTTCCACTCATCAAATAGTTCAGGTCAATACTGATTATTTAATGCATCTGCCTTGTTTTTAGTGCCATTCACTTAAAAATACAACTCCAAAGACAGAGACACCTCATAATCCAAATTTCCCCTTTATGAACAGTTTGCCTAAACAAAAATGATACTGAAGAATCTTTAGAGCAAGACTTTTCTGGATGGTATCTGGACACCTTATTTAGAAGAATGTTTGTGGCAGATATATCACGTGTGACTATGTCGTCAAATACTACAATTTACCTACTTGCATTCAGTTTTTGACACAAGTATGTCAGGATGGCATCTGTTTGATGACATCACCACACATGTGTCGTCATTTTGGTGTCATTGTGGCTTGCTGTTGACATATTAATAGATCAGCCAATATGAGAAATTTTCCAAAATAATAGTTTTTTTAAAGACCGGGGCAGTTAATCTAATATCTGAACATTGTCTAGAAAAATTCTATGAGTGATTTTCATTTACCTTTTGTTTAATCAGTTTTTGATTAAGTCATTATAACATTTCACTGTTTTTTTTAAAAAAATGCTTTTATTTTGTCTTTGTTTCTTTCATTAACATTTCCATTGCTTATTTCTTGTGCTAGTGTACTGTGTCACCTCATCTAAGGAAGACACTAGATATAGGGAGCCACCGCCCACCCCGCCAGGATATATGGGGATTTCTTTAGCGGACATAAAAGAAGGATCCCACCACCCACACCTAAAGCCTCCAGACTATAGTGTGGCGGTGCAGAGGTCAAAGATGCTGTCTAAGCTCTCCTCCACTCCTCTGAGTAGCGAACCAGTGGCCTGTTTTCCAAAGAAGATGCCTAAGTGGCATGGCCGGCAACCGTCCCATCCTAAGCTAGCAGATATGACTGGCGCAAATAGTGAAGAGGATGGTATGTTAAAAGATCTCCTTTGATAGCTGTTGAGTAAAGTCGTATGTGATTTATTTTAAGTTTGGGGAAGTGCACAGTCTGTCTTACAACCCTCTCCATGAATGTGCCTCAGTGATTCTTTTCTCCCCTCTTCTCCCCTCTTTGTTCATTTGTATATGCTTTACATATGCTTATGTGAGAATAAAGTGACCCTAAAGGAAAACAACAACAACAACAGAAAATGTATTAGGCACTAATTATTAGCTAGCATATTTGGAAGAAACAGGTCCAAAATGCTTTATCCTACCCACAATAAAAAGAAGAAAACAATTGTTCTCGACAATTTAAAAGGCTGTGACTGATGTTACAGAAATTATTTTGAAAGTAGTTACATTAGCTATGCTTTTATGTACTAGAGATAAACAGAATTATGATTAGCAGTGTCTTATCTCTGCTACATGGAGTTCCATGAAGCAACTCTAACCAAGGGCAGAACCTATCAGATACAGGTTCCTGTTGTGCAGGAAGCTGAGTATTTCCTAACATGTTACTCAACAGAGCATTATTAAACCTAGCTAGAATCTCAATGTGATGCCTCTCCCTGCAATTAAGTGTTGTAGGTGTACGTACTGGGCAGCCAAGCAGTACATGGGTATTAGCTTCCACAAATAAGGTTCTAAGAGAACACTGTTAGATCAAAAAGAGCTGAACAGCTGAGGCTTTAAGTTGCAGTTTCAATTATTTATAAGACTTGAAACTGGACAAAATCAAATCCACAGAGACCCACTAATTGTATCACATTGATGCCTTATACTTGACCTCTGTTCTGAACCATTTAAACCTCAACAGCAATATTTAAAAAAACAAACCAGAATTTATAAAATGAAGATAAAAAAAAAAACCTTGAATCTGGTGTTTTCATATTTCTCTTCGTTGCTCATTTACCCCTTGGAAATAAGCAATTTTGACTTCCATGACATTTGCATTCCATTTTCTGTTGTCTGCCATTATTTGTGCTTTGTCTGGCTCTGTTTTTAATTGAATCCATGAATCTGAACGCTTTTCACAACTTTTGCTTTTATAAAACTGGAATTTTACTATCTTGTCCAGTTTGCTTTGAAATCATTTTGTTGTTTTGTGCAAAAGCAGTTTGTAAGTCGCATTATAAAGCACAAAGTTTTTTTTTAATGGGTGGGTCCAATGTGTGTATTTCTCTATAAATATATATTGCTAAACCTAGACAAACACTTGATTAAAGTGTTAGGTTTCTATGAAATATTCTAAGCATCGGTTCATCAGGCATTATTTTTTTTCGGTAGAATAAGTCAACCTTTCTGACCTATATGGTAGAGAGCTCAAAAACAATAGATTAAGACGGAATTTGCTTTTATATTTTGTGTTTTTGAGTCAGTTCTGACTCCTGATGACCACCTGAACAAGTCCCCTGTAGTTTTCTTGGAAATGTTTTGGGGGAAGAGGTTTTGCCATTGCCGCCTTCCTAGAGGATAAAAGTGACTGGACCAGGGTCACGCAGTTAAACTCACAGTCTCCTTTGAGTTCCTAGCCTGATGCGTTAACCACCGTACCAAATAGACACTTAGGATAGATTATATAGCCACTAATACAAAATTATCATTTAATTGTATATTGCATTACGTGTAATCAAAGGAGTGGAGAATCAAATGATTCTCTTCCAATTCTGTTCGAGTGACTATGACTAATAACAGGGTTACTCAGTGACTGACTGGTCCTCCCCAAACCTAGACGTTGAACTTTACATTCCCACACTGTCTCATTCTGTGAGAATTTTGTCAGCTCATTTGCAGAGTGTGGCTGAGAGTCAACACTGAGTCTAATTTACCACATTTTTTTTTGAAAGTGTCCAAATGTCATGTTGGCATTTTAGTATGAAAGGCACAAGCCAAGCCAACTATCTTTAAGGCCTCTGAATGGTATTATGAATCATTACCCGAAATTCCAACATTATGAGCTACACCGTATTAAATTGCCATCATGATTTAGAATGAGATAAGTTTTAGAAAATGTTTTTTTTTAAAAACGTTCATCATTCTTTGCATGAGCTACAGTGATAGCAGTAAAGAACGGTTTTTAATTTTTTCAAAATGAGATCTGTTTTAACTCAGAAAAAAAAATCCTAGGTTTCTGACAGTAGATATGACGCAGCTTTAATTGAAATATATTGTATGTTCATGACACAAAGAGTTCACATTGTTTTTCTTATTTCACAGAAGATGAACAAGTATCGGCAGTCTAGTCTCTGTGCTTCCTGTGAAACTTGTTTCAAAATTTACCAACATTGGAGGAAGGAATTTTACAGTATTGTCAGCTATAGCTGACAGCTTGCTGCTATTGACTTCAAAGAATTGTGTTTGTTCTCTTCAGCTAGTAGGATGAACTATCTGGATTGTAATTTTGAATTTGCTTCAGCCCACTGCAATCAGTTCGATGGAGTCTTGTGTTGGAAAGAGAAAATACTCATTCTAAGAAATACTGACCATGTATTGCAGTATCAAGGAGGACCTAATATATGATGCGTCGGGGCCATCTTGGGAGCAATCTTCCGTAGAAGGACTATAGAATCTTTTAAGTAGACTTTGTTCAGATATTTTCCTCTATAACTATTATGGCTCTCAATTGAAGAAAGTTATTTTATGTACTTACCTGAATTGGAAAACTACATCAAAACTAAAGAAACTTCTGCAACAATCTGAAGAGTAATTTATTAATTTGGAATTTATATAAGGTTCTTTTTTTTTTTGTAAAGTATTGGAATGCTCTGGTTGGCTAATGTGAATGCTTTTTCAAAGAAAATAAGGATTTTGTTTAGGTGTTAGTGTGATGTCTTATGCTAAGCAAAACACTTGATTTCTGAGGAACTGGATGTTCATGAATGCAGCTAGAGGTTTATACACAGTCAAACTGTAAAATATCAAGCCCTCAGAAGTCTATATTGAGTGTGATTTGATGTGCATACAGTAGTGAAATACTGCCATCTACTGATTCTGTATTTTAAAACCAGTGAAATACACGCAGTTTCTTTCAGCTGCCAAATGATCACTATAAGGGAGTAGGTTTTTTTTCTTTCCTACATTCCATTTTCTTCCCCCTTGTCTATAAACAGTTTCATGGAACATTTGTATCATTACAAATGTTTTTTTTTTCTTCTTCTACAAGACTTGCATTGGAAAAGTATCCAACAGGTTCCATTTTTTAGAAATTAGCTTAAAATTTTCAAACTTGCACATTTAGGAGCAAAAACATAGAAGTAACAAAGGCCATTAGATGATGGTAGTGTTCGTGATAGTGATGATAGTAAAGTCTGTATTTTATTTCAGACTTCCAATTTTATTTGAAAATTTTCCCATTCTATAAGAGCAGTTTGGTTGTAAGACTTCCCCCCAATACTTAAAAAATTGTTCATAAATTTTTGATTATGAAATCCAAGAAGAGTTCTTGCATTTGAAAAAATGGTAATTCTCAGTCCATGACAAACACAAAAAGGCAAAGAATTTTTCAGATTTGAAACGAAAGGCATTTTCCAACATTTTAAGCCATTGATGACTTTACTACTGGCATTTGGACTACTGTTCTTGTTGCCAAAAATAATGTATAACAGCTTGTATATCAACTTTTCTCTACCTACTGTCCTCTCAATGTATTTGGTAGAAACTCCTTGCAAGTTAAAAATTATGAAAAATGAATATCTAAAATGTGATTACAAATCTGATATAGAATGGAGCGGACAACCCATCTAATTCAAGAATTATTAATTGGAATATATTTTACTAATTAACCTTAAATGTTTAGAATGAGTAGCTAAGATATCGAAACTCTTCTTTTATTTCCCCAAGAGCAACCAACAGTGAGAACATACAAAAGCTTGACATCCATGATTTCAACATTTATAACAATGTTCTGTCATGGACAATTGAGAGTTAAACTTCCCTGCACACACAATCTACAAAGTCCCAAGTAATAGATTCCCACCGATTCAGTGACTTTAAAGTACATTGGAGATGAATAATCTCCCAGATCCCCATGTGACATACCAACAAGTTGCCATGTTTAGGAAAATCGCCCTGGATCATCCAAGATTTTACCATGAACATATTGAATGCTTAAAATATAGTTGTACAAATCTGAGAACTTGTAAAATGAAGCATATTATCTGTTGCCACCACAGTCACCTACTGGTGTCACTTACTCACCCCCGGTAAGCACATTTTTTAAAAAAAGAAAGAGACAAGGCTTAGGTGTGCTGTTGCTCTCTTAAGCTTTTTGGGTATGGGGGGGGGGTGGAGAGTGAAACTTCAGTACTACTTATTCTCAAGTGCCTGGTATAATTGCAAGATGGAATTTACTCTCTTATCTCAAGCTCGTATGCTGGATTTTGGAAATGCCCAACAAATGTGACTTCAAATCACACTTTAAAATCCAGTGAAACTGCAGGCATTTCTAGTTCCACACCACATGTCCCTGGAAGAGATGCTGTCCTGCAGGGTGGGGTGATTACAAAGGTGCTACCAGTATTTACAGAGAAAGATGATTCCCTGACTCATGTGTAATGCACATTTGCATGTGTATTATGCAAAATAAAATAAGAAAAGACTGGGATGACATGGCAGCTTTACTTAGCCAACCAGAGTACATAGCAAAAACTGGAGTTATTATTTGTGTTTATATTCTTCCCCTACTGCATAATGGTTGCCTAGTCAAACATAATCAGTGGACATGAATGTCTCAATGTATATTTAAAGTTTACTTGTAAACCTTAATATCATAAATGTTTACAGTCTAGGGTAGAAGGAAGGATGTCTGTCTGTCTTAAAGGTGCCTCAAATCAATTCTATATTTTACACTTCAAGTTATAAAGAGTTTTCAGATTTACATTTGTGTGCAAGGTGAATGTTGCTTGTATGTACAAGAATCAAAATTTTCTATTTGCATATGAGATCAGTGATAGCTTTCCCAGAAAGCCTGTGTGAAATATGCTTGGTTGTTGGATAGTTCTAAATTTAATGGAGAACTCCTTCAATGCCTTGTAACATGAAATTGCAAATCTGAACATAGAACTGATAACCTAATTCAACAATTAATTACAGAATATATGTTACTTCTTAAATGTCTGAAATAAATAGCTGAGACATCAGGGCTCTTCTCTCTCTCTCTCTCTCTCTCTCTCTCTCTCTCTCTCTCTCTCTCTCTCTCTCTCTCTCTCTCTCTCTCTCTCTCTCTCTCTCTCTCCCTCCCTCCCTCCCTCCCTCCCTCCCTCCCTCCCCCCCCTCCCTCCAAGACCTTAAGGAAACCAACAATGATAAAATACTGAAGCTTGGTTTCCATGATTTTAGCATTCATAATAATGAATAATGGCACAACAGAGTTGAAATTTTCCTGCACACAAACCACCACATACTCCATAGTAGTACAGTTCCCATTGTTTCATAGGTTTGTGAAAAATGTCCTTTTTTTAATGGATCGTTTCCTAGAAACCCATAACAGAGATAGGAAGGCATTTGTATAGCACCTGTTGAAGTTTTTACTGGAGCTGATGTCCAACCAAATAGATGTGCTGTTATTCTGTTTAGAAGTGTTTGATGAACATGGATGTCTGTGGTCTGGACATGCCTTCTGCCAGATATTCCTGGGCTGTCAAAGAAGGAAGTTACGCTTGTCAAAAACAAAGTTTTAAATCTGAGTCCTGAGCTCTTCACAAGTCCAGTTCACACAACGTTTCATGCAGTTTATAAGTGCAAACTTAACTTTAAACTTTCTAGATGGTACAGTGCTAAGGGCCAACATTATAGCATTTAAATTTCAAATATTTCAGTTTATAGATACAAAACTTTTTTTACGCCTTTTCTCTTTGGTAGTAATTTTTGTTACATTACCAAGCCACCTCGAGGTCTTGTTGAAAATCTCATGAGCCAAAAATCGTCCTCTTCAATTTGATGTATTTGTATCAACGGCATCGAAGATGTTTGCTTTTTAAATTACATTATTTTTAAAATCATTGGGTGTCTTTTAATACATTTTTTTTAAAATGCAGAGCCTGTAGAGTGTAAATATGCAGCGGGTCAGCGAGCCCTTTTAACTGCTTCCTCTTTGCACAGTGCAAACTGCCTCAGCCTGTCCTTGCTCTGATCCTTTGGAGTTTTGGTTTGGTTTTTGCCAGATGAATAATCAGGGACAGTAGCCAAACTGAAATGGAGCTTGGGTGAACCCAAGGAGATAGGTTTCTTTTTCTTTTTTTAAGCCATTCATTATAAAACTGCTTAACCCCATTTTGTGCTGTTTACATAATGCTTATTCGTTATATAACAACATATTACTAGCATGTGCTGCCTCCCCTCCATACACATTACGTGTCAATTTTTTTCAAGTTCTTGAAAGGGCCAATGCTTCTCTGTATATAACATTTATTCTTTTTAAATTGTATGGTGAGGAAGTTGGCCTTATGCTAAAAACGCAATAGGAATGTTTAAAAATCTCAACCATGGAACAAGCATCAGTTTTTAATTTACATGAATAGGAGGAAAAGGAAACCCTGTATCGTAATATGTAAGTAGGCCTGTACATAATTTGCCATTTGATTCCTCCTTGAGACAGGATTTATATTGAAGATAAACTAAGTCATGAAAGGAGGCATAACACTGAGCTACGTTTTCCAAAGCGGTGATTTGTAAGGTGCACTTCGGTTACCTTGACACACAGTGTCATCTAAGGTAAATTAAAAAGGTTTTGATTTCACTTGAATAAGTACACGGCCAGCCTTTGTCTTCTAAAGTTAAGATAATTTTGCACTAATGCTAAAAACACTTCTTGAGATATGATCCTGCTGCACAGCCGAGGCAATTCCAAATGATGAGTAATGGATTTTCAATAAGAATCCATTATGTCAATGTATCTCAGGAGGTAAATGAAAGAAGCTTGATCTGTTTAGCCTTGCATTCATACAAATAATGTATAGGAAAGAGTGCTACAGGTCCATGTAATGCATATTGCCTGAAATGCAATTTTAAAAACATTGCACTTGCCTTCCAAAAACTGATCAGGAAAAAAAAAACTACTTCGTTGATTGAAACGTTTAATGCCAACAATTAAAACTCTGAGTAGCAAATGAATTTCACCTCCAGTTCATTCCCTTTTCCTCCAGTTGTACTTGTCATTGTTGTGTCTTTTAATTTCTTTATATATACATGGAATGCAGTTTAGCTTGGTAATTCATGACATTTTGCGTATGTGAGCATATGGGCAAAAACTGCACAGTTGTAATGGTATTCCAATGGCAATTGTAAAACTGCACAAATCAGTGATTGTAAAGTATTCTGTAACAAGCAATGTTTGTCTTCTATTTTTTTATACCTCTTACACTTATGTCTTTTAGAAAGACAGTGCCTCTGTATGCTTTTTTGTATTTTTACTGGGTGATTGTAAATATTTGTTATATTTTTGGTTAAGAGAATGTTTAAAAGTATTGTTTAATATCCAATCTACTAATGATGTTGGAACCAATAAACAAACTTATCATGGATTATGGGTGGGTTAATTTTTATTTAACATTTCTCTCTGCCCCTCCCCCATAAATACTTGGATCACTTCCATACTTTAGTCCTAGAACTCTTGACCAAGAAGCGAGTCTCATTCAATCAAAATGAGGCTTATTTACAACTGCTTGTGACAGGATTCCCATTGGGAGATCAGCTTGTTAATAGCAATAGCACTTAGACTTATATACCGCTTCATAGTGCTTTACAGCCCTCTCTAACCAGTTTACAGAGTCAGCATATTGCCCCCAACAATCTGGGTCCTCATTTTACCGACCTCAGAAGGATGGAAGGCTGAGTCAACCTTGAGCCTGGTGAGATCTGAACAGCTAAACTGCAGTGCTGCACTTTAACCACTGCACCACCTCGGCTCTCATGCGGTTAGCATTGCTAACCGGCTCTAATGCAGTTAGCAATGATATTCTAAGAGTTCTGTTTTGCATTGGCTTATTCACTGTAAGTAACCTCATTCCAGTGAGAAAACAAAAATAATTTTGGTCCTCGACTTATAACAGTTTGTTTAGTGACCATTCAAAGTTACAACGGCACTGAAAAAAGTGACATGACCATTTTTCACAGTTATGACCTCTGCAGCATCCCCATGATCACATGATCAAAATTCGGATGCTTGGCAACTGGTTCACACTTATGACCATTGCTGTGTTCCAAGGTCATGTGATCATGTTTTGTGACTTTCTGACAAGCAAAGTCAATGAGGAAGCCAGATTCACTTAACAACTGGGTTACTAATATATCAACTGCAGCAATTCACTTAAATGTGGCAAGAAAGGTGGTAAAATGGGGCAAAATTCATTTAACCAATGTCTCACTTAACAAATTTTGGGCTCAATTGTGGTAGTAAGTCAAGAATTATCTGTAGATAGAAACTGAAGGACAATAAAGAATCAGATTTCTCTTTGTAATAAAAAAAGTGATCAAACACAAAAATTTTTTTAAAGGACACCATCAACTTAGGCTTAATTAGAGTAGACTGACTGTGCCAACTAACTTGAAAGGAAGCCTCAGGAGTTCTAGTTAAGTGGATAGGGGGTTGAGATGGGCGGCACAGATAATAAATAGCTGCCACATAATTTAAAATACTGTGTTACATGAATTATTTTTAGTGCAAAAACCTCGTCAATTATATGATGAGGTATTTGCTAAGGGAATTTTATCTGCAGCATTCAATCAGGCTTATTTTACAGTTATACCAAAAGCAGGTGAAGAATCGCACTCTGTGTGCTAATTCTCATCCAATCTCATTGATTTAATGTTGCTACAAAGATCTTTACAGCAGTGTTAGCCAATAGATTACAGCAAGCGATATCGTTTGTTCTTAAGAATAATCAAGCATGGTTTATAAAAAGTAGGCAAGCAGCAGACATCTGCTTAGGTTAGTTGTACATTTAATAGATTTGCATGAAACCGTCAATTTGTAAGTTTATCATTAGATACTGAAAAAGCCTATGACAAAATACACAAACCTATGTTGCATTAAACAGGTTTAGTTTTATCAAAATTCCTTGATTTATATTCTGAGAGGAATTCCAATTTATATAGCTGGAAAGTAGTTTCAGAAAATAATTTTTTTGTTTAGAAAATTTCTATGGGCTTCTTCAATTTTGAAAATATATTTACAAACATTGCATCTGCTAATCAACAAGGGAGGATTTGCTTTCCTAATTTGGAGCTATATCATCAGTCTTACTTATTGTCAAGTATTAAATACTAGAAGCCAAACATTGGTGTCATTTTTCCCATTCGAGCAACTATTGAAATATACATACTTTTGGTTGGATGAATAGTGTTAAGATAAAAATACACTAGAACTCTTAACATCTCTGGAAACAATTATGTCAATTAGAAAGTTATGAAGTGTAATATATAATAAAAGATTTGACCCTTTTTCGGATGCTAAATTTATGAAGAACCCAATTTTAAAAGCTGGGAAAAATACGGTGATACAGAAAAATGGGATGTAAGTGGGGATATTGACTTGACCAACTGATACAGGATGAATAGATACTAGAACAACTTGTTAAATTCTCTCATGGCCCCGTCGGATCCTGAGTCTGAGGAGGAAGACAAGACAGAGCTAGGGGCAAAGGAGGAACCACCAGAGGAGCAGGATGAGGCAGTCCCGGGTCCCTCAGGCCTTGGAAGGGTCAGCAGCGAGGGAGAGGAAGCGCAGGAAGACCAGGCGAGGGCGGAAGACAGGGCAAGCAGTGGAGTAGAGGAGCGACGGAGCTCCCATGACAAGCAATTACCTCCCCCCTGTCCCCGATCCCTGAGCACGAAGAATGGAGAGGTGGGATCAGCACAGGGCAACCCGATGAGGAGGGCACCCCACCTCTCTTCACAAGGCTCACCTGGGGAATGAGATTTAAAGAGACGCTGTTGGGAGGGGCGTTGCTTTTTCCAGCCTCACATGCTGTTACTGATGTCTGGATACATTGCTGTTTTGTCTTATTTGCCTTGTTTGCCATGCTGGCCTGGCTACGTGCAAGGTCGCAGTGACACAGTTATACTGTGGTGGTGCTGCAGTCCCAGGAAACTCTTCCTGTGACAAGGACTCTGAAACCAAACTCTCAGAACTATGCTGCTCCTCTGGACTAATAGCAGCCAGGAACTAATGGAGGTGAGTGTTCAGAGCTTTGCTCTTGCTCCTGCACTTGCAGTGAACGGTGGGACTTTTGAGGGAAAGTTGGAACAATAAAGGGGAGTTAAGTCTTTGTTCTGGCTGTATTGTTTCTGCGCCAAGCCCCGGGCCATCAAAGCTGTGGCTAGGGGGGCTTTTGCACAGGTTCGCCTGGTGCACCAATTGCGACCATACTTGGAGAAGGAGGCTCTGCTCACGGTCACTCATGCCCTTGTCACCTCTTGATTGGATTACTGCAATGCGCTCTACATGGGGCTATCCTTGAAGAGT
Organism: Diadophis punctatus similis; assembly: GCA_023053685.1. Lineage (NCBI taxonomy): Eukaryota > Metazoa > Chordata > Lepidosauria > Squamata > Dipsadidae > Diadophis > Diadophis punctatus. Next base: position 169,166,465 of record JALIGW010000002.1, read on the forward strand.
ATTCGGAGACTCCAGCTGGTGCAAAATGCAGCTGCGCGTGCAGTGGTGGGTGTGTCAAGATACACCCACGTAACACCCATACTCCGCCAACTGCATTGGCTGCCCATTGGTCTCCGGGTACAATTCAAAGTGTTGATCATCATCTTTAAAGCCCTACATGGCTTAGTACCAGGTTACCTCCAGGACCGCATTCTGCCTCATACTTCCCTCCGACCGGTTAGGGCCCACAGAGTGGGTCTCCTCCAGGTCCCGTCAGCCAAACAGTGTCGACTGGCGGGGCCTAGGGGGAGGGCCTTCTCAGTAGGGGCCCCTGCTCTCTGGAACCAACTGCACCCAGAGATCCGAATTATCCCCACCCTGCTGGCCTTCCGAAAAGCCATTAAGACATGGCTCTTCCTGCAGGCGGGGTGAGTTTGAGACGACTTATATCTGATGTCTCCCCCATGCATGTATGTTGTTTATATGTTTTTTAAACTGTTTTTTAAAAATTGCTTTTTTAATGATTTGTTTGGAGTTTTCATAAAATGTTGTACGCCGCCCTGAGTCCTGAGGTAGTAGGGCGGCATAGAAAAACTGCCAAATAAACAAACAAACAAATAAATAAATAAGAAAGTACTCTTTTACTTAATATGTTTTTCACAACTGGCAAGAATATTTGCCATACTTTTCTGGACTTGCTAATTGTAAATTGGCATAAAAGAGACTGACCAGTCTCCTTAACAAACATCTTAACCAACTCCTTCCTGTCCGATTGTACCGAAAAGTACCCTTTCTCTAGTGTAAAAAGCCCTTCAACTTATATGAATATACACATAGCAGCAGAGACCCTCCAACCTCATTAAAGAGACATCTTATCTGTCAAAAGTTTTTCTTAAATTCATGCTCAAGATTTTTTTATTCAGTTCTCTGCTACATTCTGTGTCTGCCATTCCAGAGAATAACCTTCTCTTTATTGCTGTAGCTTCTCCTACTCTGAGTATCCATCTCTTCACCCTGACTAACGCAGGGCTGCCAACTGCTTCTACTTCCTTGGTAAAACATAATTTTGCTTGTTCAAGCACTAGCACTAGCAGCTTTGGAATGAGGACCTGCAGAAGAGCAAACATTTTTTTCCTAGTTTCTGCCTAACGTTGGGATTTAACTTGAAACTTCTGTGGACTGTATCAATATCGAAACAGCACGTCCATTACGTGCTCAGTTAAACAATTTAGATAGCAATCTAACAGCAGCAAAAATAATCTACCAGCAGAGGGCAGTATGGCATATTTGTTTCTCCTTTTTTCTCCACAGCAGCTCCTTTTATAATTTACTCAGGGCTAAAATTAAAAATTATAGGGAATATCTCTGCTTTTATCTCTAAGCCACAAAACTATACCTTGTTAATTTGACCATCATATCAGGCCTATTACTGTTTTTGTTTTTGTTTTTGTTAGGATGTTCAAAGTTTATTTTTCTAGTATTACCTTGCTATGTCACTTGCATAGAAAGGAACCGCTCTTGAGGATTGTTCCTTCCTAGATTTTAGGTAAAATGTCCCCCCCTCCACAAATCACAAGTGAAGGGGAGAATAATTATAAAGGAGACTCCATGGACATGGTGTCCACATACTATGCATGTTCATTGTCCATCAGCTGCAAAGAAGACAACCAACTTGGTTGTGGAGGGCAAGTAAGTCAATAAAAGCCAGTTTGTGCAGAGATTCAGATTTTAAACTAAAACTTGGAAGGCACAAGCTGAAGTCCACCATGGAAGTTCAGTAGATGGCTGAGCCAATCTCCATCTCTTGGTTTAACCTATCCAACAGGTTTGTTGTTGTACCAAATTGTTAAAAAATGGAGGTCTAAGTATTTGGATTACACTTCAGCTTCAAAGACAAAAAGTTTCTCCAGAGAATGTGAGATGCTCACATAGCACTTCTGAAACTCCTTAAATCAACTGTGACTTCTGCAGCTGCAGCACAATCCCAGGAAAAGACATCATTGGTTTAAAAAGAAAGAGGGACTAAATTGGATTAATGATCATTCATAGATTTGGCAGCCGTTTTGAATTAGCTGATTCAGGCTTTTCCCAATGACACCATGTAGATGGAGGATTGGTAAAGTAGCTGCCATCCCATCAATTGCCTTATGTTGTGCAGCAATCCACCGGAAAGGAACAATTTAATGGCTCATTGGGAGTACTTTGTCAACTAATGACTCAGGCTACATCCTTCATGTTCTGATTTGAGTTAATGGTAAAATAATTCAGTGAATGTTTGATCTAGTCTAGTCAAAGAGGTTATATGTACATCCTTTCATCTTTCTTCTTTGCCATTCACCCATAATACTTTTCTCCTGCTGAATGGAATATATATCTTCAATTTATAGGTATTAACTAAGAATGTGCCTTTAACTCCTTAAGCTAAGCATATATTATTCTTTACCTACTGTAAAAATAATACAGTACATGCCAGGGGTGGGTTCTTGCTGCCGGTTTGCTTTCTCACGCGCCGCGTGGGCGCGTGCGCATGCGCAGTGCTTAAAACTCAGTTTCTGCACATGCACAGAAGCAAAAAACAAGATGGTGCCACCTATGGCGCCGCCAAGAGAGCTGGTTCAGGAGAGTGTCCAGCCGGCCATCACTGCTGGTTCGACGAGTGGGGGAAAATTCCCGCTACCAGTTCTATAGAATCGGTCCGAACTGGCAGGAACCCATCTCTGGTACATGCTCTCTAGAATTGAATGTGCTGTTTCAAAATACTTGATTTCTGATACAATAGCAAAGTACCATTCATATTCATAGGAAAGGAAACATTTTGGTAATCCCTTTTTTTAAAAATAATGATTGCTGAATAGAAAAGAAAAATTAAGAAGTGGTAGATGTAGATATATCAGAGAAAATAGATAAGAACATAGATAAGAACAAGGGAACAAAAATAGATAAGAACAAGGGTACGAAATCCAATACACACATGAGCAGCTAACAAGTGAAGACAGTGCAGTTTATTACTATAAAATAGTGCAAAGTGTATTTACATGACTTTATGTACATATGTTTATACACACACAAAAACACATGTATGCATGTATGTGTGTCCATTTAGCATGAAAAAGTATAAATATGTGCTAACATCTAACTTCATACTTAGAATGTAACTGAATGACTTACACTTCTCCTATTGTGCTTGGATACAAAAAAATTGTTGTTGCTAGTTTCTTCCTCTTCCCATTGTTATTTATCTACAGACTTAGAAATGCCAAAATTTTCTCTATTTAATACTCTCAGTGATCCAGCCCCTGAATCTCTTAATACTCCCAGTGATCCAGCCCCTGAATCTCTTAATACTCCCAGTGATCCAGCCCCTGAATCTCTTAATACTCCCAGTGATCCAGCCCTTGAATCATGTGGCGTTTGCTCTTCTATAGTCTCGAAACCACAGCTGAATTTTCTTTCTGCTGGCCCTTTTCTATGAATTCTTCTCCCTAGTAGTGGATCCTCTGGTTTCTATCTCTCCCAGCTGCCGATACATCTGCTCCATGCCTCATCCAGTGACCTCTCCCTCCAGCAGCACCTCTTAGCAAACTTAGAAGATTCCGCCCCCCTCCCACTTTCTGGCTACCTGCTCTGACTTCTTTCATAGTTCTTTCTTTTGAAATCTGTGTTCCAGTACTTCTAAGAAGTTTTAAACTGTTTTGCCCTTTGAATACTTGAAACTGTAGGCTTGTTCCTGGAACTTTAGATTTTGTGTCTGGTTGCATATATAGTTATTTTTAAAAGGGATTGATTGATGTAAGAGACAAAGTCTACATTTTCTAATAATTCCGATGAGTTAGGAGCAAAGTACAAAGATATAGCTAAATCTTGAGTCTTAGCTATATTTACTCTACTCTTTCTTCTTCAACAAGTAAACCAGGAATCCAGAAGTCCCAAGAAGAAATACATTCTAAAGAAACACCAAGGCTGAAATGGATAATGAAAAGCAAATCAGTACAAATTAGACAGAGATGTTCTAGGACAGTGATGGCAAACCTTTTTTTCTTCGGGTGCCAAAAGCTCGTGCGCGCGCGCTATCGCGCATGTGCGAGTGCCCACACCCATAATTTAATCCCTGGGGATGGCGAAAACGGGCTCCCCTGCCCCCCCGGAGGCCCTCTGGAGGCCGGAAATGGCCCGTTTCCCAACTGCTGGTGGGCCTGGTAGGCCCGTTTTTCACCCTCCCCAGGCTCCAGAGGCTTCCCTGGAGCCTGGGGAGGGCAAAAATGGCCTCCCCCGACCCCCAGAGGCTCTCTGGAAGCCAAAAGCACCCTCCCAGAGCCTCCGTGCGAGCCGAAAATCAGCTGGCCGGCATGCACATGCACGCTGGAGTTGAGCTAGGGCAACGGCTCGCGTACCAGCAGATATGTCTCCGCGTGCCACCTGTGGCACGCGTGCCATAGGTTCGCCATCATTGTTCTAGGAAATCCAAAGTCAGACCAATGATTCCCTGGGAGCCATTTTGAAGTGAAAGGCAGGATATCAATATAATATCAAAAGACTTTCTTCCACCTGGTAATCTCACTTTACAGTCCATTCCTAGGTTCTGCTTTATTTAACCCAAAAGACAAAAGTGATTGTCTTTTCAATAACACTTCTTATAGTATATGACACTAATGTCCCAGCTGATATGTCCCAAGTTGGCTCAGCAGAAAGGCCACACCCAGAAGGAAAACAAACAAGAGAAAAGATATTGCTTAACATTGTGCATAAACCAGAAATTCCTCTCATCCTTTATAGAGTGCATTGCTTCCACATCCAGCTTCTATCCCTTCCTTTTTCCTAATGCTTTGCTTAAAGAATAAAACCAGAGACCAGATAATAAATGCTGGATTGTTATCTAAGGATATTTCACCATCACTGGGCATAACTGGAGACCTCACAGTCTCTTATCCATTATTCTACTTTTTGTACCATGTAGTTTTAGCAACATGCATTGACTAGATAATGTTTTAAGGACTTGGAATATTACAACCTCCTGTCCTTGAGTCTTCCCTTTATTGTTAAATAGAGTATTTATTTATTTATTTATTTATTTATTTATTTATTTATTTATTTATTTATTTATTTATTTATTTATTTATTTATTTATTTATTTATTTATTTATTTATTTATTTTATTTATTTATTTATTTATTTATTTATTTATTTATTTATTTATTTATTTATTTATTTATTTTATTTGAGGTTCTTCTATGCCGCCCTACTCCCTCAGGACTCAGGGCGGCGTACAACATTTTAGGGAACATCAAAAGACTACTCAAAATCCGTCTGCATTGTTTTTATAGGAGGCAGCCATCACTTTATCAGGGAAAATAAAAAAAAACTTGCTCTAAACAAAGCGGATGTCAACCACTGGACTGTTCATTCATTGGTGAAAATGATTATAAAGCAGGAAAAGGGGGGTCTTAATTTTTCTTTTATAGCTCTGTTTCTAGAATTAATAGAGATGAGATCTGTTTTTTTAAAGTTACATTTCATCAAGTTTATTTCCCCCATCGTGCATAGTTTCCTTAATGCAAAATTCAAAATAGCCCACCTTTTTCAGAGGGACTCAGGTTGAGAACGGAAGATATATGAGCATCAGGTACAATAGCCTTGTGCTAATAAAACTGATTTATGCAAAATAGAGGTGTTTTTTTTTTTACAACAAGGCAGCTTTTAGTGGAATTTCTCCTGAATGGACAGTTTTGAAATGAATGGCAGGACAGATTGTACTTTTTACCTGTTGTTAAATATATGTCTTGTTCAGCAGACAGCCGCTTGAAGAAACAAAATAAATGAGAAAGGTTTTCATTTGCAATGTTCTTTTTTTAATTAGCTTTGCAAAGTGGCAATTTAAGCCAGCACTTACTTAATCTGAATGTGCATGTGTTTTTAACAGGTATATTTCTATTTCTCTGAAAGATATGAATTAATGCAACACTGAAACGAACAAAAATCTAATTAACAAGAAGCAATTTAATTATAAAAGGTTTGGACTTAACAAGTGCTTTGATACAAGTATCTTCTTTCTCATATGTTAACACTTGTTTGGATGACACTGTTTTTAATACAGGTGATAAAACAAGTTTCAATAACTTGGGGCAATGCATCTGGAATTGAAAACCCATCTTTAAAAATTTCCATATATATGCAACAAAGAAGAAAAAAAAGTTAAAGCATCTTTCAGAACTATCCTTTTTCATCGATCATTTCTTACACAATTTCTGCAAATGTCACGGTTTTAATTTTATCTTTATTCTTTTCCATCTGAAGGACTAACTTGTTAAGTGCAGATTTGGCTTTCAAAGTTGTAGCGTTTAAATCTTTTCTGTTATTTAGTCCAAGAGGATAACTGTTTTGCATGTATTCTTATATACAGTATATCTGCGCTTCATATATGCACACTATTATTTTTATTTAAAATTCATTTTGAATATATCATGGAATTACAGAATCATAAAATTGGAAGGAGACGTTTAGGCAGAGGTATCTACAATAGCAATAGCAATAGCACTTAGACTTATATACCGCTTCATAGTGCTTTACAGCCCTCTCTAAGCGGTTTACAGAGTTCAGCATATTGCCCCCAACAATCTGGGTCCTCATTTTACGACCTCAGAAGGATGGAAGGCTGAGTCAACCTTGAGCCGGTGAGATTTGAACAGCTGAACTGCTGAACTAGCAGTCAGCTGAAGTAGGTTGCAGTGCTGCACTTTAACCACTGCGGCACCTCGGCTCCTACAAGTAGCCAGGATGATACCAACATTACAAAACCTGTCTAATGACATGACAAAGCAACCTCCACTCTTCCATATCATGCATGCAAGTAGATAAGGGATGGAATTTATACTGCAGCTCAGATTTCCCTTATGGAAACCCATGCATTTAGGTCATCAAATCCAATTTATTTATTTATTTATTTCTTGGTTCTTATATGCCACCCTACTCCCGAGGGACTCAGGGCGGCGTACAGCAATATACAAGAACACTAGCAAATAAACATTAATTAAAACCAAGTTCAAAAATTAAAAAATTAATATTTAAAAATATCCATCAACCAGACATACCCGGGGGAGAGCTCAGATGGATTAGTCTCTACCCCCTGCCTGCAGGAAAAGCCATGTCTTGACGGCTTTTCGGAAGGCCAGCAGGGTGGGGATGGTTCGGGTCTCTGGGGGAAGTTGGTTCCAGAGCGCAGGGCCTCCCACAGAGAAGGCCCTCCCCCTAGGGCCCGCCAGCCGACAATCCAACTTAAAGGAGCTCCAACTGATGGCTTTCCATCTTCTGTCTGAACGATCCAGTAAAAGGAGCCTAGCCCCTCTCTAGGTAACCGGTTCTCCTACTAAATTGCTCCCTAACATTTCAACTGGAATATTCTCTCTTGTACTTTAAGACCGACATTCTGTAATCTGCATTGTGTTCATGGCCTTCTGTATGACAAAGTTTCAGAACTATGGGAACCCCCTTCAGTTGTTCTTTCTCAAAACTAAACAAATTTATTCTTCCATCAGTCTTTGTGGAAATCAATTTCCAGTTCCCTGATCCCCCATATAACTTTTGAACCCACTCCAGTTTATCCGCATTCTTTTTTAAAACAGAGTACACAGTATAGCACAAAGCACTTTAGATATTTTCTTGCAGAGTATAAATGTCTGCATATTTTTCTCCTTACAATATGAATTGTATACATATTTTGGTATATATGCATCACAAATAGCACATTATATAATAACTGTATATGTGAATGACTGTACATGCAAATAACTATATGTGAGGATCAGATCTTTTTTTACAGAAAGGAGAATGAATGATTCTCAAGTATCCCTGGTCCTTGAAATACAGGTATAGTATTTACATTAAGAGCCATGAAAAGTAACTGATGGGACTAATGTTGGTTAATACTACATATATACTTCATATGTAGTAACTCAAACAAAGGCTTGTAAAAAATACTGAAGGAAAAATGGAAGGTTAGGTAAGTATATTGAGCACTCTTTTGTTAAGATCTTGTTTTAGTAAGTATTTATTGCCAATAAAGTATAATAACAGGCCTAAATCTTGGTGGTATTCCATAGATGCAAACAAGTTTTGCTAACAAACTGTAGTTTGCTGATATAAAAATATACAATTTATCTGGAATTTCAGCCAGTTTGGAAGTGGAAAAGCACTCAGTTTGGAATCAAATCTGTATTTGATCAAATTTAATGTTTAGAATCTAATGCAGGAAAACAAACAACATTTAATGGTGGTGTACTTCTAATATTAAGCCATCCACAGAGCTCAGTTTGGCAGATAGCATCCTGGCTGGGTCATATACATTCAGGAAAATAAGCCTAACTTCTTTTTTTACATCATACAAATCAGGGCAAAATATATATGCTGAAATGGCTTTCTATTTGTATTTATTTATTTATATTTCCTATTGCCTATATTTATCTATAGGCAATATATAAATATAAATAAATTGTATTTATAAATTATTTATATTTATATTTCCTATTTCTAAACCACCTCAGTTTTCTATATTTGCCTATTGGTTTCTACTTCTCTGGAGGACGCTCAAATGCATACTGTTCAATCAAATGGCTTTGTCTACATTGCAAGTGGCAAATTAAATTAAGATTGCGGTATTTAATTTCCTTTGCTGTGGAAAATGTAATACACCATCAACCAACAAGAAAACAAATTCTAAAAAAATTGACCTGCCAGATGTCATTATTTGTTCTAAGCAGTTGGGGAACATGTTGGTATATGGTGGATGAAAAGTCTATGGAGCAGAATTTTGTTATCAAATTAGGATGAACATAATTATGTAAGCTTAAATATAACTATGCTATTATCACTGCTTCTGTAAGCATGAACAAATAGTACCTGCTGTTCTAAGATAGAACCAGTCATGGAAAGAGGGGTATATAATTAAGGAATGATCTGAGGCAGTTGCCAGAAACTGTCAGGATTCTGTCAGAAAATCTGAATTACTGAATGAGAAATGCCTCAAATAACAAAATGGGCTTTTTAGGTGCATAAGAAAGAAAGGGAAAGGCAAAAAGTTGACATCTTCCAAGAGGTAGGAAAGAAATAATTTCATAACAAATGATGGCAAGAATACAGATTACAGACACACAATACAGAACATCTTATATTCTATTTTACATCTATCTTGTCTCAGAAGAGAGATGAACCTAGTTGGCAATTGTTACACCACTAATGGAGGAAAGGAGCTGTTGTCAGAACAGAAAGAAGAGGGTAAAAGAATACCTAGCTAATTTAAATGAAGGCAAGCTTTCAGGGCCAGATGAATTGGATCCTAGGCTACTATGGAAACTAGTAAAGATGGTTGGGGAACTAGAATCTTTGAGAACCGATGAAGGTCAAACCTATGGAGTGGTGGCGCAGTGCAGTGCTGGGATTCAATTTTTTTTACTACCGGTTCTGTGGGCGTGGCTTGGTGGGTGTGGTGTGGCGTGGCATGGCTTGGTGGGCGTGGCTTGGTGGGTGTGGCAGGGGAAGGATACTGTAAAATCTCTATTCTCACTCCAATCCAGGGGAACGGCAAAATCTCCATTCCCTCCCCACTCCAGGGGAAGGTTACTGCAAAATCCCCATTTCCTCCCGATCACCTGGGATTCGGGAGGCAGGGAAGAGATTGGGGCGGGGCCAGTCAGAGGTGGTAATTACTAGTTCTCTGAACTACTCAAAATTTCCGCTACCGGTTTTCCAGAACTGGTCAGAACCTGCTGAAACCCACCTCTGGCACAGTGCTTAGAATACCATACTGCAGGCTAACTCTGCCAGGAGTTTGATCCTGACCAGCTCAAGGTTGACTCAGCCTTCCATCCTTCAGAGGTTGGCAAAATGAGGATCTAGATTGTTGGGGACAATATGCTGACTCTGTAAACCACTAGAGTGCTGTAAAGCACTATGGAGTGGTATATAAATCTAAATGCTATTGTTATTTATCAGGCTGCAAGTTCCTTTGGCCCTCCCCACCCAAATATTCCAAAGGAACATCAGTGCCTGGTCTAGCTTTTCTAGGTAGAAGGGACCTAAACAAAACACTTCCTCTGGAACAGATGGGCACATTGGCACTTACTATTCACCCCAGCTCCCAAACTGCCCATAAGTTATTTGAGTGATGTGTAGGAGATGAACAGGCTGAGCCCAAGGGAAGAGTCAAATGCATCATGAGTCCCGAGTCCCTTCATGCCTATAAGAGATCTAAGTCCAGCCACCTTGAATTCCATTCACTCTTATCTACCATGTATTTGCTCTGACTGTTAGTAGTTCAGATTCTTCTAGAGAGCATTAGCATTCAATAAACATATATTCATTTCAATTGGACTCCTGAGCTTGACACTATATCAAAGCTGAAGGAGGCAATCTTCTACTTAAGGGCATCTGAAAACTGGTGATAATGCGTAAAGAGCACTATTAGAAAAATAAGGATTAAAGCAAATGGAAAGGGAAGATACCTAGGAAAAAAAGCAACAACAACAACAACCACCAAACAAATAGGCTAAACCAGCAATACTTTGCCTTCAAGGTAATAGAGGGTTATGCTATTGCAGCAGTCAGGATCTAAAACAGTGACCTTTTGGATTCAGCGTGTAAAAACTTCAGAAAATGCCTCCCTTGACTCTGCTGGCATTTCACCCTCCCCCAAGCAAAAGAGAAACAATTATTTACATATTCATTCATTTAAAAAACAACAACCCAATCCAATCGTGTCTGTGATCCCCAGGCTCGTCCAAGTGCTGCTTACCTTCAGGCAATGCCTATCTTTCTGCTGACAGGCCCCTGCAGGCTACACAATGCAGCCCCGGGTCACACGAGGCCTTCGCTCTTGAAGCAGCTTCAGAGAATGCTGTTCCACGTCCTCTGTTGACTCCACCGTGCAAAAGCACATCCCATTCTGGCGCAATTTCCGAAAGCTCCAGTGGTCACACAAGATTGTTACACAGAATTCACAACCTCTGAATATCATGCAAAAATAGGGGATTACTTTCAAGAATAGTTGTCACCAGGTATTGGTGAATATTAGCTTGTCATCCAAAATGTCACGGCATGTGGCATACCTGTCATAGGTTCGCCATCACTGATCTAAAAGGTGATAATGATGTTATCCATTCAGTCATGTCTGACTCTTGGTGACTCTATGGGCTACATCTTCCTCAAGTCTTGCACTACTTCTTTGAGTTTCTCTATGCTCTGGCTGGTGTCAGCTTTGATAGTGTCCAGCCACCATGTACTTTGATGGCCTGGTTTCCTTTTACCGCTAACTCTTCCCAACATAATTGCTTTCTCCAATGAATTCCCATCCCCCTACATGACATGGACAAAGTAAAAGTAGTAAAGAGCTAAAGCTCAGCTGGTTGTTCTTCTGCAACACAGCCAATGAAGTGGCTGCAGCAAAACGAAAGGGCTCTATCCCAAATGGGGAGCAGCCCTTGAGCTGGCAGAGGAAGGAAACGAGTTATCAAAAATGCATCGGTAATAAGATCTAATTTTTTTTAGCCTTTTCTAAAACCGGCAGGAACATCTGCCATCTCTTTTTTTCATTTAGGACTCTTATATTCATTGGATCATCCTTATTCCTGTCCTAATGTACCCATATATTCATACTTCTTTTACTCTTATTCATGCTTGTACTATCACATATATATTCAATCATGTTTTACTGTTTATACTTTGCTTATAATCATATATGCTTGACAAATAAAACAAATACCTTCGGGACCGCATCCTGCCGCATACCTCCCTACGACCGGTTAGGTCCCACAGAGTTGGTCTCCTCCAGGTTCCATCGACCAAACAATGTCGGTTGGCGGGGCCTAGGGGGAGAGCCTTCTCTGTGGGAGCTCCCTCCCTATGGAACCAACTCCCTCCGGAGATCAGGGCCATCCCCACCCTGCTGGCCTTCCGTAAAGCAATAAAAACTTGGCTCTTCCGGCAGGCGGGGTGAAAGTGAGTCCGAGTAGATTATCCCGGGGTCTCCCCCCTTTAGTTATGAATGTTGGAGATTTTCTTTTAATTCTTATATTTTTTAATTGTTATATGTTTTATTGTAATGGATTTGACATGCTGTGAGCCGCCCAGAGTCCCCCGGGAGTTGGGCGGCATACAAATCTATTAAATTAAATTAAATTAAATTAAATTAAATTAAATTAAATACAAAATACAAAATATTTTCTTAGTAGCAAGTGGGGTGGGGCAAATACATTCCTTTGCACAATTTCTTTTCTTTGCTATTAGTGTTAGACTGACCTCTTCCAATCTGTTTGGCTATTCTGTCCTTCTCTAGATTAGCTGGCATTGTTTGGTTAGATTGTTTAGAGATTCTTCTCTGGGTGTTCTACAGAAATGTGGAGATTCTGTAGAGATTCCATCATGTCTTGTACTTACAGTTAGACATATAGGTATAGATACAAAAAATATTTGCCATTATTCCTATGAAAATAATGTGCCACTGTGATACAAATAGGTAGAAACTCCCCATTCCATTGCAAATGATATGGTTATTATATGGACATAGATGTAGATGATATAGAGATATCATCTACATCTACACCAGAAATATTTTAATCCTTTTCTCAAGGGTTTCTTTTTGCTGGTCTGCCAGATTTTACAGTATGTGATATATTTTCCTTTCTGGTCTCAGGAGAATGTTAATCAGGTTTAACAAATGTTTATATTCATATCCATATATTTATCAAGGCAGCAATTATTAGGGTGATGGCTAAGTAAATCCCTTTTGGCTCCAAGAACATGAGGATAAGTGGAAATAAATGAATTTCACACAGTAGACTGAGTTGCATTTACCATTTGAGAGCATCAATAAAAATGAAAGCTTTAACTATATCTATAGTTTTCAATCGCAGGACATACTTTTACACCCTCAAACATCTGTCTTTAGATCCTTGTCAAGTATGCAAGATAATTGACTTATCAGTTAGGCATCATCAAGTTTATTAGAAATGCAAGCTCATTATTAGAAAGCAATGCTTGTATTCAGCAATGGTGCCATATGGTACTTTTGGGAATTGAGCAAGACATCTAACTCACGATAAGAGCCGAGATGGCGCAGTGGTTAAAGTGCAGCATTGCAGGCTACTTCAGCTGACTGCAAGTTCAGCAGTTCAGCTGTTCAAATCTCACCGGCTCAAGGTTGACTCAGCCTTCCATCCTTCTGAGGTCGGTAAAATGAGGCCCCAGATTGTTGGGGGCAATATGCTGAACTCTGTAAACCGCTTAGAGAGGGCTGTAAAAGCACTATGAAGCGGTATATAAGTCTAAGTGCTATTGCTATATTTCTTGGATTGCTGACATGTTTGTAACATGGAATCAAGACAGTAAATTTATATTTTTAAACAAGGAACTATGGGCAGGTTAGCAGTAGTAAAACATTAAAAATACAAACTGTGATACACATGTGTATAAAAAGGTGTAGGGTGTTTGCTAGTGTAACTTTCATGAACAGCTGATTTTCAAGCAGGTTATTTGGTCCAGTTTTATTCATACTGGAAAAGAGCATAGCTTGTATTTTCCTACTTTATATGGATACAGCTGTCACTACCTCTTTTTTTTTTTGCCAGTGAGAATGTTACGTTATTTAAACATAATTTATTTTGAAGGCTGGATTTCAACTGTATGTAATATACAATTGTTTGCAAGAGGGTTAGTCAGATACACAACAGCAGGTCACTGTAAATTATAATGTATGTTATAAAAGCTACCCAGTATTGGTAAGTGAACATAGCACTAAAATAATATGGATACCTAAAATACATTGCTGAACGGGCTAAGAGAGATTATGTATGAAATGTGCAGATTTTGCTTCTTAAACTCTCAAAAGTATTTTTCCATTAATTTCATAATCACTTTTTCTACCTATTGGTAGTAAAATCTAAGTAAAAGTCATATCTAGCTTGAAACAATGTAATGATGTTCCTGGTAATTCATATATTTAAAAACTTCACTGGGTCCATGGTGAGTCCTAATGAGAAGCTACAACATATAGAGAGGGTTAGTAACTGATCATCATGAAGAAAGTTTGCAAGTAATATGGGCTTCTACCTAAAAGACAGTTAAAGGATAATGTTAGAAATTTGTGTTAGGCATTTTGGAATACTCAAAGCAATATAATGAAAAACAAGCCATGTTAATTTTCTTACCGTAGATGTGGAGAAGGCCTTTGACAATTTGAACTGAGCTTTCCTATTTAAAAAATTGGAAGATATTGATTTTGGAGAGGATTTTATTAAATGGGTAAATTTAATCTATACTTCACAGAAAACACAAATAAATGTAAATGGAGATCAGATACAAAATAGGGCAAGACAAGCCTATTGTATCCTGTCTTGTTTATTTTAGTTTTTGAAATATTGAATAGAGATACAAGGCATGATGAGAGAAATTGTGAGAGTAATGGTTGAAAAGTGTCATACAAGTTAAGAGCTTTTGTGGATGTCTTGATTTTGGTTTTGGCAGACTATTTAAAGCAGGGGTGAAATGCTCCCGGTTTGGGTGTGCCTGCCAGTGGTTGGAGAGCTGGTAGCGACAGCAGTGCGAGGCTTCGCCCACCCGCCCGGACGCCGCCATTTGGGTTCTTTTATCCTCTGCACATGTGCAAAGTGTTCTGTGCATGCGCAGAGGATAAAAGAACCCAAATAGTGGTGTCCGGGCGGGTGGGCGAAGCCTCACTCTACCGTCACTACCGGCTCTCCGACCACCGACAGGCATGCCCGAACCGGGAGCATTTCACCCTGATTTAAAGGGAATTGAACATGTAAAAGAAGCTTTAAAATGGATACAAATACCATACCATACATTAATTCAGAAGTATAGCTGAAATCTTTTCTTTTGGAAGTTGAGACTTTTCTTTTGGAACTAAGGACAGGCAACTAGAAAAAAGTTATGGAGCTTTGTTTTTATGTATGATAACCGCAGCAAGACTGTTGTATGAATAGAAGAGAATACATGTAGCTCAGGGTTGAACTGTGAAGTTTTTGGTGCTCTCTGAGCTTGGTTGTTTTCTTGTAGACATTTTGTTACCTGACTATATAACATCTTCAGTGCATCAAGGACTCCACAGACTATTACATGATCAATGGTGGAAAGATTTGACAATCCACAATGAAAGAATGTTTGGTGAAGATGATGAAGCTTGCAGAATTGGCTAAATTAACTTTCTTGATAAGAGAAAATACAATATCTACCGTATATTCCGGTGTATAAGGCGACTGGGCATATAAGACGACCCCCAACTTTTCCAATTAAAATATAGAGTTTGGGATATATTCTCCGTATAAGACTACCCCTCCTACCATCTTTCTTTTTCTTTCTGTCTTTCTTCATTCCTAACATATTTCTTTCTTTCTTTCTTTCTTTTTCTTTCTTTCTTTCTTCTTTCTTTCTTCCTTTTTTCCCTCTCACTATTTTCTCTTCCTTCCTTCCTTCCTCCCACCCTCACTTTTTTCTCTTCCTTCCTCCCACCCTCCCATCTAACATTCCTCTTCTTCCTCTCCTTCCTCCCTTCCTCCCTTCATCCCTCCCTCCCTCCTCTTTCTTTCTTTATATCTTCCTTCCTTCCTTCCTTCCTTCCTTCCTTCCTTCCTTCCTTCCTTCCTTCCTTCCTTCCTTCCTTCCTTCCTTCCTTCCTTCTTTCTTTCTTTCTTTCTTTCTTTCTTTCTTTCTTTCTTTCTCCCTGCAGGAGGAAGAAGAAGCCTCTGTTGCCATCTCCCGCGGGGCTCTAGCCACCCGGCTGAGTCCTTGACCGCGCCGCCGCCAGGGTTCACGCGCATGGGAGGGAAGGAGAGCGCGTGCTGCCGGCGCCGCTATTGCTGCTCCGTCGTGTCCTTCGTGCAAGGCGCAGCATGTGCGAAGTCTCCCCGGTCGCTGTGGCTGCACCGGGGAGCCCGCGTCCTTGTCAATGATGGAGACGCTGCGCGCGCAGGAGGTACTGCGGAGCAGAGGCACCTGGCGAGCGAGACGAGTGGTGGCATCGGCGGCAGGCTCCTGCCCGTGTCTCCCGCCCGCCTGCCCGCCTCTTGCCTTAGCATTTAAAAGAATGAGAGGCGGGCGGGCGGGAGACGCGGGCAGGAGCCTGCCACCGATGCCGCCACTCGCCTTGCTCGCCAGCCGCCTCTGCTCCGCGGCCCCTCCTGCGCGCGCAGCATCTCCATCGTTGACAAGGACGCGGGCTCCCCGGTGCAGCCATAGCGACCGGGGAGACTTCGCACATGCTGCGCCTTCGTACCCGGCGTATAAGACAACCCCCGACTTTTAAGAAGATTTTCAAGGGGTAAAAAGTCGTCTTATACGCCAGAATATACGGTACATTTATAGTTGGCTGGAAACCCCTTATAGACTATAGGAGAAAAAGTGCACTTATGATTTATCATTTTGAAGGCTAGAAAAAAAAGGATAATAGAAAAAAGTGAGCTTTTTTATAATCACAAAATAAGAGATAATTTTGTAATCGTATTTGTGCAGAGGTAATTGGAAGCTTTCTATTTTTTTCTCTTTCTTACTATATTTTTGTTCTTTCTTTTTGCCTTCTCTTTTTCTGTAGTTTTTAAAAAAATTGTATTAGTTTAAGTTTTCTCTTTAAAACTTATAATAAAATTTATTTAAAAAGGAAAAGAAAATAGTCTATTTTCTTTTTTGCTTTTCAAGAACCAAGAACCGTGGAGGTGCGGTGGGTAGAATGCAGTATTGCAGGCTAATTCTGCTGACTGCCAGCAGTTCGATCCTGACCAGCTCATGGTTGACTGAGCCTTCCATCCTTCCGAGGTCGGTAAAATGAAGACCCAGATTGTTGGGGACAATACACTGACTCGGTAAACCGCCTAAAGAGGGCTGTAAAGCACTATGAAGTGATATATAAGCCTAAGTGCTATGCTATTGTGCATAGCTTTGTTACTAACTCTTAAAATCTGTAATGACTGAGCAGTTTTTATGAGCACATGAAGGGCTTCTCCATATACAGCTTCAAAGCACTCATTTGCTTTGCTACTTGCACATTCCATTTGTCCTGCGATGTTCTTATCAAGAAGCTGACATGCTAAGTTGGCACACTGCTGTATGAATAATTCACCTGGTGCCATTAAAGTCTGGCTTGAGAAATACCTACCACATTTGTAGGAATCACAGAGCAAATGATTAGTGACATTACTTTGACAGTAATGTCAGTATCAGCAACGATGTGCAATGGACTTGATCTCTACAGCCATTGGCTGAATGTAAACAGACTTTAAAGACTTTTTTCCCCTAAGTATAATTTGTGTGTTTGGAAAAACTGATTCAGTGATGAATTGTAGCTAATGTTCAGTTAGTGGAAAAAGTATAAGAGTGCATGGAATGAAGAATCATGCCTAATGTGAAAAAAGATGCAGTGTTTTATGCAATTGCCATGTTGTGGATACAATCTCTTATGGAAATAAAAATTGAGCAAGCAGCTATGGATGGGTTTGTTGAATAGCAGGTAGAAACTGCTAAAGTGTTGAATCATTTATCCCTCGTAAAAATGGTATAACCTTTGGGATGGAAAAATAATTCCACTGGATGGAACCTTTGATATTTTTGGCTTTACATGAAACACTTTCTCTGGGTCAATTTGTAGACTTTCCCAACTAAGTGTGTTGGATAACAACTCCCCCTACATATATCCAACAAACAAAGTCAAGTTGTTCCAGCTAGATAATACTTGGGGAATTATTCTTCTTTACATTATTCTCAAGCTTGCTGTGAAGAGAAAAATGTCAGAACTCCAGGACTATTTTCACTGCCATCCAAAGTACCGTATTTTTCGGAATATAAGACGCACCGGAGTATAAGACGCACCTTAGTTTTTGGGGAGGAAAATAGGGGAAAACAATCTGCCTACCAGGTATTCATCTGGCTAGCATCCTTAGTCTGGTCAGCTTCAGCACATTATTTTATCCCCTGGTTAGGACTTAAAAAAACCTTCTTCTGAGAGTAACAATGAAAGAGCATGCAAGCCAATAAGAGCTGGGAAGATCGTTAGCACCTGGTTAGGGCTAGAAAACAACTTCTTTGGAGCAAGTAGAGCAATGAAAAAAAACCTGCAAAGACTTAGGGCTGGAAAACATTCTTCTGAGAGAGTAACAATGAAAGAGCCTGCAAGGTAAGAGCTGGGAAGATCTGTTAGCACCTAGTTAGGGCTGGAAAAAAAGCTACGTTTGAAGTATAAGATGCACCTGAATTTTCAGCCACTTTTAGGGAGGAAAAAGGTGCGTCTTATACTCCGAAAAATACGGTACATGAACAACCACAGATGTCAGCATAGCATTCTTTTCTTTTTACATTCTGAATAGCAATACACAATTGCACAACTATAGTATCCTCAAGATAAAACACCTGCTTAGAATTGCTTGCATACATAGTTGTCTTCAGATACCAGATAAAAAAGCTGCCACAGGGATGTCCAATTTAGGAGAACTGGTTGATATAATTGTGCACTTATTACAGCAACTAAGCCAAAATTTCACATTATTTTCTGATATTCAGACACAGTGAGAAGGAAAATCTGGAATGTATCTGACGGGATCATGCTTTGCACATACAAAAAAATAGGATTATGTTCTAAGTTTTCAAAAAGTTTTCCAGACTGCACTTTTGTTCAGGCAGAGCAGGAAAAATGTAAGGTTTGGGTTTAATTCTAATTGTATTGAAAATACTGAAACTTAACTACTTAATAAAAAATTAATTCTATTAATCTGTATCTTATAGAGTTAATAGTGTACATAATGATGGTTTAGAGGTGGAAAATTGGCCCAAATTTTATCTATACTTATTCCTATTTAGTTCAATTGGACTCTGGGCACAAAATTATACTACTACAAACCCAGGGGTGGATTCCTCCTGGTTCGGACTGGATCGCCCGAACTGGTAGCTACCCGCTGGTGATGTCACTGTCGGTGCCGGTCTGTGCGCGCCGCCATCTTTATTTTGGATTTTGTGCAAATTTTTCCCCTTCCACGGCTTGAAAAAGGGCCCTCTCGCCTGCCTGCTGGTGAATTCTGACCTTTATTTCTTCGCCCAAAGCACAGCTGATGAGCTCCTCAGCTGTGTTTTGGGCTCATTCCTGCTTCTGAGCATCTGCGGAAGCCAAATTGCATGAGGGGACGAGCGTGAAACGTCACGAAGCGAATTGGTGGCGAAGATTAGTGGACCCCACCCCTGATCAAACCAGTTTTAAGCTAAAGCATGACCAGTGGGTTGGGATTGTAGCTGGTACATATTTGTATAAAACTTCAGAAACTGCTTTAATTATTTAACTGTGTATTCCAGTATTTTTTTTTAAGGGGGGAATTAAAAATCTCTCTAAGCATTCATACTTTAATCCAAGATGGATATCAAACTATTTCTCCTCATGTTCTAATGTTTTGTTCTCCAAGTACAAAAAAATAGGATAACTATTCTAACTTCTTTATTATCAAGAAGTGAAAAAATGCTAATGTTTTAATTCTGTGAATATTACATTACACAGCAGGGTGTTTGTGAATTTAACAACTGGTTCACCTGAATTGGTGCAAACCGGCTGAATCTCACTACTGGATGGATGGATGGTGATAGATAGATAGATAGATAGATAGATAGATAGATAGATAGATAGATAGATAGATAGATAGATAGATAGATAGATAGATAGATAGATTGATAGATTGATAGATTGATAGATTGATAGATTGATAGATAGATAGATAGTTTAGCATAGAAAACCTTAAAGCAATGACTTTCAGAGAATAGAGTTAAAAAGGATAATTGGGGCATAGCTGAAAGTATGAAATTGCGTCTATACTTGAAAAAACTTTAACAAGCCCCATTATTGGTTCCTTGGGCTTTTTTTAAATTAAAATAATACTGTTCACAGGAACAAGGTTCTTATGGGTGAATTGTTTGACAGAAATCCAGTGCATGGTGTTATTATTTTGTGTCTCTTATCAGTTCTGAAAATCAAATGGCTACCTTGAAAAATAATCACTTATAAGAACTGCTAGGCAGTTCTTTCTAATATTTGTACATAAGACGGAAAAAATTGTTGTTCTTGTCTCTGCCAGAGTAAAGATTTCTGATTTTAATTCCATGATGTGCCTATAATACATACTCAGATTTTTTTCCCCAGTGCAAGCATGAAAATGAGTAAAATATTTTAAAAATATTTTTTTTCTTTTCAAGGTACTGTACTTTTAAATAGAAAAGAGAAAGAAATTTAATGAACTTTCATTTTAATGTGAACTAAATTATTTTGCATTCACCAGCTTATAGGTACGTAGATCAGAATACATTTTTCTTTGGTTTTCATGTTTCTGAATGTTAAGATAGATTGTAATTGGCCTAATGGAAAAAAATATAAAACAAAAAAATGTGTAACAAAAAGCATATATTAGCAAAAATCATGTACACATTAAGGAAAATCTTCTATTCAAAATGTGTTAGGGAAATATGTGTAAATTGTGTGTGCGTACATGTTAGTTTTGAGTTAGTTTTTGATGCCTGGTGACTACTCCCTGCAGCTGTCTTGGCAAAAATTTTCATAAGTGGCTTGCCATTGTTTGGTTCCTAGGGGTGAGAGAAAATGGTTGGCCAAAGATCGCTTCACTGACTTTGCACTGAGCTGGGGCTAGAACTCACAATCTCACAGTTTCCAGCCTGGTTCCTTAACCGCTACACCAAATGTGTACACATTTTAAAAGATCACGATCTTTTTAAATGTGATCAAAGACTAAAAGATCAAGAAAATAGAATGAAATGAGCTAATGCTTAAGAATTGTAGAAATTGAATACTGTCTATTATGATCAAGGGATCGATGGTAGAGTTTCAGAAGCCAAAATGCTGTTTGTGACCATGTGATAAAAGCCCCATTCATTTTTACAAGCATCTCATGTGCAATACATAGTAAAGAAGGGTGGGGATTCAATCGCACTGTCCACAAGCTTTATCTTTTTGACATCCCAATCTGACATCCAACACAGAGCAACTGTGAGCAATTTTGTTTGGAAAACGGAATGAGTCAGCTTACAAAATTTGCTAGCTGGCATTCTGCAATTAGGTAAGTACAGAGAAGTATTGATCCTTGGCTATTCTTACCAAAAGAATAGTCTTGAACTTGAGCCCGAACCTATGTCCGACCACCTTTGCTCTTCATATTTCACCAGCATTTTAAAGGTCTGAGAGCTTCTTCAAAGAAATTAATGGTACTTTGCATCCTTTGAAAATGATTTGAAAGATGGGATGTAGACCCTCTGCAAGCAGAGCTCTTCTTATCTTCAGATTTTCACTGGAAAAAAAATGCCATTGCTTTAATGAATGTGGCCATGAAAGCAGTACTTATTTAATGTGACTGTCAAAGTAGCAACATACTGAAAACGAGAGATAGAGCAGTCATGCAAGATTCAAAGTATAAATCTTCCAAATCCTTTTCCAAGTGTGCACAGCTGTGCAAATTAATAAATATGCCCCAATTGCATTTTATTGCCTTAAGATCCTATAAAGAACATGGGAAACTCCATAAATGGCAGTTTCTCTGCTTCAGTCAGATTATCTTATGGAGGAGAAAGCCAAATGATGGCATGTTCTATTGCAACCATCCTATATTTTCCTGTTCCTTTATCCCCGCTACCACAGCAAACCTGTTTAGAAAAAGGAAAATATGAAATACATATCCATTGGCTCTTGTTAGATAAGCTGTCTTTCTGGCAGCATCCCACTTCTAATGCCCTAGGAAGAACTTCTCTTTAGGGCATCATTGTGTTGAGTTTACTTTTCTTTTGCAACACAAATCTATAGGACTATGGGCTACATAGATTAGAAAGAAAGATGCTCAGTTTTCAGAGGCATATCATATTATGCCACTATCAGCAAGAACAAGGTATGCTTTCTTATAGAATTTCACCTTTAAAAAAACTAAGAAAACAACTGTTTGGGTAATCCATGGTCTGAATCAATTCTAAAAGAGCAGAGTGCCCTTCTAGCAATGGATGGATATGAAAGCTTTACTGTTGAGCTTCTTCAGAGAAATCTCCTCAAGAAAAATGATTCTACAAATCTATCCTCTTGTTTGCAGTCATCACTACCGTATTTTTTGGAGTATAAGACACACCTTTTTCCTCCCTAAAAGTGGCTGAAAATTTGGGTGTGTCTTATACTCTGAATGTAGCTTTTTCGGAGCTTTTTTCCCAGCCCTAACTAACTAGGTGCTAATGATCTTCCCAGCTCTTACCTTGCAGGCTCTTTCATTGTTACTCTCTCCGAAGAATGTTTTTCCAGCCCTAAGTCTTTTCAGGGTTTTTTCATTGCTCTACTTGCTCCAAATAAGTTTTTTTCTAGCCCTAACCAGGTGCTGACGATCTTCCCAGCTCTTACTGGCTTGCAGGTTCTTTCATTGTTACTCTCTCCGAAGAAGGTTTTTTTAAGTCCTAACCAGGAGATAAAATAATGTGCTGAAGCTGCTCCGAATAAGTTTTTTTTCTAGCCCTAACCAGGTGCTAACGATCTTCCCAGCTCTTACTGGCTTGTAGGCTCTTTCATTGTTACTCTCTCCGAAGAAGGTTTTTTTAAGTCCTAACCAGGGGATAAAATAATGTGCTGAAGCTGACCAGACTAAGGATGCTAGCCAGATGAATACCTGGTAGGCAGATTTTCCCCCCTATTTTCCTCCCCAAAAACTAAGGTGCGTCTTATATTCCGGTGCGTCTTATACTCCGAAAACTACGGTATTTATTGCATACCATATCTGTTGCCAGATGTGTTTATAACTACTTATTCTTTTTTTAAAGAAAAAATAAGTTGCATTTTATTTAGATTTTTAAATTTTCAAATCCATTAAACGAGTTGCTTTCATGATTTGTTCAATTCCTGGACTCTTAAGGCTTGTTGGTCTTTTGTTGTCCATACGTGTTGCTATTATTCGTGCTCTTCTTAAAGCTTCTAAATTAGGAATATCTGGGGAATTATGTTCTTGCCACAGCATCTATCATTTTAAGAACTCTTATTCCACAGTGTTCTTAAACGTCTAAGAACTAAGCCTGTGTGAAGTGACTTAAAGTAACTGTGACAACTTGATTTATGCCAGGAAGACCACTTGATTCTCTTCGTTGAAATGAAGAGGCAACCTTATTCACCTCAGTGAAGCAATTTGTGTGGTCTTAAGCCACTTTGGGTCAGTGTTGAAAAAGAAGGGTCTTCTTAGCAGTCCGCTGAAATGTTTTCCAGACTGGCATGGATCACTCACAATGTATGCTGAAGGGTCTCTGTCTAGAACAACCCCAGAATGTCACCAGTGGATTCCAGGCTGGGTGGCTTCAATGCATAGTAATAGCAATAGCAATAGCATATATACTGCTTCATAGTGTTTTACAGTACTCTCTAAGAGGGTTAATGAGTCAGCATATTCATCTCAAACGATCTAAGTGCCAGAGCCCACTGCAACTACATAGCAAAGAAGGCATTAAGAGTGGTTAACCTAATCTTGCGCAGCTTCTTCTCTGGTAACATTGTACTCTTAACCAGAGCATACAAAACATTTGCTAGACCGATCCTTGAATACAGCTCATCAGTCTGGAACCCACACTTCATATCAGACATTAACACTATTGAGAATGTCCAGCGATACTTCACAAGAAGAGTATTACATTCCTCTGTTCACAATAGAATTCCTTATGAAACCAGACTAGAAATTTTGGGACTTCAAAACTTAGAACTCCGCCGCCTTCGATCTGACCTAAGTGTAGCTCACAAAATTATCCGCCTCAATGTCCTACCTGTTAATGACTATTTCAGCTTCAACCGCAATAATACACGAGCTCATAATAGATACAAACTTAATGTAAACCGCTCCAGACTTGATTGCAAAAAATTTGACTTCAACAACAGAGTTGTCAACGCCTGGAACACTTTACCTGACTCAGTAGTTTCTTCCCCAAACCCCAAAAACTTCAACCTCTTATTATCTACCATCGACCTCACCCCATTCCTAAGAGGTCAGTAAGGGGCGTGCATAAGCGCACAATCGTGCCTACCGTTCCTGTCCTAATGTACCCATATATTCATACCTCTTCTACTCTTATTCATGCTTGTAATATTATATATATATTCAATCATATTTTACTGTTTGTACTTTGCTTATATTTATTTATGCTTGACAAAATAAACAAATACAAATACAAATATTGCTCCCAACAATCTTGGTCCTCATTTTACTGATCTCAGAAGGATGAAAAGCTGAGTCAATCTTGAGCCGGTTAGAATTGAACTCTTGGCAGTGGAATACAGGGAGCTTCATCACTTGAGACTTTCAAGAAGAGATTGGACTTCCATTTGTCAGAAATGGTGTAGGGTCTCCTGCTTGAGCGGGGGGTTGGACTAGATGACCTAAAAGGTCCCTTCCAACTCTGTTAATCTGTTAATCTGTTTAAAGAGGGAGTGATGCTTCATTTATAGTGTGTATCAAAATATGGCACCACTGCATGTTTATTAAAATCTTTGATAAGGGTTAGGGTTAGGCTTGGTATCTCATAGAAAGAATCTGTTTCTATTTAATTCTTGTCCAGTTCTGTATTCATTGCCCAAAGAAATAATGGTTTAAAATTGCCTGAAATTAAACTGTCAAAAGTTGTAATGATTTAACAATAGCTAGGATTCTACTGCAAAATTAAGTTATTTCTTGTTCAAACTTTTGAATCTCTGTTTCAAGATTTCATAGTAATTTCTGGAAACAAAGTGATAATTTGTCTTCTAAATCTTTACCTTAAGGTTATGTGATGACTCCCTTGGACAATTCCCCAGTTACCTCCTTAGATGTCCCCTTGGGGGAGGATGAATCAATTCCTGGCATGTCACGAACTGAGTTGATTAATGGCTCTGAATGGCTGTCCAGAAGGGATTTGGCTGAGGCTCCAGCTGGGGAAAGCTTGCAGTGGCAGCTAGCCAATGAAGAGGAGGAGGAACTGCCCTCTGCACTGATCCGAGAACACGTAGGGCAGAGAAAAGGCAGGAACAGAAGAGGTCAGCCAGACTAAATGGGCAGGAGAAAGCCCTGCCCATCTTGATGGGCTGCACCAGAAGCTGGTTATTTATTAGCAATAGCAATAGCACTTAGACTTATATACCGCTTCATAGCGCTTTACAGCCCTCTCTAAGCGGTTTACAGAGTTCAGCATATTGCCCCCAACAATCTGGGGCCTCATTTTACCGACCTCAGAAGGATGGAAGGCTGAGTCAACCTTGAGCCGGTGAGATCTGAACAGCTGAACTGCTGAACTAGCAGTCAGCTGAACTTGCAGTGCTGCTTTTAACCACTGCGCCACCTCAGCTCCTTCTTACCACAGAGATGGAGGCGTTGCTGGGAACAATGTATTTGTTTCCTAACTGTGTGTTTTCTGGTTGTTGTGATTGCTGCCTCACGATGGATTGACACCATGTTTGGAATGGAAGCGTGCCTTGGAAACTGTGGACTTTTCTTGCCTCGTGAGCTTTCTTGTGTGTGGATTTAAGTTTGCCTGATGGTTTTAAGTTTGTCTGGTGAAGTTATTTTGTTTGAGAAACTTTCAAGTGCTTTGTGGACTAGTTGGCCATTGCTCTGTGGACTAACCTTAGTCTGCTCATGGCTGGACTTAATTGGGACAGTTCTGGGTTTCAGTGATGGAAATTGCTGGAGAATATTAATAAACTTACTAAACCACAGTTATGTGTGTGTGAGAGAGAGAAAGAGAGAGAAAGAGAGAGAGAGAGAGAGAGAGAGAGAGAGAGAGAGAGAGAGAGAGAGAGAGAGAGAGAGAGAGGAGCAGCACAGTTTATCATTCTTTAATTACTCCCAACTATTTAATAATAACTTCAAGTAACTCTTTTCAGACTTTTTCTAAATAGATGCAGATCATAATATTCTCAAAAGCATAGTCATTACAATTCTTATTTCATAATCAGATGTATTTGCATGGCAGCTGTCAGGCCTTCCTGAAACCTTTCGTGTTCATTATAGAGGGCGGGGAAAGTAAAGTAAACAGAGAGTGTAGAAAAAATATAAGGCAGACAGTTTCAGAGGGTTTGCAAAAACTGTCCAAAAAGTCTGGCAGTGGAGGAGGAGTAAGATAAAAATTTAAGTGTCTGATTTGAGACCCCAAGTCATGTACATTTTCTTATAAGTAATATTGTAGATTCAGCAAAAAGCAGTTAATGCTGTAGAATATTCAGCAGCACCTGAGGTAAACAGCTGCTAATATGATAATGAAACAAGGAAGGCAAGGCCGCAGTTGAAAGTTAATAGTAAGAAACCAGAGATGTAATAGTAGGTTAGCCCGAAGATCTGAAACCAAGTTTTTAGATAACAGTTTAGTAAAAAACAACAATTTTGCTATAGACCAGGGCTGTCAAAATGGCGGCCTGCGGGCCAGATGCATCATGCGCTGGCCATGCCCACACCCCGTTTAATAAAAAGGAAAAAGTTGTGATACGTCACGTGATGTTGTGACGCCGTGAGTTTGACACCCCTGCTATAGATTATGAGGCCTCTTTGTTTCATTAAAGGTTTTACTTTATTAGAGAAGAAGTATATCATTTTATCTACTCCTATTATATACAGTATATGGTGCCTGATGTAACTCAACCATGACTGTAATGACTGTGGGTTTGTTGCTTGTAATAATAATTACATGTAATAAGATGACTAATTAGATAAAATAAGTAATTTGCATAAGTATATAAAGAAAACTTGTAACCCCATCCCTCTCTAGGTGAATGCTTCCAATATTGAATCTGTCAATAAATCTATTTGTCCTTCAGTATAATAGTTTTTTAATCTCCAGTTTAAATCCACCCTAGAAGTGAAAATTTCTCCTTCAGAAAGCTGTCTGTTGCTGATGAACTGCATGCTAAGTTTTGAAGTGTTGAAGAGTTTCTGAATTTCTCTTGTAGGTCATTGAGTGGCTGCTTTCAGTTGAGTCAGTGGAAGCTGTTGCAGGACTATAAGAAGAATATAAGGCCACCAGTTTCCTGTAAATAAGTGAATTGAAAGAACCAACAGAAGTTTGGTACTGGAGTTTAGAGAAAAAAATCTGTAAAAAATCCCCTGGCTTTTAAATCAAATTTCACTATTCTGAGAATTGAGAAATAATGCAAACGTTTTGATTGGTGGTGCTTTAAAAAAAACGTACATGAAGTTATAGTTTTTAGTGCCCCAAATAACTGGTAGTTGAAGAAAAGTAAGAGCACAAGAGCAATGACTACTTATATTTCAGCTAGGATGAAGATTTATCAGATCAAGTGACAAAGATATTACAAGAGCAGCTGGCAAAGAAACAGCTTTAAAAAAAAGGAGCAAGCACAGCAGATGAAAGTGAAAACTTGAAACTGAATATGAGTCAGCAGAAGGATATGGCTGCTAAAACGGCAAATGCAATTTCAGGCTGCATCAGTGGATTACAGCAGTTTCAAATTATGGAAGGTAATGTTTCCACTTATTCTGTGCTCTCAATATTTCATTGCAAATATTGTGTCCAGCTCTAGGAACATTTTAAGAATAACTGATACTTACTGGAACAGATTCAGAGAAGGAAAAAGACAGTGTTTCTATTCCCTGTAGCTAGAAGCTCTCTTTACAACATGAGAGAGACTGTACCTCTGTATTTTGTCATTTACTAAGATGTTTTGCTGAGATGTAATGTGTCAGTCCAATATCAAATACATATTGTCTACACCCATGATGGCGAACCTATGGCACAGGTGCCACAGGTGGCACGCGGAGCCATATCTGAGGGTACGCTAGGAATTGCCCTACGTCAGCTCCAGCGTGCATGTGGGCGCTGGCCAGCTGATTTTAGGCCTTCCGGAGGGCAGGGGGAAGCCATTTTTGCCCTCCCCAGGCTTCAGGAAAGCCTCTGGAGCCTATGAATGGCAAAAAACGGACCCAATGGGCCTACCGGAAGTTCGGAAATGAACTTCCAGTAGGCCCATGGGGTCCATTTTTCGCCCTCCCCAGGCTTCAGGAAAGTTCAGAAATGAACTTCCGGCAGGCCCATTGGGCCCATTTTTCACCATCCACAGGCTCTGGAGGCTTTCCTGAAGCCTGGGGAGGGCGAAAAAATGGCCCAATGGGCCTACCAGAAGTTTGAAAAACAGCCCAACGGGCCTACCGGAAGTTCATTTCTGAACTTCCGGTACTGTTTTTTGCCCTCTCCAGGCTTCAGGAGGCTTTCCTGAAGCCTGGGGAGGGTGAAAAATGGCTCAATGGGCCTACCGGAAGTCCGGAGGCTTGAGTGAGGCCTGTGCGCATGCACAGAGGGGGAAGCGTGGGGGGGTTGTGCGCGCATACGCATGGGGAGGGCATTGCATTATGGGTGTGGGCACGTGCGTGCCCTTTTGGCACTTGAGCAAAAAAAGGTTTGCCATCACTGGTCTACACCAATAGTTAATAGGCTTCCTGATATGAAATCTAAAGCCAATTTACCTTTATTTATTTATTTATTGTTCATACTTCTATGCCGCCCAACTCCTGAAGGACCTTCTTAATTGCCTGATAAGTATTCATGTCTTCTAAAAAAAAGAGTCACTCTTGATTTTGGAACCAAACTTAGCGTCTTTTGGGGAGTTAGAAATGATAACTAGTCCGTTAGAAAAACTATGTCTCCCTCTCTTCATAATGTATTATGGGCTCTGGGAAGAAGTTAGTTCCATATCTGGTGTGCAAAAATGGAGATGGAATATGGGTCGTACCCAGAGATATTTATCTGGTGTTTTACAGTGTTTCTGTAAAAAACAGAGCATTAAGATAAAAACCTATGGTACACCCAGTTCTCTTGGGAAATAGGGAGCTTCCAAAATATTTGTTTGAAGATAAAAGCAAAATGGCTGACAAGACTGACAAAATTTGTTTCAAACTATTATAAAGGACCATTGCAGATGAGGCAGAAAATATCTCAGGGCATGCAAAAAAGACTTAATTTCCTATACACCCTTAGGACCTTGCTTATGTTATCCTCTTTGCAACTGCCTTTCTCTGTCTCAGATTTAAAAAAAAAACCCATGCACTTCAGAAATGGACATTGTGTGAATGCAAATCTGAAGGGATTGCAAATCTAGCATGATATAAAATTAAAAACTTAGTATACCATGATCAGTATATGTGACTGCACATCACATATGGAGCCCATCACAGGTACTCTAACAAGAGGGACCTTGAAAACATGCAACCAATCCTTAAGTTGATGCAACCACAGAATGATAAAATAGACTTTACTTATCAGCATTGCAGAAGATGAATCACAAAATGAAAAAAATTAAACGCGAAAGCCTATTGTTTAATTAGTATTGCCACACAATTTTACATCTAGTTCCATATTAAGTAGCTTACATCGAAAGGTGAAATTTGGCCATCTATCTGGCCAACCTAGTTTAGTTCCTGTTTCATGAAATTGTAAACTAAATTAGTTAAAAGCACTTTTTATGAAGTCCATTGATTCAAAGTCTCTGTGAAACTATTCTTGGCCACAAAACATTCAAGAGCTAAATCAAGGATTATGTGGTTGAATAAACTGTGAAACAACTCTCTAAAAGTCCAATCTCTCTTTAAGCTTGGCTACTGTAGCTTCTTAAATTGTGGTAAGACCAGCACTAGCAGTGAGAGTTTAACTATTTTTAAAAACTGCTGCTATTATTTTTGCTTTTGTACTCACTATAAACTCATTGTAATTCTATCTTTTCATTGCAATATTGAGTTTGCAATAGATGTAATGGATTGTTGACTTTATATTATTTGAATTAATTTAATGCGCATTGCCGTAAATTGTTTTTTTTAAACTATGAAGCAATATTTGACATTTGAAAGATAGCGTATAGCTCAATTTTTAATTCTTATCTGCTCCTGTAAAATGCGTGGCACTACATCCAAACTATCAAACTGCCACCACATCCAATGCATTCATTGATTACTACAGGCTTAACAGTTGTATAAATTGCCCTCAGTGCTATACATTCAATCCAACTTCATAGGATTTTTGGAACCTTGTCACTGGGACACCAAGTATATGCTGCTTGGTTTAAATATTATATGCATGGTGAACTATTGCATAATCTCCCTTCACACATATTCCTACAACTCCAATTAGCTTGTCTGATGTAACTTTTACTGACCCTGAATATGGAATGTCTCTCTGATTCTGGTATCCGGCTATCCACTGGACTCCAGGCCCAGGCATCATCCTTGTTTTAGTGTGCCCTTTGATTAAATGAGGGTGACTTTAGTTGATAATCTTTCTTATGTCTGGTATCTAAATAGCCTTTCATATTTAGCAGTTTGATTAACATGTGTAGGGTTAATGAAGCATTTTAGCGAAGGTAATTTCATCCAGTTTTGTGTTCACTGGTGCTTTTAGGCTAATTTCAACACAGGGATTTGTTTAACTTGTTTAGGCTGTTTACTTCAAAGGCATAGCAAGGTTACAAAAAGAGTAACAATAAAAAGACAGGTGTCAAATGACAAAGCAATAATTGATGCATAAAGAAAGGAATGCAATGCACTTAAAATGGTAGGGTGGTGCCAAAATGATTTTAACATTAAAGTAAGGGCTCAGTCTAATTAATACTAAAATATTTTGTTCAGAGAACTGTGACATTTTTGCACTCTTAATTTTTTCCTTCCTGAAGAATGTATAGTCTGTGAGATACAATTTTATATAAACTGAGACATATCGGAAGTCTGGTAAACTCCAGAGATATAATGCTGAAACAATAAATTAAACATTCATGTGAGTTTAGCAACAGAATAAGCAGGCCTGACTAATCAACCCTCCTCTGATTTCTAATAGTAAATAATTACAGTGGTAAAACTGTGAAAACCAGCAGATCTGCAGAAAAGGCACAGTAATCCAGATACCACTCCAAACACCAAATATGTTTCTTGAATGGAGTTTGTGGTGTATGTTCTGTGCTCTGAACTCTGACTGTTAAGGAACAAATTTATTGAGCCGGAGGCCTGTTTTCTGAGGTGAACTGAATTTTGTGATGTTAAGGTCACATCCCATTCTCACAGTAGCACTTTCTTTAGGAATCTTGGAGAAGAAAAGTGTTTTTTTCCAAGAGAGAGAAATATCTCTCATACTTGGTGAATCAGCAAATTTACTTTTTCCCCAAGTTAAATGTTCAGGAAGACTTCAAACAAAGCAAGTTTCAATCCACGTGGTACTTACCAAGTCATAGTCTTAACATTTGGATGGACTGGTAATCATAACAGTCAAAAGTCATGTATGCAGATTTGTCACATGTCCTCATTCTTATGTTAATAGAATTGCTATTCAGGTAGTCCTTGCTTAACCACTACAATTGAGACTGGCAACTCTATTGCTAAGCCCCATGGTTGCTAAGAGGAAAATCATGTGACCACAATCGGTTTATGACCTCACTTCTCCTTGATTGTTAAATGAATTGTTGTGAAACAATTCTCTGTTAACTCTGCTTGTTTCAAGCCAGCTGCAAAACATACAAATGGCGACCACATGACTGAAGAATGCTGCACTGGTCATAAATGTGAGGATTAGTTACAAATTATTTTTTTACACCATTGTAACTTTGAATGGCAGTTGGTAAGTGAAGATTACCTTTATTCCCTTTTATCAGTAGCTTTTTGACTTCTTTCTGAAAATGTAATAACTAGAAATGCTTGCTTCATATGTACCACTTTCTGCTCGAGAGGAGCACAATGTTGAGAATGGGAAAAGCACTTGCTATCATGCAGTGAACTGCAGATGCATCAAATTGTTCTAATTGCATAGCCACCGTTTATATTCATTTTGTTCACTGGAAGAGAGAAATGGTTATAGCCAGAGATGTCCATCTTAGAATCCTATCTCCCTGAGCCAAAAGATGGCACTGTTTTTCTATTTCTCTTGCAAAAATCCACTTTAATCCATGATTGAGCTTCTCTCAATTTGTTGTTTTTGCAAGGCTTTTTGTAAAATAAACCCCATTATTTGCAAAGGCCAAACAACAGCTTCTGCTGTACCTCTTTTGACTAGGAAAAAAATAGCTATAAATAAAATCACATTATTTGGTTCAAAATAACACATGAAAGGAACAGTCCTAAATAATAAATGCCTGGTGTTTGGAGCACGGGTATTACATTTAGTTGACAGACTTCAAACTGCCTAGAATTAATCTGCTGCTCTATTTACAAATCAAAAACTAAATATAGTAAAACGGCTATTAATAAAGGAAATATTTCCTCCTTTCTTTTCCCCACCCTTTGAGAATCACTGGCATAGCATTTATGACTTATAGAATCAGATTCAGAATCTGAAGCATCGGATGCTGCTTATACTTATCCAGACCATTATTGCACAACTTACTTCAGTATTGTCAAAATTAAGTGGCAGCAGCTCTGTGGAATTTTATTTCCCAGACCTATTGGAAAATTCCAGAAATGGAATCTTGAATCTGTTTGCAAATGATGGTTTGCCATCAAACTATAGTTTTTACGTCACTTACTTCTTCAAACCCATTGCCCTACAGGACTCTATAGATAACGATATGTAGTCAATGCCATTGCTGTTTTGAGAAAGTTATTTTCGATCAGTAAGGGAGATGTATGGCTATGAAGGACCCCTTCAATCTTTTATCTGCTGTTTTCCCTTTGCACATCATTAGAAATCCTAATTAACCACATTAATCCTAACTAACCACATTAATGGTTTGCGGGCAAGAATTTGGAGAGATCTCCCCCAGACATTTTTCTCTCTCTCCCCCCCCCCTTTAATGCCATCGCATCATCCATGATGAAATGCTATAGTATGTGTTAATTCCTTACTGGGTACTGTGATGAAAAAAATGCTTTGGGCCAAGGGCTTGGATAATTCAAGGTACCCATAGTTGGTTTGTTCATTTTTTACAAGGCACTCACAGGCATAGTCATCCAAGCATGCTATTTTTCTGTCTAACACAAAGGAAAGGGAACATTGCATAAATTGCACAGGAAATGTGCAAGCAAAAAAAAAAAAA
The DNA here is from genome assembly GCA_023053685.1 of Diadophis punctatus similis. Taxonomy (NCBI): domain Eukaryota; kingdom Metazoa; phylum Chordata; class Lepidosauria; order Squamata; family Dipsadidae; genus Diadophis; species Diadophis punctatus. The sequence continues at coordinate 169,199,466 of JALIGW010000002.1, forward strand.
AAAAAAAAAAAGAAACCATCAATTGATGGTTATGGCAGCTCTATCATTTCTGTTTTCAGCCCCATTGCCTCTTTTAATTATTATTCTCCTGGGTCCAGAATTTCTAAACAAACAAAGACACACATCAATTGGATGGAACTGGGATTATTACAAATAAATAGAACCCTTTTGAGATATGAGCCTTACTTAATAAGTAATTAAGTTACACAGGTACATAGGGATGGATTAATGGAACTTCCTTGTAAAATTGTGCAAAGAATGGAATTAAGGCAATAAAAACTGCCATTCTAATGAGCTTCTAAACAGGACAGGACATGAAATCCAATCTAGGGTTCACAGTCTTATGCTGATGTCTTTCCAGGTTCTGTTTTGCTGTACATCAAATGGACACACTGGATTGGGAACTGCTATTGTCTAATTTGAAACCTGATCAATTCCTCTTGAATCCTCAGATTTGCAAAGAACTGTAGTTACAGCTGCAGGAATATTGTTACATGAAAGAAATCGTACGACAGATAGAGACAAAATATTAAGGTGCAGAGGCATCACACTGACAATATAGGTACATGTTGTCAATTGTAACAAGTATCTGAGAAACAGACAGCAAAATAAAATGGATGCCTTTGAATGGTAATGCTGGAAAAAAATCGCTAGGAATCTCTTAGACCACAAGAACAAAAGTTCAATTCTAAATGAAGTAAAAGTGGCTTCCTCGTGGGAAGCACTAATGATTAAACTACAGCTTAGATATTTTGAGCATGTAATGTAAGAGTAATTGTAAAGACCCTAATATCGGGGGAAAAGTGAAAGGAATTTAAAAAGAGAGTGATTAGAGGTCAAGGTGAATAGACACTATCATCGATGATTCCAAACAGGAGGGTTCCAAAGAAGCAGATCCTGACAAGGGGTGAGGGGGTGTGTCAAATGGTTAACAATTGACTCTTCAAAAAAGAAATGTATGCATAAAGAGAGCTCAAAAGACCTGATCTGCTGCTATTTAATCTTTTGAAAGGCATAGGAGGCATGAGCTCCTCCAACCACTCCAGGTTCTCACAGGCACTGTCACCTCCACTGTAGCCACTACGCTGTGTTACCTCCCATCAATCCCAGCTGATTGGCGTGCCAGCCGTTGTGGCTCAGCTTTCCTCTCAACCAAAATTTAACAATTGGCTATTGGAGCCAGAATGAGCTGGCTCCAGCACACCACTGCAAACAACTATAGAAAACGATGTTCTAAAGAAGTGGAAGTGGGTATTTAAATAGTAATGAAATCTAAGAGTGAGAATATTTATTGTAACCAAAAGATCTAAGCTGGGTTGACAAAATCAGAAATGAGGTGATAGGCCACCTGGGAAAGCCAAGGGAAATCATCAAAACCATTAAAAAGCGAAAGTTAGAATATTTTGAACATGTGATGCGACACCCAGAAAAATACCGCATACTTCATGTAATCCTCCAGGGAAAGATGGAAGCCATATGATGTCTGGACATCATTTGGTTTCAATCTTTCCCTGGAGGATTACATGAAGTAATCAAAATCTAAGGGACTGGTTTGGACAAAACTCAGCAGCACTTTTTTGTGCGGCTATTGATAAAAATAGGATCGCTAACATGATCACCAACATCCGATGATGGATATGGAAGAAGAAGAAGAAGAAGAAGAAGAAGAAGAAGAAGAAGAAGAAGAAGAAGAAGAAGAAGAAGAAGAAGAAGAAGAAGAAGAAGAAGAAGAAGAAGAAGAAGAAGAAGAAGAAGAAGAAGGAGATCTAAATTTTCTAACTCAGAATTAGTAACTTACACTTATACCAGTTTGCCTGGATTTCTAAAACTCCTGTGATTTCATGCTAAGTGAACATAAGATAGTCAGGGTTGAATGAGAATCTTTTCAGTTACACCTTCTGTAATGGAGCCTTTCCTAGGAAGTTCCCCTGAATCTCTATAACTGTCTTTTTGGATGCCAGATGAGAATATTGCTTAGGTCTGAGATAGTGTAGGATTTATATTCTACCTTTCAGAGCATTTTAATACATTATGTTAGAATGACTACTTTTCCACACCATATTCTCTACCTATTTCCATGCATCTTACAGGGTACCGCATAGTCAACTGTGGCCAATCTCAAAAAAAGCTAAGCTAAGTCAGACCCAGTTAGTATTTATCACATTCTTTATTGACTAAGTGTGAATGGACACACAAGGAATTTGTCTCAGTGTATATACAAACAACAAAGTGATAATCATAGATATCAATAGGAGAAGGTAGTAGGAAATCACAAGGTTATAAGTTAGGCTGGAAAGAAAAAACAATCCAGAAAGTGACAGGAGTATTGTTCTTTGGTAGAGTTACTGAGAAAACTAGAGGGACATACCCACTTAATCACTTTAAGTCAAGTGTGATTCAAAGTCATCTTTACTTTTCAGTGTTATTTCCTATGATACTGTCATCACTGAACTTCATGGTGTCTGTCTTTGGATTTTATTTCTCTCCCTTTAATCCACCTAGAAAATAGAAAATATTGTATTAATAAAAACAGAATAAATATAAATAATGTAAACAATCAGGCAACTGATCACAGGTTAGAAAATCAAATGTGAGATCATATCCATGTTTGACTAGTAGTAGAAGATTGTTGCCTCTGAAGTTGGAGTATGTAGAAGGAAATTAGACATGCTGAAAATGAATCCTGTGTGACACTAGTAGAAATGCTGGGATTTTGTATCTTAAATATCAAGCAGTTCCTTTGGTAAGCCTAAGAATATTTTTGTTCCATTTGAACTCCTTAAGGTAATTTGCTTTGCTTAGATCAGGGGTTGGCAACACTCAAAGAGCAATTTGGACCCGTTTCCCACAGAAAAGAAAACACCGGGAGCCACAAACCCTTCCTGTACCTGACTATTTCTTGAGCGGCCACAGAATTAACATATGTAGTTGAATTTAACATTCTGTTTTCTTCTGAAACTTTTCTTTTCTTGGATTTATCCATGGTTGGCCTACCGGGGGTCGAAATGCTCAATAAATCGCATGCCGGCGGATGTCGCACATTGGCGGTTGTGACGCCTATTTTGAGCAACGGAGCCGCAGCAGAGGGATGAAAGAGCCACATGCAGCTCCAGAGCCATGGGTTGCTGACCCCTGGCTTAGACAAACAACTGCCATAGTAGCTCTGTATTTGTTTTTTTATTTCTGTGAGTTGCAACTACACACCTGTTATTCTTTTCATACATACAGGCCATTAGGAGGCATAGGCCTTTCAACAACTCAATATGGGATTATTAAACTTGTCATTTGGGGTCACTGATGTTAGAGAAAAATGTTACCTTTACAAAAGGAGAAGAAAGTTCATGTTGCTCTGTTATCCCGTAATAATAACCAGGAGTTTTCTCTATGGAATAATGTTGCCAGTTTTAATGTTAGTAATCTGTCTGTAAGCAAAAATGCCTGTGGCTTTCTTATGAATTAAACCTTTTAGAGCTTTTGGTGTGAATCATGGCCGACAGAAGATGTCTCTGTAAATGATCAGAGATGATGACCACTGAGAAGAAATCCTCTTATGCCTCTTTAAAGTAGACCACAAAGTATGCTAGTGAAAACTTTGAAGACTCCTTTTAAATGCCAAAGAGTAATGAAAGATAAAAACTGTGATGCTGCAGGAATGATTTAAAGGCCAATAGAATGCAGAGCAAAAAGAAGGAATATAAAGTTGGACTATTTAACCAGGGATAAACTGTTTGTTTGAATAAATAGTAAATGCCTAAGTAATTTTTTGCTGAGGTAGGATTGAAAAGATGTTGGTTTCTGAATTGCCCATAGATAAAAGTTAAGCTATGGGAAGGAGAGGAGATTTTTTATTTGAAACTTTAGAAGAGGGTGATGTTTTAGTATATCAGCTTATGCTCAGTTGATGAAGCCTCTTCTCTTCTCTTCTCTTCTCTTCTCTTCTCTTCTCTTCTCTTCTCTTCTCTTCTCTTCTCTTCTCTTCTCTTCTCTTCTCCTCTCTTCTCCCCTCCCCTCCTCTCCCTCTTCTATTCTTTTTTCAGCACTTTTTCTCTTCTAATTTAATTTGCAGTGATGTTTACTATGCTTATTTAAAAAATGAACTTTTAAAATTACAGTGAAGAGGCACAGCCAACTTTACCATACTTCTCACGATTGTTTAATTAATACTAACAAGGATAATTATTTCATTACATTTCTGCTGTTTCCTTGGGAACTTGCTGAATAGCACAAAATAATAAAGTTCATAGAAGATATTTGTCCCTCTTCAGGCATTCTCCTCATGTGTGAAGCACATATGTAAAGTGAAGGAGAGGGAAGAGGACACAAAGTGTACCTCAACCCTATACTGTAATTATTTTCATCATACTCTGATCTGTGACAGTCATCATGTTCATATAGGTCTGAGAAAAGCCATAATATCAGGCACATGATGTCTCCCTCCTCTCCCCTACGGATGCCTAAGGCACTACTTTGATCTTAGCAGCATTATGTATCCATCTGTTCTGAATCCTGAGACAGGTTTATAAAAGTGAATGCCACGTGGGGACATTCAAGCATTTTTCTCCCTTTAAAGCAAGGAGGCCAATGGTGGATGAGAAGTGGAGCCAATATTTTCATCCATCTTCTCTTTCCTCATGTACATCATACACATGAGAACATTAATGAAGATGACTCTGCAGTGGAATTATTTCCTGGGGACATTGTATAGATAAGTTGTTGTGTTCTGACTGACCTCTGACTGACCTCTAAACTTGTTATGTCTAGATGAACTCTGACTGAACTGTAATTTGTTATGTTTTAGTTGAACTCTAACTGAACTGTATGTTGCCACCCAGGTCCAGTGTTTGAATGCTCAAACGCTATTGGTTGTTGTGTCTGACAGCCCTCTATAAAAGAGCGAGCTTTTGGGCATGACGAAAGAATTTAGTGGCCTCATGCTCACTAGCTTGAATGGTTCTGATCAAACTGTTGTACTTATCTCTATAGGGCGTGTATGTGTGCAAATAGTTCACCTGAAATTTGCAGTAACTTAACCAAAGAAAAGATATCGATTCTCTGCTATGTGATGAGACAGGAGATCCCATGCTTTGATCTATGGAGGTCTTCAAAGTAGCTTAAGGCAGCAGTGACTTCTGAAAAAGAGAAGAGTACAAACTCATTTACCTGACTATAAATCCTCCATCTATTATCTGACCTGTAATTAATCCAGACGGAACAGTGATTTATATGTTAAATGAAAAACATTATGAAGGTTTCGTGTGTGTTTCAATTTAAGGCTAAAATCTAACTCTACACTGAGTTTTACAAACTCAGCTGTACTGGCAGAAAGTGTTTGTCTAGCAGACTGTATTATCTTAGGCATTCAGGTTTTACAGACCTCCTTGTAATTAGAGTTTAAAATATTTTGCTTTCCTGTGTGCTTTATTCAGCAAGTTCTGCATTGGAAAGGTTCCCTTCCTTACCAATATCAATGAGACAACCAGGGCAATAAAATCATAATTGTTTTAGTGCTCTTGATATCATGACTGAAGCAATGGTCAAGCAGAATGTCAGCTTCCATGCCAAGGGAGAATTTGGACTCTCCTAGAGTAGTCATCCCAATTTATTTTCCAGATGTGTTTTTACCACAATTCTTGCCATATTTTGTAGCCAAATTGGGAAAGAATATTAAATAGTTACATCAGCACCAATAGCCCACCTCGATTATCACCTTGCATTATAGATTAAACTATAATGTGCTTGTCTGTGCTAATACAAGATGAAAGCTATCTTGTTAATCTAGACATTAACATATTAATGCAACATACTGATCGCATATTATGATTAGCAAGGTCAGGCTTTCATAGCTCTCTGTATTTGTGGTGTTCTGTAGACAGCAGAATATGAAGTCATCAAATTCCTAGAATGCTGTTGAGAAAAAAATAATGATATTTTGCTTCTAGTAGATCCATGGCAGGAGAAATTCTACTAGAAGTTATTCTGCTCAGTTGTCAACATTTTTTAGTGACGATCAGAAAAAAAAGTCTCTACTTTTTGAAGAAAAGTAAAGTCTATAAAGTTTATAAAGCAAGTGTAACTGGCAACTCGAGAGCAGGTCAGGGATGCTTTGCATCTGTCGGAACCCTGACAGTAACTCTTATCCACTTTTCTGCCTTGGAAACAATCTGGCAAATTTCTAGAGAGGTTTAATACGAAAAAGTGGACTAGAAAACTAGCACATTGAAAATCTGTCCCTAAAATCAGAGTAGTTGCAATTCACCTTATAAACTCTGTCTTTTGTCTCCAATGTATAAAAAAACTTTGCTAGGGGTGTGGTGTAGGTTTCAGAACCTACAGACTTAATGCCATCAGCAATGGGCCTGAAGCATTGGCAACATTGTTTGGATCCATAAAACATAAAACAGCTACCCTAATCATCAATAATCATGTTGAACATCAAAGCTGCATGGATCCAATTGTTCCAAATAGTGAGCAACTCTATTTCCAGGTCAAATCATAATCTAGCACTATAGTGAAATGAGGCTTTGATAGAAATATGGCAGAACTGTTTCCTAGGCAAAGTTGGCCGAAACAGTCTTTTAAGTCCTAGGAAATAAGATCATGCTTAGAAGTGAAATTTCTCCTTGATTCACTGAAGTATAAAAATAGGGGAGTTATGGCACCTTCTGCTTATTATCGCAATCACAGTAAAGAATAGTTCTGGTCTTCCTCTGGAGCTGATTTTCTGATCCGATCTAGTGGGAGACCGGTGAATATGAACCCTTCCAAATAAAAGTGAGAAATGTAATTTTCCCACTTAGAATTAGAATGAATGTCATTTGTGTGGAACAGTTTCCCATAATGGTGGCCTCTTGAGATTCTATCAGAATTTGCAGATCAATCTTTTAGAGAAAGACAAGTGTAATTTTGTATGTATTTACAATTGGATACAACTAGATTGTATGGTGGGAAGCAGTAGTGGGTTGTAAATCCCATCACTACCGGTTCGATTGTGCGTGATGCTTCTGCGCATGCGCAGAAGTGTTCCGGGTGGGTGGGCAGAGTGTCCCGGGTAAATGGGCGGAGCCTCCTGCTGCCGCCACCACTACCAGTTCGCCAAACTGGGAGCAACCCATCGCTGGTGGGAAGATGATGTTAGGATAGACAGGAACATTCCCTTCAAAGGTAAGCCATATCTAGAAAAAGTAACTTACTAAAATAATTTTCTCAAGGAAGATTACTTTATTTAACTCAGTAAACTATTGTTTTTGTAATGTCACATTACCTCACCATCCTGACTTCATTAACACGCACATGTTGCTATAATCCAATCTTTTTTTCTGCTGTATAGATTAAATATCTATTGTAATTTGCATAATTCTATATAGAGGGACTGAATGTCGCCCTCTTTTTTAGGTTAGTCTTTCTGCCTCTGGTACTGTAATAAACAATCTGTGCTTCAATGAATTGTGTGCTGTTTTTCTGGGTTAAAATGAACTATTGGGGAAATTTGTGGAAGGAATTTCTTCTGCATTAGGCAGTAAAGGCAACATATAATGCAAAATCAAAGTCATCACCATAAATAAAAAAAACTCTTCATTTTTCTATTAGCTTTGTGATCATCTCTGAAACATAATATATACAAGAAAATCCTACCTAGTCTTAAGAACTATTCAATTCAATTCAATTCAAACCTTTATTGTCAGAGTACAACATGTGTACAATGAGATTGGCTGAGCCTCTCTTTGTGCACCCCCCCCCAACACAATACAACTCACAGTGAAAGACAGGAAATCCCTAGCCCAGAGAATCCTACTAACAAACACCCAGTCCTATTGCTATATTTATTAAAAGTAAATAATGAGACAACGTTCATCTGCACAAAACTCTGCACCAAATTTCATATTATATGGGTTCTTGAACTAGGTTAATATTCTTTCCTCCAAATTAGACTCTTAGCTAATGAGGCAAACAGCCACACCTTTCTTCAGAGATCTGTAAGTTCTTCATGGCTCATGAAACAGACTTCTAGAAGCCATCAAAAGCCCATGGCTTCTAGAAGTCATCAAATGCAGACTTTTTGGATGACAAATTGTGATAAATAAATCTAAAAACTGGGGAGTTTGTAGAGGATGTTTGCTGCAATCTGAAATTTTCTGTACTGAAAAATATGTTGGGTCATTTTAGTTTGCACTTTCAGCTCTTTCTTTCTTTCTTTCTTTCTTTCTTTCTTTCTTTCTTTCTTTCTTTCTTTCTTCCTTCCTTCCTTCCTTCCTTCCTTCCTTCCTTCCTTCCTTCCTTCCTTCCTTCCTTCCTCTCTCTCTCCCCCCTCTCTCTTCCAATACACAGCTATAGCAAATTGTTCTGCAGTGCATTATTAGAGCCAAAGACTTTGTATTATGCTAAAAAATTCGTTTGACAAGTAATATTTATGCCTTTTTCATTTTAACATGAGATATGCTGCAATTATATTTATTTTCTATAGAATACCTTGCTTTTGTATTTGTTATTTGGAATGAAGTTTGTTTACACGGATTTTCTTTCCAATCTTGAATTTCATTTTGTACGATTTTTGGAGAGTGCTCCAGTTTTTGTTTTTGTTTTTGAGATTGAGGAAAACATACAAAAACTCACACAGTAGCCTTGGATCCTTTGCTTTAGTTTATCCATATTTTGTTTTTAATTTTACACTGAAGAGGGAATTTGGAGGGATCGTTTGGGTAGCAACTCTTGAAGGGCCCTAGGATTAGCCAGGATCAGAAAATGCTGCATTTCCTTATCAAAAGATATTGCGAGAAATGCAAATCCCTTTCTAGGTGAACTACTGTTCAGTTACATAATAGCAACATTTCAGTAGGAGAACAACTCCCTTGACGGAGATGAAGCGGAGAAGGGTTATGCAATTCTGCATATAAATAACTTATTTATTTTCATACAAATTGTATTGAAAATTGGGACAGAGGAAGAACTGTGAACTGCTATGAACATAAAATAATAACCCTATGCTGATGCTATTGTTAACATCTGGAGGAAGAAGGGATATTACGATAGTATATAGGGCTGGTATTCCTGCCTCAAAAGGCCAGACATCACATCCTCTGTATAAACCAATATAGCCAAAGTAGATTAATTCATCTTGGGCACAGCCATACTAGATGTCATTTATATATGGCAAGTACTTCATACTGAGATATTTTCAGCTCTCCAAGTTTGGGAACCAAAGATATGCAAATTAATAAAGGAGAATATTTGCAGCTCAGGGTTGAAATGAGGGGTCCTTGGTGCTCGCTGAGCTTGCTTGTTTTCTTGCAGACGTTTCATTACTCTAACCAGGTAACATCATCAGTGCTAGTCACTAGCACTGATGATGTTACCTAGTTAAGGTAATGAAGCGTCTGCAAGAAAACAAGCAAGCTTAGAGACTAGCACTGATGATGTTAGGGTAACATCTGAAACACTTTGTCAAATTACATTTCTGCCTTGAACAAAGATTTCTTTTATCTGACTATTGTCTCAGTTGCAGTTATACCTACAGTTTTTAAAAAGAATATTCCTTCTATATCAGGGGCGGGTTGCTCACTTACCGATACCGGTGCACTGCGTACGCATCTCCATGTTTTGTGCAAATGTGCACTCGCTATGCGTGCACCCTCCCTTGCACGATTTTGCTTCTGCACATGCGCGGAAGCAAAATCTTGCCGAAATCTCATGAGGGGATGCACGCATGTGTGTGATTTTGGCGATTTTTTTTTGCTTCCGCGCATTCGCGGAAGTAAAATCTCACCAAAATCTCATGCTCGCACGCGTCCCCTCACAAAATTTCAGTGAGATTTTGCTTCCGCGCATGCGCAGAAGCAAAAGAAGCCCAAAAATTCTTTTAAAAAGATGGCGACGCGTATGACGGACCGGTAAAAACAGCACCGGAGCAGTCGCGCGTAAATTGAGCAATCGGACGGCCCCTACCGGAGCTGCGCTCTAGACCGCACTGGTAGGAACCCACCAGTTCTATATATATACAAATATATACCATAAGTATATGGCAACCTATACATTATGAAGGTAGAATTAGGATTAGGGTTAGGAACTCCATCAGACAGAAAAGAATTGCAATTTATGTAGAATTTATGTAGAAACACTGCAGTTGTTAAGTTGGTAACACAGTTTTTAAGTGAATCTGGCTTCCCCATTGACTTTGTCAGAAGGTTGCAAAAGGGGATCACATGACCCTGGGACCTGCAGCCATCATAAATATGAGTCAATTGCCAAGTGTCTGACTTTTGATTATGTGACCATGGGGATCCTGCAATGTGTGAAAATGGTTATAAAAGTTACTTTTTTCAGTGCTGTTGTAACTGAATGGTCATTAAATGAACTGTTGTAATTGTAAGTTAAGGAGTCTGTAGAGATTCTCAGCCATCCAGGTCATGGTTTCCCAAAGATGCTTTTTTCAGGAGGCAACTGGACTTTCTTGTTTTTTCTTTGAAGACGTTTCGCTTCTCACCCAAGAAGCTTCTTCAGCTCTGACAGGATAGTGGGGAATGGAAGGATTTATACTCCTTGCAGACAGCTGGTAATCTGCATCCTTTTAGAGCAACAGTTCTCAACCTGGGGGTCGTGACCCTTTTGGGGGTCGAACAACTCTTTCACAGGGGTCAGGAGACTTCACCCAGACACCACCATTTGGGTTCTTTTACCTTCTGCGCATGCGCAGAACGCTTTGAGCATGTGCAGAGGGTAAAAGAACCCAAATGGCGGCTGCGGGGCAGGGGGCGTGGTGGTGGGCATGGCGGCGGGTACGGCGGTAGGGTGGGTCGCGGTGGGGGCGCAGGGGCAGGGCACGGGTCGCGGCATTAGAAAGGTTGAGAACCACTGTTTTAGAGGGTTGTTGAAGCACTTGGAGGTTTATCTGTGTCCTCAGGGTCACCTGAGTAGTGCTCCTGGTTCCTGTAGTCTGCAATATTTTTCCTCTGGAAATCCATTCCTACTCCCACACCATTCAATGGGTGTTCATCCCAAATTTTAAGCTGAGGACTACCTGTAGTAGCAACAGACTGCTCAGAAACACTCTGCAGTAGGCACACTGCACTCACTGAAACATTACTGACTTAATTCCCAATTTCTGGATCAATTTCATCGTATTACTCCAAGCTGTCTTAGATAGGAAGCACTACCTACTTGGGTTTAGACCTTGCTGCATTTAGATCATCCAATGAAGTAGAAAGATCTACATCTTAAGTGCATGTAAGTACATCGCCTGCTACATTGCTTATTAATTTCAAGTCCCATCTCATATGTAAAGGGGCGAAGGAAGGCAGTTAGTATTTCATGCAGAAACTGAGAAATACCAATTAAGGCAAAAACCTGCTCAACCGTGAAGACAAAGCTGTGTGACAGCAGAATATTTTCTAAAAAGAAGAGAGAGGCCTTGTATTTCATAAAAATCAAAAATTTCAACCTCCAGACCAAATCTTTCAATAGGCCTGCTAATGCAGAGCTGCCTTTTAATGCTGGGAGGCTAGCTACCATTGTAAATTGATTATGAATAGATGCTTGTAAACAGGAATTGGAAGGTCTATTGACTGATGGGTATATTATTCAATTACCATTTACTGAGATTGAAGAAAACCTGGGTTATGTAGAACTGAAAATAGCATGATGTGATATTGTTTCCTTCGTATTAGGACTACAGTACAAGATCTGGGCAACAAAACTCGAGATAATTATCAAGGATAACAAGGTGATGCCACAAAACCTTTCTGCCACCTAGTAATCACCTGGAAATTTGCAGCCCAGAACTGATAGTCCCAAAGATCCAGTTGCCTTTTGAAAAAGCACATTTGGGACAACCATGACCTGGATGACTGAGAATCATCTGAGCTGATAGCTGATCTTTCTGTCTTCTGTCTAACTTAATATTAGGCTGCTGCTTACGAGCAACAGAGTAACACTGCCATGATATGATGCAGTGGTGAAATCTACTTACTTTCCCTATCGGTTTGGAAGCGCACACTTTGTGATTGCGCACTTTGCATTTCGTTACCAAGCTAGGTAACATCTTCGCCGGAGTTGAAACTCCGCTGAAGATGTTACCTAGTCTGGTAACGAAACGTTCTGAAACCAACCCACAAGCTTGGAGAACAAATCTTTACCCTCAACTTATCGTATGTGCACCCTGTTAATGTTAAAAATAAAGGTAGGATAGGATGCCATTCCTTCAGAACCCTGGGTCTTATTCTAAGCTGGTTCTGAGTTTCTGAGTTCTAAGCACAACACTGGAATTAGTTTGCCATCATCTCTTACAAGCGTGAGAAGAACAAGTCGGCAGCAGAAGCAGATCTGTCTTGAATATTTTGGCTTAGGGTTTGGGAACTATTCAGGAGGAACAGAGATACCAATCGTTAACACGGGAGCAAGAGGAGATTAGGCAGCAACTAGCACAAATGTCTTTTGAATTCCACTCAAGAGTCATCTGAAGCCCCTGCGGTGTATGATGCTAAGTACATTGTTAAGCCTCAGGTCATATTGTCACGCTCCAGAAGCAATGGCAGCAGCAGAATGCTTTGAGTCCTCTTTCAGTTGGAAAGCAAAGAGAAACTCAGCTGGAGCAGGTCAAAGATTTACTTAATCCAACATCTTGCTTGCCTCAAATATCTCCAGGAAACTTCTCATAAGACATAAATATTGCTTTATGTTCCTTTTCTGCTAGAACTCTTCAGCAAATGGTCTTCAATAACCTATTGCCCCAGACAGAGGTGGCCTATGGATGTTAGTATTAAACTTACTGTTGCAATGTGTAGTGGCCCTGTGCAAAATATTAACCAGTCATTTCTTATTTTATGATATTTCTTTCCCTTACTTTCCCCTTATTACTTTTCTGTTCCCTTAGAGTCCATATTTTGTGGCCACTGAGAATGCTCAGTACTTAATAGATGGTTTGTGATTGAGCAGTAAACAGGAAATTGCTTTTTAAGATCTTGCAGTTAAGTGCAATGACCAGGCCACCTTTAATTCTATTTTTTATGAAATGGGACAACTTGCTACAGCCAGCTCACCATGGACAACTCATTGCAGGACAATTCAAGAATTCAATTTAATTATTTAAAATAATTTAAGAATAATTTTAATTTTTATCGTTCATATTTGGCACCCTCTCTTTAATGATTCTTTTCCACTATTTTTTCAATATTAACATAACTCCTGTCCTACAGTGAGTTTGCCATCGTGAGTTGTCCTGCAGTGAGTTGGCCATGGCCAGTTGACTGCCGCAAATTGGCTGTAGCAAATTGGCTGCAGCAAGTTGTCGTAGACCCAGTTTTTACCAAGCTGGTACAAAGATAGCAATTAACATAGAGTATTTGCTCTGGCTAAGCAACCAATGTGTGTATGTGGAACAGCAGACATATATTCATGTCTTATCAACTGGCAATTATACAGGTACTCAATTTACAATCCTTTGTTCAACAACATTTCAAAAGTACAATGGCCATGTATTCACACTTATGACCATCTCTTCCTCTCTCTCTCTCTCTCTCTCTCTCTCTCTCTCTCTCTCTCTCTCTCTCTCTCTCTCTCTCTCTCTCTCTCTCTCTCTCTCTCTCTCTCCCTCCCTCCCTCCCTCCCTCCCCCTCCCCCCCTCTCTCACACACAATATGTTCATATGCAGGAAAAATCAGTAGTGGGTTCTAAATCGCATTGCTACCAGTTCGTGCACACGACACTTCTGCGCATGTGCAGAAGAGTCCCGGGGTGGGTGGAGCCTCCCGCCACTGCTACCGGTTCGCAGAACCGGGCCAAACTGGGAGCAACCCACCGCTGGAAAAAATTCTTTAGGTTCCATCATTGGTTTTAAATCTGCTAAGAATAAAAGGGCTGTTATAGATAATATCTGCAAACGGCTCCTTTGATCTCATTAACCTTGATCCAAATCAGATTTATTAATGGTTCATAGCCATAGGTGATCATTAGAGATGTATACTTCAAAAGATGCAAAGGAAATAAGGTAGTCTGTGCAGAGTTAATAAGAGTAGGTGTGGTTGTAAAACTGTTCAAAAGGGGTAGTTCATGAAGCATATCAGCAGGGTCAAGCTACCCTTCTCCAAGCAGCTATGTCCTTTGGAAAGTTTGTGTGGTTGCTTAAAAAGGCAATTTCAGGTTTTGTGGGATATGCGCACACACAGACACACACACACAGACACACACACACACACACAGACACACACACACACATAGACACACACACCCCTAGTCTAGTATATTGTATAAACCCAACAAATGAGAGATCTGAACAAAAAAATATGGCAACAAAATTTCCACTTTAACCTCATCAGAATCTTGATAAGTTTCCAGTGCCTTGAGGATTTTGCCCATTTAATAATAATAAAAAAAAAACAATGAAGCAGATCTTCAGTTTGGAATTGACATATGCAGTAGAATTGGATGATATTAATATCCGAAACAGAAAATTCCTCTTAAATTAAGGAGAAAGCCCATTTGTAGCCATTCCAGAAATCTTTTTATTTACCAGAATCAAATGGAAGCTCTATCTAGGTGATATAGCTTCAGAAAGTATAAATACAGAAGAAAGTCATATGTTAATTCCCCTGTTAAAACAACATGGAACGATTTGAATTTTTGAATTTGAATTTGAATTTATTAAAATTTCTATGCCGCCCAACTTCCAGGGGGACTCTGGGCGGCTCACAACAGGGTATAGAAACAACAATCAGTAAAAACAATTTAAAAACATATTAAAATACAAGCAATATTTAAAAGAACTTTCATTCCAACATGCATACATGGGCCGATCTAACAAGACCACATCTTAGGGTCATTGGCCCCATGCCTGCCGGAAAAGCCAGGTCTTAAGCTCTTTCCGGAAGGCCAGTAAGGTGGGGGGTAGTACTGATCTCGGGATACATGCCATGTAGATTATAGGGCTCTGTAACTGCCAACAAATGCTGCTTTTTCTTAAAAAATTTCTTGTGTGCAGTCTTTGGCTCCAGCATAGTCTCTTTTTCTGCACACGTGTATCTTCAAGTGCAGTTCTATAAAGCTATGAGTTTTAGTAAAATCAGGAACATCCGCTTCTTCCCTTCCTACAGCTTCTCATAAATTCACACTGTGAGTTGAAAATACGCATGAAGAGCTTAAATACACAATTCCCCCTACGAAAGTATTTTATGAATATCAAAGATATGTGGACACTGTTGTATTGATTTTTTTCCTCTGGAAAAGAAACAATATCTGTAATCATCTTGCTGTGCTTTTTCAAAAGATTATACCAAATCTTCCTTTCAGTAACCAAGTACATCATTACAGTGGCTTATTTGAAACTCTAGTATTAATACTGCATGGCAATTATCCTTTGTTCTCTGATAGTCAAAGCAAATCAAACTTCAGTCTGCACAATAATATGACATCACAACTCCTGGACTTCGCTGCCAACTCTTTTTGTCATGCAAAGATGGCAGCTTGATGTCTAATCTTTCAAGGTTAATCCTTAGAAATTATGTTTACTGAATTCCTCTTTCAATGGGTCACAGAGGCACCAAGACAGAACTTCGTGTTTCCATGCCCACTAGCTAAGCTGCTGGCAGCTTTTTGCAAACTGTTTTTTTCCATGCCAGTTCATGATTATGGGACTCTGCAGCACAACACTAATTTTGCCAAACCAGATTGTCTGAAATTTCAGCGTACAATGTAGCATGTGTTTTGTATGAATGTCTGGTAACATCTAGCTCGTATAAATGGAAATTTTCACTAAGCCATGTGCTCATTGTATGTGCCATAAATCATGACTTTACTGTATGAGTTTAAGGATTTTCTGCCATTGGTTCAATGTCTATCATCCCTCCAGTTTTGTTACAGACATGGAAAACAGTTTTACTTTTTGAATAGGTTCATGTACAATGAGTTCATGTAAATCAACTCAATTTTTGGACAATTCCAATCTATGGGGTAAAACTTTCTGACATTTTCCTACTACATTAATTTTCTGTTCGTAGGAAAATTGCAATTCGGCATTCATTTATCTCAAAATGAGCTCAACTGAATCCAGTGCATTTTTAAATTGTTATTGTATATAAGACTATGTTATTAAGTTAGACTGATCTATAAATTATATAGCTATTCAGGTAAGTTCTTTCTTTGAATTAGATATTATATTTTTGTCCCCAGTTGGATACTTATATGTAAGGTTATACTCAGAGAAGCAATTTCTTTACACTTTTGTCTCAATTTATTCACAATCTTGTCTTCCTATTTTATGTGTGGTAAGTTTCAAACTGTAAAGCTATGTTTTTTTTAAAAAAAAATGAATAATGTATGGGAAAAGTCATATTGGATAATGGTTAGGTTTTTGTCCTTGCTATGCAGTTATAAATTTCATGTGGAAGAAAATCAGTTGGAATTAGTTTTTGTGATGCCAGCCATTGCACTTCTTCCAAGTGCTATACATTTTCTGATCTCAGGGCTGTAGTCACCACTTAGGTCAATTTTAGAGCCCAGGAAGATATCTTCCTTTACTGTTTTGATTGGTTTCATTGTCGATCTGAATTCTGATCTGTGTGTTCCCTGCAGTTGTCATTATCTTTGTTTTCTTGATGTTAAGATTTATTTATTTATTTAATTTCTCAAAACGTGTACAAGATAACAGGTATGGTATAAACATAAACAAAAGCAAAGTAGGTATAGGTAAATTTGGACAATAGGACAGTAGGACAGGGACGGTAGGCACGATGGTGCGCTTATGCACTCCCCTTACAGACCTCTTAGGAATGGGGTGAGGTCGACTGTAAACAGTCTAAGGTTAAAGTTTTTGGAGTTTGGGGAAGAAACCACAGAGTCAGGTAGTGCATTCCAGGCATTGATTACTCTGTTGCTGAAGTCGTATTTTCTGCAGTCGAGTTTCGAGCGGTTTACATTGAGTTTGAATCTATTGTGTGCTCGTGTGTTGTTGTGGTTGAAGCTGAAGTATTCCTTGACAGGTAGGACAGGTAAGATCAGAGGTGATCAGACAGGTAAGATCAGAGGTGGTATTCTGCAGGTTCAGACCAGTTTGGGCAAACCGATAGTGGCGACCTGCAAGTGGGCCTGCCCACCCACCCCAGCGCTATGTCAGTCTATTTAGGCTCATTTTGAAGCCGGCACATGCACGCAAGGAGCGTGTGAGAGCACAGAGCATGCGTGGAAGGCCGTGCGCATGTGTGGACTGGGCGCGTGCGCACTCACATTTGCGAACTGGTAGGGAAAGTAAGTGAATTAACCTCTGGTTAAGATGCAGTTCATTTTTTTTCACTTTCATCTTTGACTCTTAGGATTAGCCACCCCAGACTCTCCTTGCCTTCCGTGAACAAGCAACATCTGCATTTCAGAGGTTATTGATATTCCTACCACCAATTTTAACCCCAATGGCTCACTAGAAAATTCAATCATGCTGGGAATGATCAGTGGAAAAAGGAGAAGGAGCTCCCTAGTGCCTGCTGGCTGGACACTATAAAGCAGTGGCCCCCAACCTTTTGGGTACCAGAGACCAGTTCCCTGGAGACAGGGTTTTCAGTGGACCAAAGGAGGCATGGTTTCACATGCTGCCTGCATCCTGCAGGTGGGGCTTTGCTTGTTTCTGTCATTCTGTGGACTAGGCCTGTTCCACAGACCAGGGGTTGGGGACCCCTGCTATAAAGGATGAGATCGGGATGACCATGGCAGACCTGAAGGAAGTGGTGTGAGACAGAGGGGTATGGAGGGTGCTGATCCACAGAGTGGCTGAGGGTTGGATACAGGGGTGGGTTCTAACTTACGTCGCTGCCAGTTCGCTTCCTCCCATGCTGCATGGGCGCGCCCGTATTGCGCACTGTGCGGGCGTGCTGCACAGGTGCGTGTGCATGCGCAGTGCCAAAAACCAAGCTTCTGTGCATGTGCATGTGCAGAAGCAAAAAACAAAAAACAAGATGGCGGTGTCCATGGACTGGCACCGACAGAACCGGCTCCATGACATCATCACCAGTTTACTAATGGTTCTAAAGAACCGGTTAGAACTGGTAGGAACCCACCTCTGATTTGATACAACTAAATGGCTAATGATGATGATGATGATGATGAAAAATTTCAACTACAACAATCAGAGTTGCTAGATCCATGGAGAAAAAAAACCTACAAGCCATACTTGGGTGATGCCTGCATTGGAGGGATGGAAAAGCTCTAGCACCTAGAGCACCTGCAACCCTTTTGTCAATAGCTCTGGGTTTTTGCCTGCTCCTAATTGATGAATGTTGCTGGTATGGTTTTCTCCCATTTTGAAGCCAAAACCAAATGAAAAGATCATCTCACCTACCAAGGCCCTCAGACTCCTCCTGGATGTTAGCAATAGCAATAGCACTTACACTTATATACCGCTTCATAGTGCTTTACAGCCCTCTCTAAGCGGTTTACAGAGTTCAGCATATTGCCCCCAACAATCTGGGTCCTCATTTTACCCACCTCGGAAGGATGGAAGGCTGAGTCAACCTTGAGCCGGTGAGATTTGAACAGCTGAACTGCTGAACTAGCAGTAGCCTGCAGTGCTGCATTTAACCACTGCACCAACTCGGCTCCCTTAAGAGTGGCTTTTAGTCATTGGAAAATTGCTAGCCCTGCTGGATTGGATTGGCATATGGTATAAAGTGCGTGAATAATTCTGTGTTGAAATCCCTCACTTCATTTTAATCTTAGATAATGTGTTCACTGTTTCTCTGACTGGAATATTGTAGACCTAGTAGTAAACTTATGCCAATTTCTGTGAGGAAGCATGTGCCAAATAAAATATTAATGGTATTATTTCTGTAATATTGATTTTCTGTATGCACTTGCCCCTATTTGTTCCAGGCTGAAATTGAATGATTTTCCATTTCCATTTTTTATTCATTCCTCAGTTTAAACACTGATATTTAGATGGAAATCTTGTCTCAATAATGGCAGCTCTGGCATTGAGTTACTTTTAGTTCTTTTTTTCTGATAAAGTGAAGCTATCTATATTAGGCTTTGCATAATAAAGAGATCTCATTAACTTCAATAAATATACGTATGAGCAAGTGTTTAAGAGTGAAATCAGTTTCTATTAAAACTAAACTAATAGTTTCAAAACATATGCAGATAGGTTATTCTTTTAAAGCAAATGTATATTATTACTACACACCTGGAAAATGGAGACTGGCACTTACGTTAATCAGTTTCACTGATTACAAGTTGCTGAAGAATAAGAATTAGTAATAATGAGTCACTCCCAAAATTATCAGGCACCATTAATGCTTTAAATTATTTAAGGATGCGGATTGTTCTGCTAATGTTTTCACTTACTAAATTAATTGCAAGAACTAAGGTACAGAACGATTAATAATTAAGATGTACGGATAAAAACAGAAGAGTTTTCGATGCACCAGCTTGATGTTAATGAAGAAACAGCAGGTTTTTAAACAGCACTAGCACCTTCTAAGGCAGGAAGAAAAAAAAAAGATAAACTCCCTGTTCTCTGAGCTAAGACAATCCAGAAGGATGCTTAAAAGAGTCTTATTCTCTTACAGCAAAAGGATTTTTTTTTATTTTTAATGACCGCATAATCCCTTGCAGGGTGGAGTCTGGGGAACTGAATGGAGCTAGCAGAGCGTTTACTGGTGGAACGCCCCCCCTCCAGGAGCCGAGGTGGCGCAGTGGTTAAAAGCAGCACTGCAACCTACTTCAGTGACTGCTAGTTCAGCAGTTCAGCTGTTCAAATCTCACCAGGCTCAAGGTTGACTCAGCCTTCCATCCTTCTGAGGTCGGTAAAATGAGGACCCAGATTGTTGAGGGCAATATGCTGAACTCTGTAAACCGCTTAGAGAGGGCTGTAAAGCACCATGAAGCAGTATATAAGTCTAAGTGCTATTCCTGTCACCAATGCGGAGTTTTGTTCTGCAGATATATTCTCATTGTACCCAGAGAGAGAAATATCCACCTCTACCTAGGATCAAACTTCCTGATTGTCTCTAGGCCACAGCACCGCTCCCTCTTCCAGCAAAAGGATAACACTGTGAAAACAGAGAAAGACTGGGAAGGACAACATTTGGGGAAAATGTTTCTCTCCACTCCCTTTTCAGTAATCTTCACTGAGGAGTATTTTTGAGTATTATGAGATATACTGTAAAAGCAAATATAGTTAATATTTATAAAACGGGTTATATTTTAAGATCTAGTCTTACATATAATTAACAGCAAGAAAAATCCCCTTTCTTGTGTAATCTAAAGGCATAAAAAGCTATCATGACAATTAAAACAGGTAATTGCAATGCTTTTATGTATCTTTGTCTTCAAGAGGCACATGGAGGGAATCCCGAGAAATATAAATTATATTAGTACAATTATATTAGTTAATTAGTACAATTATATTATTTAAATGTAACACAGTCTAGAACTTGGCTGAATAAGGATGATTTCAATGGTACCCTATAATCATGTTATACTTCATGGAACTTTGGTGCTAACTAAACTGAACACATAACAAAATTCTTTTTTCATTTATTTTTTTTCATTATTATTTTTTCATTTATTTATTGGAGCTCCAGCACCTATTCTTCTGAAGGTTTACAATTGTGTTTCTTATAGACATTTCTGTGATATAAAAATGTGATAACTCTATCCCCAACCTGGAAATTCATCAAAATTTAGTTACTGATTTTCAATTATAGACAGAATAGACAAACAGAGATCCAAATTTCCTAAACCAAAGTTTGGTTTGCCTGGTTTGGGATATCATGAGTGCATGATATTTACAGATAGTCCTCAACTTACAACAGCTCATTTAGTGACTGTTCAAAGTTACAACGGCACTGAAATAAAGTGACTTATGACCATTTTTTCACACTTATGACCATTGCAGCATCCCCCTGGTTACATGATTTACATTCAAATGCTTGACAACTGACTCACATTTATGACGGCTGCAGTGTCCCTGGGTCTTGTGATCCCCTTTTGCGACCTTCTGATAAGCAAAGTCAATGAGGAAGCCATATTCACTTAACAACCGTGTTACTAATATAACAACTGAAGTGATTCACTTAACAAATGTGGCAAGAAAAGTCCTAAAATGGGTCCAAACTCACTTAACAAATTTCTCACTTAACAACAAAAATGTTGGGCTCAATTGTGGTCGTAAGCCGAAGACTACTGGGCCAAACAAGTACTGAGGTTCGGTCCCAGCACTTGGAGGCTATGGAAGTTTGGATGAGGGGGAACTGGCTCTAACTCAATTCTACCATGAGTAATGTCGGTGAGTGTTTGGGTCACTCAGATCTGGGGATTTTCCATATTTGACCTTGGATGGGGTAGGACTTTAGCAATTACTTTGGTCAGCATATAGCAAAGGCGTCTTTCATTTCCTAGTCTGAGAGCAGCTAGACACATTTAGACATAGACTGGATTTTGATTAGGAAGCCTCATAGATCTCCCCTCGCGAGATTTTGGTGCAATTTTGCTTCCGTGCATGCGCAGAAGCAAAATCGCCCAAAAATCAGTGGAAAAAAATGGCGATGCACCGGGTGGACCGGCAGAGAGGGCTCCGGAGCAGTTGCGAAATCCGCCGCTCCCTACCGGAGCTGCGTACTGGGCAGCTCCGGCAGGAACCCACCTCTGGCCTGGCAGCAACCTTTTGCCTAATACAGTGGCAATACAATCAACTGAAGCATGTTTTGATAATTCAATATGGACTAATCCTTTAACCAATGGAACAGCTTGCCTTCAGAAGTTGTCTGAGCTTTATCACTGGAAGCTTTCAAGAAGAGATTGGACTGTCAGAAATGGTGTAGGGTCTGCTTGGGCAGGGGGTTGGACTCGATGACCTACAAGATCCCTTCCAACTCTGTTAAACTGTATCTGTCTGTATCTGTATCTAAATCGGAGATGCTTTCATTTTTTATTGAGTCTACTTTGGAAATCAAATTGATTTCATACCTATATCAGAACTGAAAAATAACTTTAAGGTTGAAATTTGTGGTATTTATGATTTATGAAGAAAGTCAGTTGGTTTCTAGCAATAGGCTAGAAACCAGAGGACCATGAAGCCTTAGGTACAAAACCAGGTGGGTGACCTTGGGCCAATCACTTTCTCTTATCCCTAGGAAGGAGGCAATGGCAAACCACTTTCAAAAAACCTTGTCATAAAACTGTAGGGATTGTCCAGGCCGTCTCCAAGAATCAGACATGAAAAAAAATGTTAAAATGTCTGAAAATAAATAAATAAATGCATAACTGCTGCTAAGATCACTCAGCTAAAAAAGTGATAGTGTGAGCCATAACAGTGTCTAAAAAATTGACAGATTTCACTTTTTTAACACTCAGTGCTGTGATCAGAGAGTGGGGAATAGCATTAAAGGATCTGATTGTTTATTAAATGTGTGGTATTCTTTTTTTGGCTGAGGGTATCAAATTCTAGCTGGTAGTATAGTTCTGCTTTAGGCTGTAAAAACAAGAGGTTGCCTGTAAATTTTTTAAAACTCAAGAAATTTTCAAAGCTGAAAGTTGCAGTAGTTTATAAATCACTTCCATAACTTTCCTCCAAGGAAAAATGGCTTTTCTCCCTGAAAACACCTTTCTTTCCCCATTTTAAATCTTTCATTCCTCTGTGACTTTCTCTGTATTAGTGATATACATTTCTTTCCCCATCGCCAGGTTTAATAGAACACAATCTTGCCAAGTTAATAGAACACAATTTTGCTTTTCTACAATTCCCCACAGGAAATGGTTGGTATTAAGGACAGAAATGAAATCCTTGCATTATGTTGTATTTTAATTTCCCATAAATATATTAAAAACTGCATTAATTTAATCAATAGAAATTAGTGAAGGCTTTGGGCTAGGCTTTGGGGAAAAAGTCCACAGTCCACCCCCAATTTTTTAAATCAATCATTCAGAGTACGCAGTTGACGGGATCATAAATTCATAGTATAGCATCTAAATTTTCCTTCCTTCCTTCCTTCCTTCCTTCCTTCCTTCCTTCCTTCCTTCCTTCCTTCCTTCCTTCCTTCCTTCCTTCCTTCCTTCCTTCCTCCCTCCCTCACATTGTTATTTTGGAATAGAATAAGTTAAATTATGGATGCTTATTCCTTAATTTCTAAAAAGTATTTTCTGTAATAAGCTAGTGCTCATACCCTGGTAAAGGTGTTCAGCAACAGAAATAAATCCTGTTTTATTTTCTTACTGATCCCTTTGGTATTTATGTTAAGGGTATTACTTTTGAAACAAGGTGAAGAAAACTGGATTTGTTCTGACATTTCAAAAGCAGGGAGTCTGTGATAAAAATGGTATGTGGGTAGCTCAGAGAGAAGATCCAACTTATAGTCTGCCTGAGTTTGAACGGACTCTGTTCAGTGCAGGATTCTGTTAAACCTTCCCTAGAAAGTGATTGGTTCCTATTCAAGGATCTTCTCCTGGGCACGTTCTTGCCAGATTATTCCTTTGCTTTGCAGTTCTTACTTTCAGAATATTCCACCTAATGTTCAGCCGAAATCTCCTTTCTTTTCATATCAACCCAACGGTTCTCGGCTAAAAGTTTTAACAGAAAATAGGTCTTCCACTTCTTGTACTTTTTAGATGGAAGTAAACCTTTCTCATATTTCCCCTTAGTTTTTTATTTCAAAAATGAAACGTGCCAAACTCTTCCAACTATTTCATTGGCAAGCTAACCATGTCCCTTAACCATTTCACTAGGTCTTGTTTCCAGGCCCTTTGTCATTGAGGTAGCTCACATGTGAAAATGTTCATACTTCCCCTTTGATATTGTGGGGACCAGAACTTCATAATGAGTGCAGAGTACAATGGTTGCAGCACTGTCCATAAGCATGAATAAGAACATTGCTGAAAATGTATACCAGAGTGATAAGGAAGAAACAACATGGGTGGCCACGAGATAACAAAACTTACATGAATGTTTGCGATCTTGGTGAATGTAAACATGAGTTTTATACAAAAAATTTACATGATGTAAAAACATAGCAATAAATATAACATCCATTGGATCTCTGCACAACTCAGTTATTAGGAGTACTATTACTATTGGAGCATGGATGATGGGATATTTACTTATGGGCAGGGGTGAAATGCTCCTGGTTCGGACTGGTTTGGGCGTACTGGTAGGGGCTGGCACCGGTGGTTTGCCATACCGGTAGCGATGACTGGCTGACCATGCCACCGAACTGGTCCAGTCCCTGCGCCCCCACCGCCCATGTCCACCCAATCACCCGCTCGCCCAGTTGCCGCTTTTCCCAGTCGCCGCTTTTCCTTTTTTTAATGGCCACTTTTCCCGCCACATTTTTCCCACCATTTGGCTCGGCACTTCCTTCCGCCTTGCTCCCTTTTCCCACCACTCAGCTCGGCGCTTCCTTCCTCCTCGCTCCCTTTTCCCGACACTCGGCTCGGCGCTTCCGGCCCACCCACCCCACCCCCGGCCTATATAAGTTGTTCCCCTTTGCCACACAGACATAGGTACTCACTTCACCAACGCATCATCTTGCCCGGATGCCTCACTGAGGGCCGCTCACTCAAAAAGGTAAGCATTGCCGCTTGCGGCCTAGCGTGGCCACCTGCCCATCCCCAGGTTCGCATTGTTTGTGCAGCCCATGGGGATCATTTGTGGGCCTTGTGTCACCCCCTAGGTCCCCTAGTCACTGCTCACTCACCC
Organism: Diadophis punctatus similis; assembly: GCA_023053685.1. Lineage (NCBI taxonomy): Eukaryota > Metazoa > Chordata > Lepidosauria > Squamata > Dipsadidae > Diadophis > Diadophis punctatus. The sequence continues at coordinate 169,224,124 of JALIGW010000002.1, forward strand.
TGCCCTGCCCAGTCTCTGCTCTGCAGCTTGCCTGCCTGAAGCGCTGTGCCCCTGATCTGCCTGCCAGGTAAGCCTGCAAAGTCGCAGCCTACCTAGCTGCCCCCCCCCAACCATCCCAGCCTGCCTTCCCTACTCCATTCCATGTGGCCCGCAGCCCCGACATGCTTTCCTGTCTTCCACAGGGCCTTCCCGGTGTCCCCATGGCCAGCTTGCGAAGGCAGGCAAGCGGAAGGTCACATGGAAGGCAGGAAAGCAGGAAAGGGGGTACTTTCCTGCCTTCCATGGGGTGGCGGGGAAGGGAGGTAGCAGCCTACTCCCTTCCCTGCAGCCCTGCCATGCTTGGCAGCCTTCCACACAGCCTTCCTGGCAGTCCCCCATGCCCGCTTGCTTTCTGAAGTTGGCGTCCAGCCCGGCCCAGCCAGTGGGCCCAGCCAGTGGGTGGGCGGCCGGCCCTTGGAAATGCAGATGCTGGGAGGGGTGGCGGAGGGCAAGCAGATGTCCCGTGGCTGCTGCACGTGTACTCGCCTCATTTCTGCAAAGGCAGAGCCCCCTCCTTGCAGGGCGATCCAAAGAGGGGAGGGGGATGCTGCAGAAAAGGCCACCTTCCACCCATGCCATCTCCGCGGTGCTTGGGGCTTTTCACCCAGCCACCTGCCTGCTCTCTTTGTGGATTGGCCCAGCCGACCACTGGCACCACTCTGGGAATTCGGCCCACGGCGCCAGATTGGAAGCCAGTGGGCTGCTTTGGAGCCCCAAGTTCCGTGGAGCCAGCACAGGTGGAAGGCAGCCTTTTCTACAGCACCCCCTCCCCCTTTAGATTGCCCTGAGGGCTCTGCCTTTGCAGAAATGGGGAGTGCAGTTTGTATGGAGGATTGGTGGGGGGAGGATGCACGGCTCTCCAGGATAGAGAGCAGGGCAAGAGAAGGCTTCTTCCAGCCCATCTGCCCTGTGAATGAGACAATTGGCCCTGTCTCCCCACCTGGGAGGAGAGCTGCCTAGCTCCACCCGCTGCCACTTCCTGTGAACTTCCCAGAAGATGGCCAGAGTGAGGGGCTGGTGGGAGCGTATGGGCCCAGCTGGCACTCAGCTTACCTTCCTGGCAAGGCTTGGAGACTTCCTGGCATGTCCATCCACCATCTCTCCAGGCAGCGCCAGGCACATGACAGGGGATGCACTGCTGCCGGGCTGGAGCATGGTTGCCACCGCCTCACCCCTCTCACCTTCCCAGCTTCGGCTGCAGGACCTTCGCGGGCCGAGAAGCATCAGGGCACGTACCTACGGAGCTCCGCCGACCTCAGGGGTCTGCCAGCCTCTGGGCTGGTGGGGGCCTGGAGAGCCGGCAGATGGGCATGCCGGGCAGTCTCCGAGCCTCACCAGGAAAGTTAGCCAAGTGCCGGCCAGAGCACTTTCTTCCTTCTCCTGCTGCCAAGAGAAAGAAAGAGGATGTCCGGCCATGCAGAGGGTTGGTTGGGGGGGGTTGTCTCCCGCCTGGCACTAGAAGGAGGGGGGCATCATGTGCCCCACGCCACGCTCACTGGTTGGGCGTCCATCACTGGTTTCACCCGGGCGGGCACTGAAGTCTCAGAAACTGCCTGCGGCAGCTGGATGTCTCCTCCTCTCCTTTTTGGATGCCTGTGATGGGCAAGCATGGTGGCAGCGCCGGTGTGTCTTTGCCACAGATGGAAAGGGCTCCCCAATGCCTGTGAAGGTGCCGGGAGTGGCTGCTCTTTCTACCAGACCGGGCCTGATGGAAGCTGCCCTCCACCTCGGGTCCCACTCCCTGCATCCAGCCCATGGCAGGGGACACGTGCACAGCTGTCGGGCCAGTCCGCCCAACCTCCCAGAGCACTTTCTTCCTTCTCCCTCTGCCGAGAGAAAGAAAGAAAAAAAGAAAGAGGAAGGGAGAGAGAGGGGGGGGACAAGAAAGAAGGAAGGAAAGGAAAGGAAAGAGAGAGAGGGAGAAAGAAAGAAAGAGGTAGAGAGAGAGAGACAAGAAATAAAGAAGGAAAGGAAAGGGGAGAGAGAGAGAGAGAGGAAGGAAGGAAGGAAGGAAGGAAGGAAGGAAGGAAGGAAGGAAGGAAGGAAGGAAGGAAGGAAGGAAGGAAGGAAGGAAGAAAGGAAGAAAACGTATGACAACAATTGAGCCCAAAATTTTGCTTGCTAAGCAAGAGTGTTGTTAAGTGAGTTTCACCACATTTTACAAGTTGGCCACGCCCACTCGGTCACCTGACCACCAAGCCATGCCCACCTGAAGCAACGCCCACCTGACCTCAAGCCACACCCACAAAATAAGCCATGCCCAAAGAACCATTAGGGAAAATTTTCACATTTCACCCCTGCATTTGCCACCAAAACAAAGAGGACTAAAAATGTTGCTCATGCTAACACCGCTCATGGGGCTATGGAAGTTTGGAAGTAAGTTTTATAAAGCCAAGATAAAGCAGCCTTTTCATGTAGAAGATAGAGTAGGTAATTAATGTGTTCACCAGCTCAAGCCGATACTGAAAAATGAAAGGCATCTTCCTGGCTCTTATTTGCTTCATCCCCCCCCCACCCCCCAAAGTGGCTTGCATTGAATAACCTTTTACAGAGAGGATGACTCCAAACACAGGATTGTCTTTAGTAAAATAAAAAGAATAATTTTTATAATAAAAATTATAAGGCTGGCCATTATAAGTGTGAATATATTCTGTAACTGCTTCCAGCTTACCCAAAATAGCCTTCACTCTAGATTAAGAAAATAATATCTGACAGAGGCTGTAGGTTAACAGGTGTGGAGACTAATGTGATATTGAAATCATTTATCATAGCAACAGGCACCTTGAGATGCTCTTAAGATACCTTTGACTTCCTTCATCCCAACCAGCACAGCAAATAGCAAAGAATGGTAGAAGTTTTCTGGAAGACATTGAGATGGCTTACTCTAGATTTATTACAGCATATATAAGTGCTTTTCTCACCCTCCAATCTCCATTTGTCATTAACAACACTTTATAAAAAACACTGGGCAGTGGAATATTTTTGAGTTTCCACCAAAATAAATAGATTTTTTTTTTAAAAAAGTCTTATGACAGTTAAGGGAGGACAGTTAAGAAACAAGGTGGGGGTCTGCCTATTCGGAAGAGATGACCCATTCTTTAAATTAATGTTTCTTTTTCTAATCTGTAACTCTGTTTTTTCTCCTTAAAAATAAACAATTTTTAATGTTAAAGATTTTAGAATCTATCTCTCTGGACCTTACATCCACAGACACCTTCTATAGTCCCTGACTCTCAAGTCAACTTATCATAACTTATTATTATAACCTAACTTGAACTGGCATAGCCGAAGGCTGGGTAGGACCATCTGAATTGTAGATGTGAAATGAGAAAGGCTATTTACACCCATAACTTGAACTGTGAGTTTTGGGGTGATGTGATGTAAATGAGACTATGCCTAGTTGTTTTCATTTGATACTACATAATTATGCAAATGAAAATGTAATGTAGTGATTTATTTCTACATTCATATTAGTTTTGATTTTGTGCTCCCTACACTTGAATGGAAATATTTTGCTTTGTGTTGATTTATATAAATAACAAAGAGGCTTTTTTGGAACATTGACCTTGTACAGAAATCATTATCAACTAATCTAACTATTTCTGTGTTATAAAACATGCAGTATTTCTATGGTTATTATCCCGGCTGGCACAAATAGAATTCTCCATAGTGGGTGGAGCTAGCCGCCAAGATTGGGTATTGGCACAGCCTTCTAGCCAATTATGACTGAGTCTGGAAAAGTATAAAAGGTGGCTCTAGGCCTAGATTCCCCCTCTTTTGACTCAGTCACAGCCATTGACTAAGTGCCTTTTTCATCATCTATCTTCCATTAATAATTGTAAGTTTTTGGTTCTATTCAGAATTATTATTATTTTTTTTATCCTTTCCCTTTCGAGCTCCTCAGTATGGCTATACCTGGGTGAAGCAGTTGGCCGCAAGTCTGACTGCTGCTCGCCCCTCCAGCCGAAGGCCCAGCAAGATTTTTCTTTTTTCTTTTTCTCCATACATTAATTTCCGGCTGTGGAGGGAGTGGGAAAGGGCCCCCTTATCACCACGGGGCAGCGGTGAACTCACCGCGCACCTGGGCGTGGAGCGAGGCTTGTATTTTTCTTTTTTCTGTCTCCTTGCCAGACACCAAGGGCCAACCTTAGGTGAAGGCCTCTAATGTTGGGTTTCACAGCTGCTAGCCTGCCTGGGAGAGCTGAGGGGCCGAGGGGCAGAGCATGCTGCCAGATTAAATTTTTGGGTGCCTTGGCATCTGGCCGGTCCAGCGCATGCGGTCCGAGCCACTAATGAGCCTTCCGATCCCCAGCTGACCCTCAAAGATAAAGGGATCGGAAGCGCCGAAGACCTCGCTCGCAGCCAGGCGGGATTCGTGCAAGCCATCCGGACCGTTTTTGATGCTGCCTATAAACAGCTGTTTTGGCCTTGGGTTCGCGCAAGCCGCCCACGCCACATTTAACTCGCTTGCAGATCGGCCGGATTCGCGCAAGCCATCCGGACCGTTTTTGATGCTGCCTATAAACAGCTGAACTTGGCCAGACTTGCGCAAGCGGTCAATGCCTCAAATAGCCTCTGAACACCAGCTGCTGTGCCCGAGAAGCTGACAGACAATTTGGCCAGACCTGCGCAAGCGGTCAGTGCCCAGCCAAGCCTTCAAACGTCAGCTGGAGACCTTCAAAGAGCTGAAAGCAATATTTTTGCTGGTTCCTTTTTTGCTCCCTGTCTTGTGCCTGCTTGCAGAGGAAGCTGGCAATCTGGGTGCTGCTTGCTGAGGGCATGTTCCCTCTTTTTTTGCTTGAAACTTCAGAAATCAGTCAGTCTGCTCCAGGGGACTCAGAAACTGACAGTTAGTGGCTAGGCCTTAGCAGACTCCTTTCTCCTCGGCTGGAACTAATTGCCTCAGGAGACAGTCAGCCATTTTAGGAGTGCCTCGTGGGTGGCCGCCATTTTGAATTACACAGGACCGCCCACTTCAAAAAATTTTCTCTTTTCCTTTGAGGCCTCCTTTATTTAACTTGCCTTCTGTGCAATGGCTGACAAGAGCCAGCAATCTGACAAGGCTCATTTGATCCAAGGCCCTGTCGGTACCTGCCTCTAGTGCCTGGGCCGTCTGCTTCCATTTGAGCTTCTCTGCATTGCTCTGCTTGTCTTCAGCCTGGTAAGTGTGCAGGCAGTCTTTGAGAGTGCCGGTAGCCATCTTGAAGTCTCCCACAGGGTGGCAGCCATTTTGATTGCCCTCAGAATTGAAGGCACTAAGGGCGTGGCCTTTTTGTTTCAAATACCAAAAGTGGGCAGACACCATATTGAAGCCACATCAAGGGCAGTGGCCATTTTGGATGCCCTTTCTTGCCGGTGGCCATTTTTAAGGCCTAATATGGGCATTGGCCATTTTGAAAGACCAACTAAGGGCAACTGCCATCTTGTTGACATCATTTAAGGGCGGTGGCCATTTTAAGTGACTGTTTGGACCTACTAATTTACCCAGGCCTTTCTGAGGCCTACCTTGTTGACAGAGGCCTTAGATAAATATGGATACTGTTATTCTAATTGAGCTGACAAAAATTCAGACTAGCTGCCTGTAGGTCTGCCTCAGGAGTACCTGTTAAAGCATCAACTTAGAATGAAGATTCTATCTATATTTTAAAAATGGCTTGAACAAGGGCTTTCAGCAGAATTTAGAAGTAGTAAGCTACAGATCTCACATAAAAGGAACTAATGAGCCTAGTGAGTAACTCCAGTAACAGTTTAAAACCAAGCTTTTTTTTTTCTTCTGGAGTGTGTGAGCCCAGCATAACTGGAACTATATACAATGTATATAATTATATACAAACTATCAATTTTTTCCAGTATTTGAAAATATCAGTTTTTCATGAACTGAACTTTAAGACAAAGAGACCATGATTTGTAAATTGGAGTTGATTTTAAAATGATGCCTTTTACAAAGGATATTGCCCCATCCAGAGTACTCTGCCCTACTCATTCCTACCTAGCATCCCCCAGGAAGGATGCCAGGGAATTCTCATTAGCTCCCTCTGGCATTTGGAACCAGACAGCCCCACACTCCAGACAGCTCCACCCACAAGCCAAAATCAACCTACTGCTCAATCAGCAGCAGCTCAAGCGGATGTCCAAGCTAGGTCAATGGGGTCCACGGTGGTGACGCGCAGATGGCCTGGCTTTGCAGCTGGCCAATTGACATGCGGTACAAGTGGAAATTAGCCTCTGCCCCAATCACCAGGCAGTCCTTGTTTGGTAAGGCCCTGAATCCCATCCTGCTTGATACTAAGGACAAGCGCAAGGTCCTTCCCTCAGCCACCCAGAAAGCCCCTTTCCGTGCCACCCCCTTACCAAGGAGGGCTTCCAGGGGGGCCTTCCAGTCTTCCAATAGACATCAGGGTAACTACTAGGGACAGTATCAGAGGCATAGCCAAGGGCAATGCAGTTCCCATCAGAGATTCTCTTCGGGCCAACCCTTCAGGGGTAACCAATTCATATGGCCCTTTAGAGGGGCCGGCGGTCACCTTTTCCACCAGAACAAGTAACTTCCGGCCGATCCTCCCACAGGGGGTCGCCTGGCTCCCTATGCCAGTGGATGGGAGGAAATCACCAATGATGCATGGGTTTGTGAGACCCTGGCTTCAGCGCTCTCACTTGAATTCATTTCCACCCCCACCCCCCAAGGTTCTTCTCCGCTGCCCCTTGTCATCAAATTCTGCAAAACGGGTCCTCATGAATCAGGCCATCCAGCACATCCTGGACATTCGAGTCATCCACCAAGTGCCTGAGGACCAACAGGGGCAGGGCTTCTACTCCATGCTGTTTGTAGTGCCCAAATCCTCGGGAGGATGGAGAGCCATTTTGGACCTCAAGTGTCTCAACAGGTATGTCATCCATTTAAAAAAAAAAAATTCAAAATGCACACCCTGAAATCAACTCTGGCAAGTGCTCGGAAGGGAATCTACTCACGTCCATAGATCTCTTGGAGGATTACCTCCACATCCCAATTCGGCCATCTCACCGCCAATACTTACGGTTTTGCTATGCAGGGGTGCATTATGAATATGGGGTGCTCCACTTTGGCCTGTCCTCAGCGCCAAGGGTCTTCACCAAGGTCCTGGCAGCCTTGACCACTCACCTCAGATCCATTCCCATCAGGATCCAGTGCTATCTGGACGATATTCTCATCTCCTCAGCCTCCCCTTCTCAGGCTGAGAGAGATGTCCAGGTAGTGCTTAACACGCTGGAACTCCAAGGCTTCTTGGTCAACCGATCCAAGAGTCAGCTTGTCCCCGCCACCAGAATTGTCCATCTGGGTGCAATCATTGATTCCCTGGGGTGTAAGGTGTACCTGTCCCAGGATCGGAGAGACAGTCTATTGGCTTTAACCCAGCAAGTTCTGAGGCAAAACTCAGCTCCACTGAATTTGCTGTCCTCCCTCCTGGGCAAGATGATTCGGCCATTCACATTGTCCCATGGGCTCACTTACACTCCAGAGACCTCCAATGTCTCCTTCCCTATCAGCGTCAGGGAAGGGCCCATTTCCCAGTCAAAGTGAGACTCCAGCCCTCAGTCAGGAAGTCTCTGATTTGGTGGACCACCTCTGCTGTCCACAGGGGCACCTGCTTCCTTCCCCCAAGACAAATCTTAGTCACCACCAATGACAGCCTATCGGGTTGGGGGGTACATGCGGAAGCACAGGTGGCACAGGGCACATGGTCGTTAACTGAGACAACTCTAAGCATAAACGTTTTGGAGCTACGGGCTGTGTTCCTTGCTCTGCAGCAGTTCAGACCTCTTGTGGAGAACTCTCATGTCATGATACTTACTGACAATGTGGCCACCAAGATCCACATAAACAGACAGGGTGGGACCATGTTAGGACAGCTCATGTCAGAGGCCATGTGGTTGGGGCTATGGGCAGAACAATACTTATTGTCTCTTTCTGCTGAACACATCTCTGGGGTAAGCAACGTCAGGGCAGACTGGCTCAGCCGGAACCAGATAGACCACTCAGAGTGGAGCTTACACCCAGACCTTTTCCACCAACTTGTGGGTCAATTCGGTCAACCTGTGATGGACCTTTTTGCCACCCCGGGGAATGCCCAGCTGCCCAGGTTTCTGTCCCAGCATCAAACTCAGGGTGCGGAAGGGGTGGACGCCCTCCGCTGCACCTGGCCTCAGGGGTTGCTTTACGCTTTCCCCCCCATCCCCATCATTCCGCAGGTCATCCGGAAACTCCTGGAAGAAAGAGCCGAGGTGGTACTTCTGGCACCCAACTGGCCAAGGAGAACCTGGTATGCCGACCTGGTCTCCTTGTCGGTCTCACCCCCTTGGAGGATCCCTCCGACAGAGTGGTCGCTGCTCCAGGGGTCAGTGCAGCATCCAGAGCCGCACTGGTTGCAACTGACCGCCTGGCACTTGAGCGGCTCACTCTGAGGAGCCGCCAAATCCCTGAGGACGTTATGGAGGTCTTGCTTGACTCTCGCAGACCGTCCACGCATCGTATTTATGCAGCCTCTTGGAAGGCTTTCTGCTCATGGTGTGCTAGGGAGGGTTATTCCCCACTGGATCTTTCGGTCATAAATGTCCTTTAATTCCTACGCCAGGGGCTAGCTAAGGGTCTTTCCCCAAGTACCCTCCACCGCCAGATTGCTGCCCTGTCCATGGTGCTGTCTTGTCCCTCTCTGGGGAAACTCTCTGCTCACCCCTTAGTCTCCAGGTTCCTAAAGGGCGCAATGAATAGATGCCCTCCTGTAGTGCATAGGTATCCCACCTGGGACTTGTCCAAAGTGTTATTAGCACTCATGGGGGGCGCCTTTGAGCCTTTGCACTCCGTCTCTCTGGCCCACCTAACATACAAGGTGGTTTTCCTGGTGGCTGTCACCTCTGCCCATCGCATTTCCGAACTGGCAGCCCTTTCCATCAGGAGTGACCTCTGTGTGTTCCACCAGGACACGGTGGTTTTGCGGTTGGATCCCACCTTTCTGCCAAAGGTAAACTCTTACTTTCATTGGGCTCAGGAGGTGGTATTACCTTCCTTTTACCCTTCTCCATCCTCAGACATTGAAAGACAGTGGCACCTCCTGGACGTGAGGCGCGCACTGGACACTTACATACAAAGGACCTCTGCCTTTCGCAAGACTGAGGCCTTGTTTGTCTCTTTCCACCACACTTCCTTGGGGAGGAAAGCATCCTCTGTCATGGTGGGTCGGTGGGTTTGTAATGTCATTAACACTGCATATGAACAAATGTCCTTGCCACGACCCACCAGGATTACGGCCCATTCCACATGCAGTGGCAGCCACCACTGCGGCTTGGAACACGAGGGTTTCCATCGAGGAGATCTGCCGGACTGCCACTTGGGCATCTCCAATGCCATTTGTCCAGCACTACAGACTGGACACCTTCGCCTCTCAGGAGGCTGACCTTGGGCGCAGAGTGCTGGAACAGGTAACATTGGTGGGCGGTGGTCCCAGCCAGAATCAGGAGGCCCTCCCTGGGGACTAAATTACTTTGGTATGTCCCAATCTTGGCGGCTAGCTCCACCCACTATGGAGAATGAGACGTTGTACTTACCTGAGACATCCATTCTCGTAGGGTGGAGCTAGCCGCCAAGTCCCTCCCTTCTAACATGTTCTGGCTGGACGAGGAGCCTATTACTCGTATAGTCATTAAGTATCTAGGTGTATTAGTGTACATAGTTATCTTCTCTCTGTAGGTAGTTAGGTTAGGTAGTTAGGTCTCTCACATATCAACTTGTGTGTAATTTTCTGTGATTGGACAGTTAATAAACTTGTTAGATTGATGGCACTTGAGTCTGGCATTTATCCCTCGTCAAAAGAGGGGGAATCTAGGCCTAGAGCCACCTTTTATACTTTTCCAGACTCAGTCATAATTGGCTAGAAGGCTGTGCCAATACCCAATCTTGGCGGCTAGCTCCACCCTACGAGAATGGACGTCTCAGGTAAGTACAACATCTCATTCCCAGATCTACTTGATACACGGTCTACCATTAAGCAGAACAAAATTGGCCCATTTATTATTCATATTGAATGGGCCAGAAAACTGCGGGGATTTGTTGTATTTTTTTTTTTGGTTCTTCCGAAGAAAATTTATTTTCAGCACAAGATTTCAACTGGGATGGCCAAAGTGAACTTGGCACCACGGGGAACCCTAGAATTTTCCAGGCTGTGACCTCTTTCCAAATTTTCTTCAAATAAAAGTTGCATTCAGGTTCTGGCAATTTGTTGATAAAGTATATTTCAGTGTCAAGAATCCCATGACACGAGGCCACCTATAGGCAGTGTAGAATGTCCTTCATTTGTTTAGCTTTCATAAACATTTTTTTTCTGTCTAGCAAAATAAATGATGAATAGCACAAATAACACCCTATCTGTCCTTACCGTCTAACTTCAAGCTTAAATTTGAAAAAAAGTTTCTCTAAAAATTAATGCTATCTATAGTAACTTGAAAACCAGCATTGCTGTATTAAAATTCTTCTTTGAAATTAGCTTGACTGCTGGCGATTGCATGGACAGAGCCATGTCGCTTTCTTGGCGCAAGTATGGAATAGTTTGTCATTGTCTTTCGTTTTTTCTCCCCCAGGATATCTTTTCAACTTCCCAGGAATTTCCAGGTTGTCTCCTACCAATTATAAAATAAGGCATGGCCCTGCTCAGCTTTGCAAGATCAGACATGGTCACCTAGATCACAGGTTACCAACCTGTGGTCCATGGACCACTGGTGGTCCACGAGAAAATTTTGGTGGTCTGTGGAGAAATCTTGGCCCCTGGGCTTGATATGGCCGAGAGCAATTAATCCAGCCCGCACGTGGGAACACAAGGCTGGTGTTGGAACAAATGACAGAGCAATACAACAAACATGTAGAAGTGGCATTTTTTATTTTCTTACATTATTGTTATTTTCACTCTCATTGCATGCTGGTATAGAATGGGTATTCACATTCACATTTACATTTGCCCATATACTGTACATTTCATGTAATGGGCACCTTTTGAATTTGAGAGCACGTTGTGGGCGTTTTCATAAAACGTTCACCACAGTGGCACGGTGAGCAAAAAAAAAAAAATCTGATGAGGCCCCTCTAGCTGTTTTTCTGGAATATTTGGCATAATTCCCAACAAAGCTCTGGACTGCAGCCCTTCTCACATTTAGAACTCACAAACTTCATCAATAGTTCATCAACACTGATTTGCACGTTGTAATTAGGATGTTTATTTCCTCAGCCATCATCTTCATTTTTTTTAGTCTGTTTCTCTATTTCTAGGAGACTTAGTATGCCAAATGTCTGATAAAATGTAGATACCCTTTCCTGGAGTTCAGGTAATGGTGTCTGTTATGTATTAAGGTTAAACTGTTTACTCCAAGGTCCGCTATTCTGAGCGGGAAAATGGAGCTCGCTGATTGGTCGAACCAGCCGACAGCCCTGTATAAAAGGGAGAGCTGTCAGGCTGGTTCCTTCACTGGATCTAACTGTTATACAATAAAGAGCTGTTAGTCACACTACTGTCTCCAGCCTCTTCAGTATCAGAACTTAACAGTGTCTTAGGCTGTCTTTTCCTGGATCTAACTCTTTTGCAGAGAGAACTTTTAATTTTGTTGCTATGATGCTGTGAAGATGATGTACAGTAAGTCACTTGTGGTGAAATGGCCCTGTTCATTGTTTTGAGAATGAGCAAGTGGGAGAACTGAATTCTGGCTATTCCTTATCTGGAGGCAGGTTCTTTATTGGGAGTGCTAATGTATTAAAAAGCATTTCCCCTAATGCCCATTAGGCTTCCTGCCCATTCAAACTTTTCATTTTCATGTATATGGACTTGGCATGCCACAAAGTGTCATCTTCAAATGCCATAGTTATTTACAACAATTAAAAAAATCATGGCATTATTTTGCTCTTGATGTTGATTAACTTTCATAGTGGCTGGGTATGATAATTCGCTGTGGCCAACTCGCCACAGCCAACTTGCCACAGCCCATTCGCTACGGAACAATTCTCTGCAGGACAAGAGTTATAGTAATATCAAAGAAATGGTGGAATAGAATCGTTAAAGAAAGGATGCAAAAGGAGGGACAAAATGAAATGTGAATGACAAAAATTAAAATATTTTTTTATCTATTTTCAATAATAAAATCGAATTGTTAGTTGGCTGTGGTGAGTTGTCCCCATGGTCAGTTGGCCATGGTCAGTTTTCCTGCGGCGAGTTGGCCATAGCAAGTTGGTCACAGTGAGTTGCGCCATTCCGTTCTAGAAGATACAGAAACGTCCTTGGATTTTTTTTTCTTTTTTTCTTCCAGCTATGTGTCTACAAATCATATGCTAATATTTGGATATATTTGTATAAGAAGCCCAGGCAAAACGATATGCCCTGGTGAAGTTGATTGTTCTGTAACACACCACCCTCCCCAAAGAACACGCCGTTGCTCTTTGTCATTACTTTGCCTGCACATGATGTCAAATTCAGGGAGGGAAATGTGTTCTTGTGAATGTCAGTATAAGAGAAGGGCAACTGTCTGGGAAGCATGGCAAATTCCCAGCTGCCTATATTAAACATTTTCATATCTCTGCATCAGCTTTTTTTGTTATTTGCAGAAGAGTCATTGCCAGATGTAGGTGATACACAAATTGATGCCAGTCTGGTCTAGAGGTTATTATATATTTAAGAGAATAAAGTTGACAGGATGACCTTGCTGAGCCAAGGAAAAATTAGGATATTAGTTCGCTCAGGACTTCTACTTTCAGAGATTTTCACCTCCACCAGCAAAAATAAGAACCCGAACACTTATTTTTTTAGTGCTAAAATGACTTATTTTAGAACAAGTTCATTTACTTCAAATTTAGACCATCATTTATCACAACTAAACAATAGATTCTTTGCAATATTTATTTTGTGATTTCTGTCCTGGTGCATATGTATAACGATCAATTAAGCCTTCTTTCTTTTCTGTTACAATGCAAATAAGGAAAGAATAAGCTATAATCCTCAATTCTGCATAAGTCTAAGGAAATGCAGTTGCTTAGGATAATTCAGTTACAGATTGCATAACAGAAGTATAAGATTATTGTTGTTTTCTGTTCTGTTTTGATCAAGTCTTACATGGAAGATTGCAATTCAAGAATGAGATCAAGAAATGGGAAGAACTATTATTTTCCCTCCTTTACATCTAATGTTTTAGCCTGAAAAAAGAAAGAAAAAGAAAGAAAGATGGAGAAGAAAGACAGAGAAGGAAGGAAGGAAGGAAAGAAAGAAAGAAAGAAAGAAAGGAAAGAAAGAAAGAAAGAAAGAAAGAAAGAAAGAAAGAAAGAAAGAAAGAAAGAAAGAAAGAAAGAAAGAAAGAAAGAAAGAAAGAAAGCCTCTGGATAAAGTAACTTGCAGAAGACATCATAAAGAATAACTAAGTATAACAATTTCAGGCTTTTGGTGAGAAAGCACAGGTCACTCTCTGGACTATGCTCTAAAATGCTGCCGTGGCAGTTTTAGTGCATGATAAATATGACTCCTAAGGGAGAAATCAAATAGGACTCCAGGTTTATGGACCATAGCTACGAGAGAAATAAGATTATCATCAGGGGAAACAAACAGAAAGAGCTGATGAATGTTTCTCGTACCTCATTTGTCCATGAATTATTGCCCTCATTGTCATCTGTTTAGGTGTCTCTATAATTTCATATAATTACTTGCTTGTTATTTATGAGAATTTCTGCATATGATTTATTTCAATGTTTATATTAACGTTATTTACAGTTTCTACTTTTGCTTTTCCTATCTTTTGTTACATGCCCTGAACTTAATTGTCCTTTGTGAATGAGGTTTCATAGCTCATATAAGCTTCAGTAAAATCAGACTTTCTTTTATTTTTTTTAATCTTTACTTTTACCTCCAGTTATGTCTCTCCATAGCCTTCATGATTTAAAGAAATCTGGGGTAATATATCAACTTTAAGGCAGGTTAAGAAATAAATTTGAAAGCATCATATTGGTTCTCCTATTATACTTCAGCAAAATAAAATACATTTTGTAAATGTACTAGGAAAAATAATAAAATTTGTCTGGCTTCAGTTCAGGGGTGGGTTCCACGTACCATATTTTTCGGAGTATAAGACGCACCTATTTACCCCCCCAAAAGAGGGTGAAAACTTGGGTGCATCTTATATGTAGCCTCACCCACCCAGCCACCCCCACCCTTTGGCCTCTGTCTTCCAGCAATTTACCTGTTTGCAGCAAAGAGGGAAGAGCCTGTAAAGCCAAGCAAGTCACTAGCAGCTTCCCGACCTACAGCTGATTTGCCACGTGCTAAAATGAAACTGAAACTGAAACTGCAAAGAGGCAAATAGCTGGGAGAGACACGCAGATATATTTTTTGCTGAACTGGATGGAAGGGGGTAAGTGAATAAATATAAATGTCTGTAGAATGTTCAAATTATTAGACTTATTTTTTAAAGACTGCTTTATTATTGTTCTAGAGCCAGGGGTCTCCAACCTTGGCAATTTTAAGACTTGTGGACTTCAACTCCCAGAATTCCACAGCCAGCTTTGTTAGCTTTGCTGGCTGTGGAATTCTGGGAGTTGAAGTCCACAAGTCTTAAAGTTGCCAAGGTTGGAGATCCCTGTAAATCTAGACAACTTAACAAAATAAAGAAGCTTTTTAAAACAAATGCTTGCTATGAAGAGGCACAGTGCTATTGTATCTTCTTTTAAATAATAGAGAATAATGTATACTTCCAGAAATTTTAATTAATTTTAACAGCTTTGTACAAGTATAGTCTGAAATGTAACAGTGTCCTGTTTAGTATTAGAGTTTAGTTACCTTGGAGTAGATCTATTTAAATAATTGGGAGGAGTTAGTGTGTCTACATTTAAGAAAACTTTCTGGCATAAAGTACATTTCTCCAATTCTTTGCTATTTCTATGGGTCAGGCACACATGCACAGAAATACACAGCAAACAGTGTATATCATCTGTGCTGTTTGCTGTTTGCTGTTTGGCAAATTGCTTGGAGGCAGAAGCCTTTTTTCCTTGTTTTCCTCCCCCAAAACTAAGGTGCGTCTTATACTTCGGTGCGTCTTATACTCCGAAAAATATGGTATATAGATAATAGTTGCTTTCTCTTCCAAAATGAAAAGATTTTTCATACGGTACCTTCCCTACTGGTTTGCATCGCAACAGATTCCCCTACGTCACATCGGGGAAATGACCATCTGCGCATGTGCAGAAGCCTCTGCGCATGCGCAAAGGGTTCTTTGCCAGCCGTGGTGACCTGAGAACCGGTTCGGGGGCGTGGACAGCCGGCCATCACTGCAGGTTCAGCGAGTGGGTTCAAATTTCCACCACCTGTACAGGTGAACTGGTCCAAACTGGAAGCAACTCATCACTGCTTCAGGTGTAACAACAACAGGTCTGTTTTTACCAACTTGGCTATTTAAGACTGACTATAACTTGCAAACAATCTTGTTTTAAAATGGCTTCATTTAAAAAAAAACATTAAAAACACAATGAAAAGGCTGGATTATTATTATTATTTGTATTTGATGGCAATACTGTAAAGCTCCACAGTTTGGGAAAGTGATTCATATTCATTTCATAATTCTGAAAGTTGAATTCACATTACAAACTGCAATATTTTTTAGTAAACCTTAATTGCTTCAAATCACACTGAACTAGAAATATAGTGCCTATATTTTAACCTTGGGAAATTAGATATCTAGTACTGATTCAATTTATTATCATTTCTAATCTGAGTTCAGGGGTGGGTTTCACTTACCTTAGAAACCAGTTTGTGTTGCGATGTTTTGCGCAATTTCACTTTCGTGCATGCTCAGAAGGTGAATTCAGCCCAAAACACAGCTGAGGAACTCATCAGCTGTGCTACGGGCAAAGAAATAGAGGTCAGTATTAACCCGGGGGCAGGCTGGAGGGCTTTTTTCAAAGCACAGAACGCTGTGAAGGCATCAAAACACAGAAAAATCATCCGAAAATTCACAAAAAAAGATGGCGGCGAGCATTGACCGGCACAGACAGAACCGGATCCGTGATGCCAAAATTACATCACCAGCGGGTTGCTAACGGTTCGGATGATCTGGTCCGAACCGGGAGGAACCCACCCCTGTCTGAGTTATGTGACTATATTATATAAACAATGTATTCTTAGCTTAAAGGTAAATAGTGATAATTTTATAAATTAATGATATATTGAAAAAGTGTAATCTCTGTGACATTTAGATGCCTTGTTTACTTGTTTGTATTTTACCATGCATATTTTACTCTTTTAGTCATTTGTCATATCTCCTCTCTCACTCACTCTCTCTCCACAGACATCACAAAATGATTTTTGAACACTACAAAAAAGCAGAGATCTATATAAAATGAATCTGAGATTTACCAAGAACTAATTCCTTATTCTGTAACAGAAAACAAGAATGTAAATGGAGGAACATATATGCAAATTTACATGCTTCAAGCATTATATTCAGTCCCATAGATTACCAATCCTGTAATTTACATTGCTTTTTTATTTTCTTGTATGGAAAAGATAGTGCTTGAAGCATGTAAATTTGTAAAGTAGAAAATAACTTGCCATAATACCACAAAACTTTATTATTTGTATCAGAAGTATGAGGCCCGACAACTTGAAAATCAAAGAAGATATATTTACTGAGTTCCTGCTGGATGACCCATCAACTTCAGACTAAGGCATATGAAGAACAGTTGCAGATGGACAGTTAGTCTAGTGGTATGGCTAGTCTAGTGAAAAGAAGGACTAATCGTGGCATGATAGCAATGTTCCAAATATTTGAGGGGCTGCCACAAAGAAGAAGGGGTCAACCTATTTTCAAAAACACCAGAAGGCAAGAATAGAAACAATGGATGGAAACTAATCAAGGAGAGAAACAACCTAGAACTTCCTAACAGTGAGGACAATTAACCAGTGGAACAGCTTGCCTTCAGAAATTATAGGTGCTCCATCACTGGAGGCTTTTAAGAAGACTGGACAGCCATTTGTCTGAAATAGTATAAGGTCTCCAGCTTCAGCAGAGAGTTTCATTAAAAGACTTCCAAAGTCCCTTCCAACTTTGTTATTCTGTTAACTAATAAACTCTAGTGCACTCAAGTTGCCATGGCTTACCATTCAACCTTCATGTCTGCGTGTTGCTATTTCATTTACAAGGGTTGCTGATTCTACTGGCTTTCTGAAAAATAAAACTATAATGTCGGAAGTGATTTTTTCTTCTTCTCCCTGAACACATATAACTCTCAGTAATGTTGAAAACACATTTTATTCTTCAGGAGAAAAAGCATATTTTAATTCACTAATGCTAGAGAAACTCCTACTATTTCCAATTTATTCATTGTTAGGAATTGCAATTGTAGTCACTTTAATGTGGACTCACGCTATAAATATAGTGGAAGAAACAATTCTCTGAGTATTGCTTTAGTTTACTAAATCACAAACTGGTGATTAGGCTTCCACATTCCGTATTATTTCTTTCTCTGAGTAATCAATAACATCAGCTGCATCTTGCTCTATCTGATGAAGTTGATAAAGAAACCTCTTAATTTGTTAATATAATGAATCTAAGTAACTGTGAGTTTTCACTTCCATACTCTCTTCTGTCCCAACAGAATAAAGAGACGTGTTACTGGCTGTTAATTGTAGAGTTATACAAATGTAAAAACTTGCCCCTGACTGAACTCATCGGTGAATTGGTTAGCGTAGAATCTAGCAGATCTATTATTTTATAACTTCGATCAATTTATAAGCAAGGAAATTGTTGAATTGAACAGTCCCCCACTCCCCGTTTTAAAAAACCATACATTACACTGGTTGAGAAGCCAAAATAATAATCATCAGGTGAATTAGGCACATTTCAAGTGGAAGTTCTGCACAGAGAGGAATGGAGGCGCATCAAGCGCAAATAAAAGACATTTTGCTTTCTCATTTTTCTCATTTTTAATCCTTGCCTGCAGCTTTTGATTCCTACATAGGCATTTCTACAGGGTAATCATATGCCTCGAAACATTCATAGTTCCATAGAGCTGTTCTGTTTTGCAGGGAGGATAATTATCAGAAGACACATATATGCATCATGTTTCCCATGGTTAAGAAGTACTGCATTTAAGAAAGTTATATATATTTCTCTGGAGATTTTAACAAACCTCCCCTCACAGATCCTGCCATAGCGCAGTAACAAGGCTTTGCTTATTACCCTCCGCACAAACTCATATCTGTATTATTAACACAGAAAGGAAGAAAACTGGGAGAGTCCTTTTAAGAAGGGGGATAAAAGATGCCAGAGCCCATTGTAACAACATTGCCAAAAAGGCACTAAGAGTTGTCAACCTAATCTTGCGTAGCTTCTTCTCTGGCAATATTACTCTGCTAACCAGAGCATACAAAACATTTGCCAGACCAATCCTTGAATACAGCTCACCTGTCTGGAACCCGCACTACATATCGGACATAAATACAATTGAGAGAGTCCAGAAATACTTCACAAGAAGAGTCCTCCACTCTTATTCCACCAGACTTGAAATTTCAGGCTTAGACAACTTAGAGCTACGTCGCCTTCGATCTGATCTAAATATAGTTCATAAAATCATCTGCCACAATGTCCTACCTGTCAATGAATACTTCAGCGTCAACCACAACAACACACGCACACACAATAGATTCAAACTCAATGTAAACCGCTCGAAACTCGACTGCAGAAAATACGAGTTCAGCAACAGAGTAATCAGTGCCTGGAATGCACTACCTGGCTCTGTGGTTTCTTCCCCAAACCCCAAAAACTTTAACCTTAGACTGTCTACAGTTGACCTCACCCCATTCCTAAGAGGTCTGTAAGGGGCGTGCATAAGCGCACCATCATGCCTACCGTCCCTGTCCTTATGTCCTATTGTCTAATTTTTACCTATACATACATACTTTGCTTTTGTTTATGTTTATATCATACCTATTATCTTGTATACGTATTGACAAAATAAATAAAATAAAATAAATAAAATAAAAAGAGGGGACAGCATTTGCTGTCTTTTCTTGCAGAGCTAAAGGCAGAAGATTTTCAATTAATTAACCAAGGGCTGTAGGAAAACGATTTCAATTGGAATGCTATTCCCTTCAGACACATCAGTGCAAATTCATTAGGACCCAACCTTCTTTGGTACTATGGCCTATTTCCCCCCCTCTTTTATGATTAATTTTCAAGACCATTTCACAAACTTTCATTTATGCGTATTTATGCATGCTTGCATACATGTCCCTGTGGAACATTATCCCTCTTAGAGATCAGATTGGCCCTTTAGCAAGACCTAAAGACATGGCTGCGTTCCTGGGGTTGGGGGTCAGAGTACCTGCTGGAGGCAGTGCATTAATTTATTGAAATATTTATATTGCATATATATTGATGTTTGTGTTGTTGTTATCTCAGCTGCCAGATGTCTACTTATTTAGCATTTTTAGTTGCTTTTTTCCTGTTTTTTTTATTGTTGTTCCCTACCCAGAGTCACTTGTATGAAAAATCGAATAAACAAACAAGTAAATAAAAGTTTGTGTGTGTGTGTGTGTGTGCGCGTGCGCGCGCCTAAGATTATTATTAGAGTTGGAAGGGATCTTGTAGGTCATCTAGTCCAACCCCCCCCACTCAAGCAGGAGTCCCTACACCATTTCGGATAAGTGGTAGTCCAATCTCCTTTTGAAAGTCTCAAGTGTTGGGGCTCTCACAACCTCCGCAGGCAAGCTGTTCCACTGGTTGATCGCTCTCACTGTCAGAAAGTTCCTCCATATTTCCAGGTTGAATCTCTCTTTGGTCAGTTTCCATCCATTATTCCTTGTTTGGCCTTCTGGTGCTTTGGAAAACAGCCTAATCCCCTCCTCTCCGTGTGTGTGTGTGTGTGTGTGTGTGTGTGTGTGTGCGCGCGCCCGCGCGTGCGTGCGCAAAAGCCATGATTGAGCATTGCTATGGCCAGGTGAATTGCCCTGAGGGACTTGGGATGGTGCCAATTGGCTTTTGTATGGGCCAAAATCAGACTCATTGTTATGTAGATATTGCAAAGCTTCCTGTCTGATTAAGGGATGCAGGCATGGTTGCCTTCTAGCTGCAAAGATACAAAAGCTGAGATATTATATGATGGAGAAGGAGGCTGATGGGCATTCCTGGAGTTGTGTTTGTATTGTGTTGGCCAGTGGCAGGAAGAGGCGTCTGCAATTGGAGACCCAGTAGAGGCAAACAGGTCCTGAGAGAGAGGGAGCGATCTCTGAGCTGGTGGAAAGGACCCTAGTGTTTTGAGAACTGATTTGAGGTTGGGGAAGACAGGCAAAATTGCTGGAATCCAGGAAGCCTAGAAAAATGTTATTTTCTCTCCTCTCGTTTTCCTGCCTAGGACAGAAGTAAGCTCAGAAATAATAATGCAGAAAACATCTGTATCAGGAAGGAAGGGAGTGAAATAAATAAAGCACTGTTAACAAAAAAAAAATCCCAATTGATATTGTCTGAACGGAACTGTATATATTATTTAAGTTAAGGCAATTGATGTATTGGGTATCCCTGTAAATATTGAAAGGTTATGTATGCTTGTCTGGAAAGTTCCTGTGGCTTTTTCCCACCTACCAACATGTTTCTTTTATATTAGGAGATTGCAAGCACTGCTAAATGTGCTGTGAATAAATTCCCTGTATGGCAGGTAGGTAAGAATGAGAAGTTCTCACAGTTTAATTGAAAGAGCTGGTAGCCTCTAAAATCCTAAATGAGGATGACAACGATGCTTCAAAATATTTTTAGATTATCTTTCATATATTTTTAAAAGGGTGTTTCATGCTTTTCTGTTCCTATATTAAATTTTTACCCTTTTATCTTTGCATCCTCTTTGGGTGATGTATTTTTTTAAAATTTTCTACAGTTCATTTTCTCACAAACAGTAAGAACAAAATACTCTGTGGCAGGGAGCAAATTAAAGTTTTCGGGAATTAAAATAACATCTGAGATTGGGACATTGTAGCTCTTCCCATTGCTGATCACAGGGGTTGTGTAACCATTTGATTACAGATTAAAAGAGAGCAAAATGATATTGAAATCCATTTTATCATTTCAATAAAATGCATTAAAGTGAAAGCTTTTAAAGTTTGCATAATGGCAAAGAAGGAGGGACAAAAATGTGCCTCCGACTGAAAGAGATTCCATAAATATGGGTGCCACCACTGAAAAGTTCCTGTGATAACTAATTTATCAGACTTTAATGGTAATCATACAACCTGACTTTCAGTAACTAATTTTAAAGCTTGGGTGGATTCTTATGAACTTTGGCAACCGATCAATCAACCAGACCTCAAAATCATTTAAATCACTTTCTGCATTCAAAATTGAATACAGAAATGCATCAATAAACAGCACCTCCATTTTAATCCAATGGAACCTTCCAAATATTCTTTAATGACAATCCAGATAAATGTTGTAAGCCACCCGGAGTAATCTGTGTGTGAGTTGAATGGCCATATAAATTTGTTTAATAGATAAATAAATAATGTATACCAGAGCAGCTTAAGATATTGACTCTTGGCAGGCATGGAGAATCAGCCTCAGTTGGAAAAACAAACTGTGCTTTAATTTTCACTGGTAGTCCTTTTTGAGAGCTGACCAATTCCATTTTGCAATGGCTATGCAATCTTATTTATATGAATTCCCCCAATACTTCTCCAAATTTTGTGTTATCATCTTTGCCTTCATCTACAAAAATCTGCCTCCCAACACTTGCAAAGCCCCTCCCTGAGATTAGCAGGCAGTCCAAATGGCAGCAGCCATACCTGGAGATCAACACCAACAAAACAAGAATAGAATAGACTATAACTTTATTACGGTCATAGACCAGTAATAGACATCACTGTTTACAATATATTAAAAAATAGTACTGACATTAATAGTCTATAGTTTCTTCCCTGTTAAGAAAATACCTGTTCTCAGACCATTAGGGTCACTCCCTAGTGGAGAGTGACATGAGTGGAGAGCCGATAAGTATGTGCATTAATTCATTTTTCCAAAAATTGTTAGAGATACCTCCAAAAAGTTGGCCCAAGTTGGCAGCTATAATTCTGAAATCATTTTTTTTCTTGTGGACATTGCAGCAACATAGAATTTTGCCACTGCATGCGTGGTAACCGGGTTTGAGTCCTGGAGGAGAAAGCCTACATAAAGGTTGTCTGCCCTCCCTGGCAATCTCTCTAGTAAGGGGAGAATATATACTGATCTATGAACTCTGTACAACTCACAGAACAATAAAACATGTGAGATATCTTCGACTTCTCCTTTACCACATATACATACCTGTTCTGCTATTGGTGTTCTCTTATACCTGCCCTGAAGAAGTGTTGAGGGGAGAATGTTAAATCTGGCTCTGAAGAAAGCTATTCTTTGTTTTGGGAAGATCAGATCATTTAGATATCTTGCCGATTCCCACATACCCTGTTTGATTCTGTCCCTACTGTGGAAAGGCAACCTATTTAGTTCTTCTTGGAACTCCATGTCCTTCATTCTATTGATTACTACTTGCTTTGCTTGGTCAAAGCCTAGGGACATTAAGAATAAGCCCATAAGAGCCCAGCTTGTGGTCTATCGCCTGTTTCCAAGGGGAGGGGAAGTTGTCAGTCAACATTAGCGGGGACAGTCCCTCTGGAAAGAAATGCATTTTTAGCCAATGAATGATCATCATCTTCCAGGCTTTTACCTGAATTTGAGGCATGCCTGTCTCAATTCTTAACTGGGCATTTGAAGTTCCTTTGGGTGCAGCTAAGATGGCTCGCAGGAATTTGGTTTGTATGGTTTCTAGTGAGTCTTTCTTTGCCAGGATTCCCGTTTGTGCCCCATATAGAATTTGTGCCAATGTTTTGGCCTCGAAAAATTTTAAGACAGCAGGTACTAATTGACTTCTGCCTGTGTAAAAGAAATGTTTAATTGCATTTGAGGACCTATTGGCTGCTTGCAATGTATGATCCAGATGTGCCTTCCATGTCCCTTGCGAGTGGAAGACCACCCCAAGGTATCTAAATGTCCTGACCTGTTCCAAACTATGTCCTTCTATTTTCTAAGAGTACTGGCTAGGTCTTTTAGCAAAAACTAAAATTTTTGATTTATCAAAGTTAAGGACCAACTTGTTCTGTCTACAATAGCCAAGTGTTGCCCTAATTGCTCTCTTCAGTCCTATGGGAGTTTGTGATATAATAGCAGCATCGTCGGCATATAGGAGAATCGGAATTTTGCATTGTGCTAGGTTAGGAGCACAACGCAGAGGCTTCTACTACAATTGGCTCCACTTTTGGCCCAAAGGCGACAGCCCCATACCTCTCTAGGCAAAAGATTTAGTGAGATTGATTTCCAAATAAAGAGGTCTATTTAAATCAGAAGTGACTTGGAGCAGATTTGTTTTAATGTTTGAAAGCAAACTGAATTGAATGACTGTGAGATTAAACAAATGAACATAGGACTACACTGATAGTATTCAAACTTGGTGAATACCACACAACAATTCCATGAAATGATCAGTATATTTTAAATGCTTTGCTTTAACAACATAAGCATTGCACATTAGTTCCCTCAGTTAGTCAAATCCTACCTATGAAAGCTCCTTCGAAAGCCAGAGAAGGAAAAGGCATGGGAAGTCCCCAGGAGCATTCTTCAAAACAAAATCTGATGGCGTGATTACTCTTCTCACTACTCATTTTGATAAGCAATACTGGACTACATAAGCTTGACTGTTGGATCACTCCAGCATCATGTCATGATAATTCATCAAATCTGGTTGTCTGATCCAGACGTTCTCCATTGGGAGTAGAAGAATTTTATAAGAAAAATGTTCTCAAGAATCCATAACCTGGCTTGGAACAGCCCCTATATTAAAATAGTTGTATGCATATATACTTAGCAGGGGTCTTTTCCTGAACAGCTTTTTAACCCTTTGTTGTTGTTCTTGTTGTTCTTGTTGTTCTTGTTGTTCTTGTTTGTTCTTGTCTGGCATTAACTTTTATAACAAAGTAGGCATTCTTATACTAACCTCTTCTTACTTCTTTTGATACACATTCATTCTTCATAATTGACCACATATACCATCCACTAGCTTTCTTCAAGCATTCTCCATCTATTTTCCCACATTTAGTAAACATTCTGCCACATACACAAATCTATCCATTTGCTCTTCTTTTTTGCTATTTGTGTACAACTTGCAACGGTTCACTCAGTTTTCTCTACGAAAGACAAATACCTTGGTCTTTGATATGTTAACTTTTAAAGCCATTCTATAAAAGTACTATCTATCTAATGTGCAACTAATTATTTGGGTTCCCAACTTACAATATGCATCATTTGTATACAAGAATGTACATATATTCACTTCCCATATCGGCATACCTCTAACTTTACTGTAAGCATTAATTAAATATTTGCCTGGAAATATATTCAATGATTAAGGGGATGTAATATTTCCTTGGTATACATCCTAAGAAACAAGTAACCAATGGTGTTGGTCCAGAGAATTTAGAGGGATAGGTGGAAAGTAATATGTCTGCTTGGGGTGAGGACATAATAACTGAGGCGAGACGAATCAAGAGCCAACAAGCCTTTATTAAGGCTAACAGAACAACAGCTCAAAGCAACCAGCGACAACTCAGTAGAAATCAACCCGTGCCTCAGCCGCGTCTGACAGCTCTTTTATAGCCGGATGTCAGACACGCCAGCCAATAAGAAGCCTTCAAACTCCCGCTTCCAAACAGTGCCCGCTCTGGCCAATCAGGAACAGTCATGAGGTAAACCGGCGTCCTGAGGGGACGCTACAGAAAGCATTCAAAATTCTCTGTCCTCCTCATTTCCAATTCCTTCAGCTCTTTTTGTCTGCTTGCAGTTTTAATTTTTTTAGTTTTTTCTTTCCACATGTTTTATCAAATGTCTTTGATTGCTATAGCAACTGTAATGAAATCACTTTCTTTAAATAGTGATTCCTATTTCACTAGGACAAAAACTGTCTTTTCCATCTATTTTTTTTGCCCTTTGTGGGATTGTCTTCCTATCTTCTCCAAGCAGAAAAGTGTACTGTAATGGATATACCAGAATTATTAATCTATTTCTTCCAGTCTTTGCTTTAAACAGTATTTTACCATCAGTGCATTCAATTATGCATATACGAGGAAATTTTAAACACCCTCCTGAGATAGAATCTTCGTGTTTCATGGCATGGAATCATTGGCAGCACTGTGTATATTTCACCTTGAAATAAGTGAAGCATTCATCATAACAAGCACACAAAATGATTTAGAGGAGATTCTTTAAAATAAAGCTATGCAGAGATTTCTTCCCACTCTAAAGTATAGATAACAATAACTCTGAGGACATAACAAGCTTTTTGTTGGTAACTGATAGAGAATGAAAATGTGTAATTTCTATTGAATTTGAATACTCAGATATGCATTTCTGTATTTTAATTGGATGGGAATGTGATGTTGGTGTTTGTTCCGACCTGATCTACTTTTGCTCCACATGAGAAATACCTAATAAATGTATTGATGAGTAAAGTGTTGGATCTACAACAAGCAGCAATTAGTATGCTAGTTAACCATGTGCCAGCCCTGTAAGGCCAACCAGATCAAGAAACAGAGGCAGTGTGTGCCTAAAACTATTTTTGATAGAATGATTATAGTATCAGAATCTTGCAAGTGTGAACTGCTTCATCTCCTCCCTCTTTATTTTCATATGAATTGAGGGTAAATGCCCATCTTGGGTATTTTTTGTAACATATCTTATTTTTGTATGGTCTTAAGCCACATGTATCTTTTTGTTATCTTGGTAATGATCTTTCCTCTCCTTAAAGTTCATCCTCTATACTCGCTTCTCTGTGCTTGAACTAAAGTAGCAAATAAACTGGCCCAGGACAGATAACTACTCTAAATGCTTTAGGTTGTAAGCTTTTGAGTCCACAGCCTGATGTTGTGTCAAAATGACACTTGTATACGGTACTAGGAAACTTAGCACTACTGGAGCATCGCGGTTCCACATTCTGTGGCTTTGGGTCAATTGCTGTAATTCCATGCAGTATTGAATATCTTGGATGCAACATAAGGAGAATACAGGTAATCCTTGAGGTATGACAGATCATTTAGTGACGTTCAAAGTTACAACAGACCTCCCAAGAGCTATGTATGACCATGATTCGAAGATAATAAATTTACAAAAGTTATGTGGTCATTTACACTTATGAATGACCGCCCTGCCTTCTGCGTTTGTGCATGGCCTCTTTAATTCAAAACAGGATAATGAGTCACAGTTTGTGCTTTGCAGTTTCTATATTTCCTTATGAAAAAAGTTTTAAAAGGAAGGGGAAGAAACAAGAGCTTGGTGCAATGAGACGGAGAACAGACAATGAAGGGTTAAGTGTTAAAGGCGATGCAGAGGGAGCTGCTTAGCCTTGTTTGAAACAACCTGGAAGGCAAAGCTGCTCTTCCTCCTCCTTTTGCATTGCCCTTTTAACATTTAACCCTTCATTGTTTGTTCTCAGTCTCATTGCACCATGCTTTTGTTTCTAATTTTTTTTATTTTTTTATTTATTTTGTCAACACGTGTACAAGATAACAGGTATGATATAAACATAAACAAAAGCAAAGTATGTATAGATAAAAATTAGACAATAGGACAGTAGGACAGGGACGGTAGGCACAATGGTGCGCTTATGCGCGCTCCTTACAGACCTCTTAGGAATGGGGTGAGGTTAACTGTAGACAGTCTAAGGTTAAAGTTTTTGATGTTTGGGGAAGAAACCACAGAGTCAGGTAGTGCATTCCAGGTGTTGATCACTCTGTTGCTGAAGTCGTATTTTCTGCTGTCGAGTTTCGAGCGGTTTACATTGAGTTTGAATCTATTGTGTGCTCTTGTATTGTTGCGGTTGAAGCTGAAGTATTCATTGACAGGTAGGACATTGTGGCAGATGATTTTATGAACTACATTTAGATCAGATCGAAGGCGACGTAGCTCTAAGTTGTCTAAGCCTAAAATTTCAAGTCTGGTGGAATAAGGAATTCTGTTGCGAGTAGAAGAGTGGAGGACTCTTCTTGTGAAGTATTTCTGGACTCTCTCAATTGTATTTATGTTCGATATGTAGTGCGGGTTCCAGACAGGTGAGCTGTATTCAAGGATTGGTCTGGCAAATGTTTTGTATGCTCTGGTTTGCAGAGTAATATTGCCAGAGAAGAAGCTACGCAAGATTAGGTTCCACAATTCTTAGTGCCTTTTTGGCAATGTTGTTACAATGGGCTCTGGCATTTTCCCCCTCCTTTTAAAACTTTTTTTGAGGAAATATAGAAACTGCAAAGAATTTTGTGATCCAACACTCTGGCTTTTCCAACCAACTTAGAGAATAGGTACAACTGTGTTGATAATCAGATCAACAATTAATTAACAGTTTGACTATAGATAAAAGCCTAGGACAGAAAGACTTGTGAGTTATTACAAAAGGAAACACTTGTTGTCTTAACACTTTTTTTTCTCAATTCTTCTCTTTTATAATACAGAAATGATACTAAGGTATTAATGCTGATTAAAAAGTAACAGCTTATAATAACTCTTTACTTTTGAGCAAGAACTAATTGCTATGAAAGAGATATATAATTTTTCTGTTGTTCTTTTGGTTTGTTCAGACCTAGTTATACTTTGAACAGACCTCTTTGAATTACCTGAACTATGGTTTCATTTAATCATAACTAAGTCCAAGTAATTTCAGTAAGGTTTCCTTTAATCATGCTTAAGTGTGGATCCAAACCATAATATTTGATAATACAAAATACATGCTTTAACATAATTTCATTCCATTTCAGCAGCCTACTAAGTCTGGAAAATTTAAAGTTTAATGTCATATATTCAGTTTGTATCACTAGATACTACTAGCCAACTGATTTTGCTGGTAGATTATATATCTTCCTGAATACTCCCTAATTTTTCTCAGAATATTGAAGTAAAAATGACTTTGAAGGATTACCATTCTCTTGAAATATATGGCTTATAATAACATTTCATAACCAATCTGTTCCTCTTTTAATTTTATTGCTCAGAATCTGTACAAAGTCCTTCATTTCACTGATTCATATTTCAATGCTGTGAAAGGACTGGAGCAATGGTACTAGTTCATTGTAACTAAGTGGCTGAATCATCAGTCTCCTTTATTGATATTCGATGATTCTGAGCTGTCCAACAAAATAGGAAAAAGTGGCACAAATCGGTTTGAAGCATACATCCATTTTTTTCCTTCAAAAATGGAGACCGGATGTTTCTTTTTGCAGACAACTGATGCCTTCGAGAATTATATATCTTTTTTGCCTGAAAAGAGAAATATGCTTCCAGTACCTTCCTGTGTAAGACTTTGTTCACTGGATATTTTTGGTTTTTTTCACAAATTTAATTTTCTAGAATGGAAAGCATATGATTAAAGTGAGAATTCTGTGTTTTGATTGGCTGAGTGCACAGGAATGATTTATCAATTCCATAAATGCATATGGTTCAACTGTTCCTGAAACGAAGTTATTTTCTGCTGCTTGATCATCATTCCTTGCCAAATGAATGGCTTTTATCAAAGCCCCAAATCCTTTTAGAGCCAAATGTTCTAGGTTATAACCAACAGCTGAAGGAAATTTGAAACAGAAAAATCTACCTGATGTAGTATATGAAGATTCTT
Organism: Diadophis punctatus similis; assembly: GCA_023053685.1. Taxonomy (NCBI): domain Eukaryota; kingdom Metazoa; phylum Chordata; class Lepidosauria; order Squamata; family Dipsadidae; genus Diadophis; species Diadophis punctatus. Next base: position 169,252,874 of record JALIGW010000002.1, read on the forward strand.
TGAGGAGGATAGTATAAAAATCCCATTACACCCTCCTTCTGCATTTTACATTAAATAACCCATTGCTGCTGAATCCACTTCTGTCCTTTTTCTTCACATCTTTTAAAGAAAGGAAGCGTATTTCCCCCCTAGGCTATAGACTTAGTGTATGAGCAATGTAGTAGCATCAAATAAGATCACTCTTTTATCTGCTTGCTACTATATGGCTAGATTTAAATTAATATGATTAGCCTTGCTTTTATGTGTCCTCATGACTAAATGCCAGTGGTCAAAAGATGGGTTTCATTAAGATGCATATTTTAAAAGTGCTGAAGAGAGTTAAACACTCAGGAGAGTTCTAGAAAGTTTATGGAGCCCAGCACCAGTTATCTCTTGTGAAAATACCGGCTGCAAATTGAGGACTACTATATTTCAATCCATCTGGGATGGTTTTCATTGGAAGGTATAATAATTCTGCCCCCCTAACAAAATCAAGCATGCATATTTTTGAGGGATTTATAGTATGTCCCTTCCTACCAAAAAGAGCCACTGTCATTTCTGCATGTATGAAAACAATCTTCCAAATTATAGGTACTGGTAAATCTTCCTAGGCAGAATGGAAAGCCAAGGTTGTGTTGTGTGTAGCATAATGAGATGACAACACATACACATGAATGTATATATAAGTAGGTATTTATATATTGCCAAATAAGATGACACGTATTTGTGGAACATTTGACATTACACATAGGCAGACAAACAGACGGACAAGTAAGTTTAGAAATAATTACTATAATTAAAATAGAAATACACACCATAGCAAAGAAAACTATTGTGTTGGAAAATGACCTGTTTTCTATGGTGCTTATCTATTTTATGATGATTTGCTATTATAGAGACAAAACTGAATTCTGCTTCTCTACTTATATAAGCTATTCCTTTCCATCCTATGACACTAGAGTGGAATAAAAATGACCAAGATTTAAATATATCCACTTTTGTTTAACACGAACTATTGTGCAAAACAATACAACAATCATTCCAATCAACAGGACAATGAAAGAAGTCAAGGGTCACCCTGTAATAACACTGAAAATGTGCAAGAATAATAGAGATATAAAAATGGATTTCCCATTCCTGGATAATAAAAGCATTTAACTATATTATCAGTGCAACTTACTTTATAAGATAATGAGAACTCATAATTATTATTTGGCCCCAAGCATTCTAGCAGTCACTAAATAAATCAATTATTTCCTTTCTAATTTCCTTTGACTGATGCACCCAAATATATGCCTTTCTGCCCCATAAATTTTTTTTCACAAGGAGTAAAATAATTTCTAGAATAATTTGTGAGGGGGAGCAATGGTTGCCTTACATTTGATGAGATGGTTGCAAAGAACATTCTTCCTGTCTTACTTTTGGTAAGCCTTTGAACCCACGGGGCGCTCAAAACATCCTGAGAGTCCTCTTCTGCAGATAGATTTCCTTCAGCCACTAAGATGAAATACCTTCCCCTCTACTTCCCAAAACAAAAATAGAAGGATTTGGCACCCAGTGTGTATCACTTTAATTCAATTCCACATCTTCACAAATGAGGCATATAGGTAGTCTATTAAAGTTTGTTGCAAAAATCAAAACCAGAAGCACACACAGATGACTGATTTAGCTGGATTCATAAACTTCTTTATAAACACAGTAACAGATGAATTTACAATACCATTAGCAGAATTCTTCTTCAAGCAGTTACAGACAGCAGAGAACAGTTAGTTTCATTTCAGCAGAGTTCAGAGAGGAGAGTGAGCCACGCCCAGCCTTAAGCTAAAGTTTCAGTTTCGATTCTCTGCACAGACACAGAAGTGGTTAGCTCCCATTGGCTGACTTAGTTGCTATGCCTATTCATTGGCTAACCTTGTTAACATGGCTCTCCCAGTTCATGAATATCTTAACATAGTCCTTATAAACAAGAGTGGTTAGTCACCATTCAAAATTATGATGGACCTAGTGAGGGGGTGCTTCTCAATCATCCAGGTAGACACATCTGCTGGAAATCTAAAGACAGAAGTAAGTGATCATCTATAACCTCAAATCTTGCAGGATGCAGCTTTCAGAAAAGCGATTGTGAATTGACTGCTAAAACTAGCAGTTTGCATCATCATCATGTAGTAATAGAAATTTACTGAATCTCTTCTCTATTCAGATTAACGGCTTGTTTTGTCCTGGCAGATAGGCAATCAAAGCAGGGAATTGCTTTATGTAATGGTAGAAAATAACATAACACATACTTCTATTTGACAGAAGATTATAAGAAAGTATTGAGGAACAAGGTTATGAACACATTGAATCAAACATGGATAAAATGAAGATCTTTCTTTATGACATAATGTCCATTCAACAGCTGTTTACCACAACTAAGAGTTTCTTATTTGATAACAAGGACTTTAAGTGCAATCTTGAAATTAAAGTTGTCTCATCGTTAGCTGCTTGACTCAGCATATGGCTGACCTTGTCTCCGCTTGGCAGCTAATCAGGATCAAATCTGGTTAGTGCTTGGATGAGAGATGCTCCAGGCAATTCTAGAGCCGAACCCTAGAATGGAAGTAGAAAAAAAAATCCTTGAAGAAGACAGTGACAAACTCTTTCTATATTGCTTTTAAGGAAGCATCATGGATAGCCATGTTGCAGTCAGGAGTTGAGGTTAGTGCAGAGACTATATTTTTATGGGTGTCTGTCATAGACTTTAGATACTGGTAAATTTAAGGGCAGATTTCTCGGACACTTTGAAGAGCATAAAAAGTTGTCAATATTAATAATTTCTTGTTTTCTTTCTTCACACATTCTTAATAATGACAACTTTTCTATATCTCTGAATAACATAATCTCTCTCTGTATCAGAGATGGGTTCCTGCTGGTTCGGACCAGTTCTATAGAACCGGTAGCAGGAATTCCCCCCCGCTCGCAGAACCGGCAGCAATGGCCGGCTGGACATACCTCCGAACCGGCTCTCTCGACAGTGCCATAGGCACCGCCATCTTGATTTTTGCTTCTGCGCATGCACAGAAGCTGTTTTTTGCTTCTGCGCATGCGTGGAAGCTGGGTTTTTAGCGCTGCGAATGCTCGTGTGCACAAAGCGCGCCTGCGCATCACATCAGGAAGAGAACCGGCAGCGAGGTAAGCCAGATCCCACCCCTGCTCTGTATGTATATGTCTGTGTATGTCACGGTGTGATTTATTGCCTGTTACATGTATATGCAGGGAGATGCATCCCTATCTAATATGATAGTTTATTCCTGAGCACGTGATTGATATGTTCTTGTACGCATGTGTGCATTCCAATCTCTGTTCTACCCTTCTTGCTCTGGCTTCCATTGAGGGAAGTCCTACATTTTATATCAGTCATGTAGTTAATTAGAACTTATTGTTTTTGTACCAAAATAAATATTTCAATTAGAATCTTTAAACTGCGATTTCATTTCTAATGTCAGGATTCCGGGAAAAGATCAAACATTGCCTCTGTGAGATTAATTCTCACTCTGTCAGTGTACATATACAGTAGTGTGTGCACATAGTCCTATCACACATTCTGCTGCTCACACACACAATACACATGCACATACCTGTCTGCCTAGGACCTGTGTCATAATCTAGATTTGGGACAGAAGGACCCCTGAGGGTCTCCTTTCAAGCTGGCAAAGAATTCCTTTGCACTTCATTTCCATTGTCAATCAACCCTCCAGTTGCTATTATTAGAGCTGCAATCTTGTGTAAGGTAATATACAGTATAGGAATAAGCACCATTGAAGTTTACTTCCTACTGAGTGGTGAAGAAAAAACGGAAAACAAATAAGGCTGAAAAATATCATTCAATTTTTCTGAAAGAACACAAATTATCTTTTCATAAAACGATCAGTTGCCATTGGCAGTTTTATGGTATTTTCTTCTGTTTTTAACTTTGGCATTTTTCTTCCAAACTGTATAAAATCACATGTATGATTGCTGTTGAATGTCCAAATGAACAAAAAGTTTTAGATTTTTTGACTCCAAGATAAGCTTTGGACTGACTGTAATGATATATAAATGTTGGATGCTGTGAGCTTCTGAACATGAGGTGTGTTGGTAATCAAACCTTATACATAACTTGATTATGGATTAGAGGGCAGACCTGACATGTCGCCAAGAAGAAGAAAAAGTCCCACTCAGTGAGATTCATGTATTGATCAGTCCTGATCCCAGGCAAGGAGTGCTGGAGAAACAGATGTTCTCTAGGAGACCTTTAGTCATTAAGAGAAGCATTGTTCTGCAGGTGATCAGATGTGTGGCCATGTTTGTGAAATTGAACCAAAGGAATAAACAGAGTGTGATGTTATTGTGCCATTGTCCCACCTGCATGGTAACAACCATCCCAAAATTCTTGCTCTCACTCATGCTTGAATATTGCATGAGTTGACTTCATCGGGCTCTCCTTGAAGACTACTCAGAAGCTTCAACTTGTCCCGAATGCAGAAACAAAGACTGTGATAGGCATGCTTGGTATGCCCATATGACACTTCTTCTTCACAAGTTGTATTGTTTACTGGGTGTTTCAAGGTATTGGCTGTAACCTACAAAGCCCTACAGCTTGGTTATCCGAGGGACCATTTATTTCCTGTAGTGTCTGCCTATCTTGTGCAAGCCAACTGGGTTGGTGCATTCTGGATCCCTCCCAATGAAATAATGTCATCTATTATTTGCATTCTACTGAGTTAGAAACCAAATTGATGGATTCTATTGAGACAATAAACTGGGAATTTGATGTAGGTGATAGTTTAACACTTTCATGAGAAAAGGGGAGGCTTTAGGAGACTTGAAAGAATATGATAAAATCATTCTCAAGAGCATCAAGCAGCCCTTCTCCAACTTTGTGGGGAAAGATTGTTGAGACAGTGGTGGGAGAGGACTCTGGAAGATATGGATAATTTAGATCCATGGCAGTCTTTGGTTCAGATCAAGGGATGGGATGGAAACTATATTGTTGACCCTCATGGATGGGCTGTGGCAATCCATGAAGGGAGGGAATGGGCCTACCCTTGCACTTCTAGATCTCTCAGCAGTATTCAATATTGTTAACCATAGTATCCTGCTAGACTGTTCACAGGGTTTAAAAATTGGAGGCAGCACTGCTTCTATGAATAGGTGGATCCAGCTGATGATGCTAGGGAGAAAGTTTTGGTTGGTGGATCACTTGCAGATTAAGATAGTGTGAGAAAAGTTACTCATGCCTTGGCATCATTTAGTTATATTCTTGCAATTTGCTCTACATGGGGCTTTCCTTGAAGAGCACTAAAAAAACCCTCAGCTTGTCCAACATTGCTGCAGAACCGTACTGGTTACCACTATTCTTACAAGCATAGTTCAAGTGCTAGCTGCTATCTTTAAAACCCTAAATGAATCAAGACATGGGAATCTAAGAGAATATCTTTCCCAGATAGCTTCTGCCCCTTTCTCCCAATCATTCAAGGAGGACCAGGAATTGTGGCAGAAGACTAGTGGCAGGCATTTTCTCTGGAAGTTCCTCTCCTGTGAAATGGCTTGACCCTCGCTTTTATCATCTTCCAGAATTTACTAAAAACCTGTTTCCTCTTTAAGGCCTTTGGGGATTAGTTATGGATCCATGGGTCATATATTAATTTATTATTGTAAATTATAATCTATTTCTGTTTTTATATTTGTTTTATTGCTGTTGCTTTATTTTGTTCCTTCTTCAAGGGAAATCACCTACAGCATCTCCAGGTTGAGATGAGATAAATCAGATGAACTTTATATACACATAGTAAAAACCAACCACAAATTGTACCCTAAACAGATATCATTGTCAGTGCCAAGAAACATCCCCATGGAAATAATTGGAAAGAGAAATTCATAAATAAGGAAATGGGGTTTGGTATCAAAATTAAACTTTGGATTATCTCAAATGATATATTTATATCTTTACGTGACTTTCCTCTATAAACACCCTTCTATAGTAATTGGTTTAGTGCTTCAGTTTTATCTAACGAGGACTCAAACTTGCTTGTTCTTGCCAAAGGAGCATGCCTCTAAATCCTTCATTCAGGAATTGATGTATCTCTTCACTGCCTCATTTCACAGAGAAAAATAATAGTGTCGGGGAATATCCTTAGATCAATTGAAACATATGGGATTTTGCTTTCCCATTAATTGCAATAACTGTTGTAAGAATGACTATGTCCAGATCCAATTCAATAATTGCAAAAGTAATAAAACAGTAGCTATTTTTATTCATTAACATAATGAAACACTTAGCCAGAAAAATCCATATATTGATTTGCTGCAATAGGAGACTGAGTTTGATACTGAGCTTTCTACTCTCTGGCAAATGTAACAAACTGTAAAACTGCTAATGATGTAACGATGTATTTTGCACACTTAAAAGCTATTTAAAATGGATTTCATGCCTTAGAATATATAAACCAATGTGCCTGGTGAGATACTAGATGCATGTTTATCTAGTATCCCACCATCAAGAAACTTATGTTTAGTTTTCTTTAGAAAGAAAAAAAAACAGAATTAATTGATCACAGATGTCTGGAGTCATAGTAATTAGGAACCCAATTAACCTTGATAATGAATACATTCTCTTCTGTGCAATGACAGATTACTCTGTTCATAAGTTCTGCAGCCATTCAACCTTATCAAATGCCCTTGTGGCTGATATTGGAATGGGATAGAGTAGAATACCCTAAGAATAGAGAATGAAATAGATAAGAGAGAAGAGCAGAATAATCATATCTAACCTTTGTACACTTAAGAGTAGTGTGCAAATATCCAATAGTCCACCCCCATCACTGATTACTTACTTAGGTATGGTAACTCTGAGGGGGCAAGGTGGTGTGTGTGTGTGTGTGTGTGTGTGCGTGTGTGTGTGTGTGTGTGTGTGTGTGTGTGTATAAAGTTCCTTAGATGTTAAATCTAAAAAAATCCAGTCAAACTTTAACTTAATTAACATAGGACAAAGGAAGTTATTTATTGCCTACTGAAGGCCACCAAGGAAAAGAATACATAATATGTGTAGCAGCAAACTTCAAAGTATAAATATTGGACAAGCAGTCAAGTGTATTTGTATGCATTTTCTTTTAAACAGCATTTGTTTGAAAGCAAATTAAATCAAGTTTGGAGCAAAGGAAGAATTAAAAAAGAGGACAGACTGTTTATAGATCTAATAATTAATTAGTTCACTTATAAATTATGGCGCTGTCCCAAAAAATTCCAAGGGCTGCTTTCAAAACATTTTGAAATAACAATTTTAAAGGTTTGAATTAAAAACAGCAGCTTAAAAACTGTTATTAAGACAGATGGCAAGTCATTCATGTGTACACATTTCTCTTCTCAAGTGTATTTATTTAAGTAATATTTATCTCACTTTTCAGTATTAAAAAAAATCATGTCAAAGTAGTTAAAAGTCAGGAAATTATAAGCAATAAAACTAGAAAACAATATAAAAGACATCCAGAGTATTGAAACCAACAACCACCAATTAAGCCAGCCCTCTTCAAAGATGATCTAAAATTAAAAACAAGTGAGAGGAGGCCAAACATGAATCTTTAACTATAATCCTGGTGATTTATGTATGTATTTATATGCTTTGTACAGATGCCCATCTCACACAAGTGACCCAGAGTATCTTACAGGATTAAAACACACAAACCCACATCACTGCTCAGCACCCAAAGAAGTGGTAGTGAATAATAGCAGAATTCATCATCTACCTGACCCAAATGCCTGGAAACAGCCAGGTTTTCAATGCCACGTGAAAGGCTAATAGGGTTGGGACCATCCAAATCTCCAGGAGGATGCAGTTTGATAAGGCAGGTGGTGCCACTTAGAAGGCACAATTCCGGGGTCCAACCAGATGTCATTGTTTGATAGAAGGGACCTAAAGCATGCCCTATCTACTGTACTAGATTTGGCAGAGTGAGTAGAAACAGTTGGATAAAGATGGTCCCACAGATAGCCTGGAGGACTTCATAGCGAATGATTAGTATCTTGAATTGCACCTAGAAACTTACTGGGAGTCACGGAAGCTCCTGGAGCCAGCAGGATGACATGATGTAATGAGAAATACCAAAACACCCCAAAAAACCCCCAACCCTCCTCATTCCTGAATTCTGGACCAGCTGCAGTTTCTCAATGCTTTTCAAGGGCAACCCCATGTAGAGAGCATTACAGTAATCCAAACAGAAGGTGACTAAGGTTAAGACTTAGTCACTAAGGTGACTAAGGCATGAGTAAGTGGTGCATAAGTGCACCAGCGTGCCTACTGTCCCTGTCCTAATGTTCCCTCTTATCAGTACTCATTTTATGTATATAAACAATGTTATATCTATGTATATTACCAACACGTATTGACAAAAATAAATAAATAAATAAAATAAATAAAATAAAATAAAACCATAAGGAAGGTTCCTGGTCCAGGAAAGGGATCAACTGGTGCACAAGATGAATCTTTTCAATAGTACCCTTAGCCAGGGCTGTAACCTCTCTTCAAGTAAGGGATGACAGTCCAGGAGGATCCCTAAATTGTGCACCAACTCTTACTGGGAAAGCATACCCAGAGCTTTCAAGCATTGGAAAAGCAACTTAACAGCATTGCTTGGTCAGCCCAGGGAGGAGATGTATAACTGGGTATCAGTGATGTACTTATGATAGTGAACCAGAGATGGGTTGCTCCCGGTTCGGACTGATTCTATAGAACCGGTAGCAGGAATTTCCCCGTGCTCGCCAAACCAGGAGCACTCGCCAGTTGGCCACACCCCCGAACCGGCTCTAATGGCAGCGCCATAGATGCCACCATCATATTTTTGGCTTCTGCACATGCGCAGAAGCTATTTTTCAGTTTTTGGCGAAGCACACAGGCGATGCTGCTGCACAGCGCGCAATGCGCATGCTCCCACACAGCGTGGGAGGAAGGGAACCAGTGGCGAGGTAAGTTAGAACCCACCCCTGTACTGAACCTCATGGAGACAGATGAATCTGCCCAGTAGGTTCATGTAGATATTGAGTGGGAAAAGGTAGAGCTCAGAGGTCCCCTATAGAGCAGGAGCTTCAGACTTGATCTCTCTCCCTTACCAGTGCTAACTGGAACTGCCTCTGGAGAATGGAGGAGAACCAGCATACCATGATGTCTCATGCTCCCAACCTCCTGAGCCAGTTCAGAATAACATGGTTTTTTTTTGCAGTAATCTTTCAAATTTCTGAACTGCTAACTGCCTTGAAAAAGCAGTTCAATTGGGGTACATATCAGATTACTGGAAGATACTTCTGCCATTGTTATTGTTGTAGATGATCTTCCAGCCTATCTTTTTTCACCTCTGAGGGAAAGCCCACTTTTACTCTCTGTTGAGAGGAGAGACTGAAAGGATAACTTAGTTACAACAAAAACTTATTAGTTGTTGGGGAACAGCTAAGCCAGTTTGGGGGTGGGGGAAGGAATGACAGAAACTCACTAACAACTCTACTTCCGACAGGTAAGTCCAGCATCCTGTTTCCAAGTGAGAATATAATGTGGGGGAAACCCCAAAGCAATAACCCTTTCCCTCAGCAGTGACATTGAGAGAAAGACGAACTTTTACTGTGGAAACTCCATGTAGTCATAATGATCAGCAGCCATGTTTTCATTTTTTTCAGCAGCCATGGTTTAATTTTCTTCTTTTAAGTCAAACTTGACTCCTGGCGATTATCTGGACAAGACCTTGGAGGTGACATTTTTGGAAGTGCTTTACCATTGCCTTGTTCCTAGGGTCAAGAGGGAGAGACTGGCCCAAGGTTACTCAGTTGGTTTTATGCCTAAAGCAGGAGTAGAAGTCAAGTTTCCCTGATCCTAATCCAGCACCTTCTCTACCAACAGCCACAAATTTTCTAAGTCCTTTAAATCCGTTAGCATTGAGACACTTGTCCAATGTATCTTAAACACAAAATGCCCTTCCTGTTTGGTTCCAAAGAGTGATTGTATCTACGCCTGACTTGAAAGTCATTTTTCTTAATAATTGATTTTTAAAAAGAGATAATGGGGTCAAGGTGTTCAAAGCTAATGAGATGAGTCAACTACAGCAATAAAACACAACATAAATGTTTTGCTCTTCCACCTGTTATGGCAGAAAGGGGATGCCATGCATGTAACTTTAAGCAGTGCCACTTATGAAAGAGCAGTGGCCTTTTCAAGGATCAGCGAGCATCGTGTTCTGAAAATGCAATGGGACCCAATAGTTGAACCTCATCAGACTATTATGGCAAATAAGAGCATATTACTTGCAGTCAGTCGATTGGAATGCAGATGGGAGGCAAATGAGCAGGCAGAAAGCATGCTCATTTTTGAATGTATGCATATTTTATGAACTGAAGCAGGGGCACCTACAAGATAAGCAGTCATTTTCAATGTTTCCCTAGCAAAGTTAATAAAACCTGAACATGACGGTAGCCAGTATTGCTCCTCCTGTAATTCACATGGTACAAGACAAGCAGAGTTGCTAGTTTCATCCGTGCCTCACCTATTCAGAACCGCCCTACCTATAGGCAAAATGAATTGGTCACTGGGTTCCAGTGTGCTGGCTGCAGAGAACCAGATTTCAATTCACTCTTAGCCACTCGGTGACTTTGGTCCACTCATTCCTCCTCTGCTCGGCTTATCTCGAAGGGTTCTTGTTGTGAGGATTAAATGAAGCAAAGAGTCTTTTCAAACTGCCTTGAGCTCCTGAAGAAAAGCAAGTGATGAATCAAACAGATAACAACAATGAAAAGGCAGAAAGATGTTTAATTTATTTGTGTTGCTCTCCTGTTTTTATCTGTACCAAGGGTAACCAGCTTTTCAGATTTGTCTGACTGGTGTGTGAAAATAACTTGTCTGGTTTTGGGTGCTATGCTTGCCGGCAATCAGGAGCGACTGTCCTTTATAGCAGCAAAAGTCAGTCAATCGGAATGCCTATGGGAGGCAAATGGGCAGGCAGAAAGCATGCTCCTAGTCACCCACAGTCTTTCTCATCTGATGTTTCCAATTTCAGGCCCTCTCCTGAAATGATTTTTAAATTAAAAAGAGAGCGAGAAAACAATCCAGCTCCCACCCCAGATAATTTGATAAACTATACCTGTGATTTGATGTTGGTGTTGCCACCTCGGTGATGGCTCGTTCCATGCTGTGTATATACTATGTTATGTCTGTATTTAACCGGAGTGATCCTTTTCTACAATTCTTCTTGCCTCCCTTCTTTTTCCTGTGTTAGGCACAGGGATACTGTGCCATTTTGATGCAAGCACCATAATGGGACAACTTGCCACAACCAATGTGCCACAGCCAACTCGCCACACGTTCCTATTTGCAATATGACACCCCATACCCCTGTCTAAGGCATGCCATTTGCATTACAAAGTCTCAACACATGTTTTGTCATTTCCTTCCACCCCAGGGAAGGACTGCAGATGGTTAGCATAATTTGCCTTCACAACTGTTAGGTGTCCATTCATCTCTGCTCTGTTTCTTTCTCTTTGTCTTCAAAAGCTTCAATAAACATTTCTTCAGCATGCAAAGGGTGTCTCCCTGAGAGGAAAACTCATGATCTTTTTTGTAGGATTTAAATATGAAATGTTCTCCATTTAGAAACTTCCTTATTCCAATAGAGCAAACAGCATGGGGTAAAATATATCCCCAAAGTGAAATTTTATTTACTCAGTGTGTCGTCAGCATTCCCCCATAGGGGAGTGTGCATTGAACATTTAGGCTTGTGAAATGTTATTTGTTGAGGACAATGCGATCAGTGTCAGGCTTCCAAATAGCATCTAAAATTAAATCAGAGTCCGAGGCAATTGCTTCCTCAAAGTTCCAATTTATTAACAGAGCCATGTTGGCACATCTGGGTGAATCCCGAATCTGAAGTCTTTCAGGGTTCACCACCCAGTTGAAAGTTCAAGCCTTTTTCCCCATACCCCCAAGTCCATCATGTTGACCAATGTCCAACTGCCAGGCTGGCAGATCGACCCATCTCCTTCCGTGCAGGTGCAGGAGTGCGAAGACAAAGAACGACCTTGACTTTCTAGAAAGAATTTGTTATGGCTACATGCAGACAGCCCTCATGCAATTCCCCCTCCCAAATTCCCACAGTAAAGAATGCACATTAAAATACTATAAAGTGTGGCAGGCCAAAGACCCTAACTAAAATGGCTTCAGCCCGACAATCAGATTATCTTCTGACTTTCTCATGAAGAATGGACAAGCTGCCCAGGATGACACAAATACTTTTTATATGTTATGATTGGAAAATTTGAACATTTGGAACATTTGGAACATTTGGCGGACTTACAGTCTTCCGGATGGTTGCTGTGGATTTAGTTGAAGTCTCCATCGCTCTGGCTTCGTCCAATGCTGTTGGTAAGGTAAAATTTGGTTTTGCCAGTAATTTCCACTGTAATACAACATCCCGCACTCCACACACAATGCTTTTTAATAATATTTCGTTCAAATCCCTAAACTCACAGTAGAGACCAGCTTTTCTTAAAGCAGCCACATATTCATTTATCGATTCCCCATCCTCTTGGTATCGCAGATTAAATTTGTGGCGTCAAACAATCTTGGAGGGGGTTGGATCATAATGCGTCCTTAGAGCTTGCTGTAATGCTGTCCATGGTATCATTTGCACCTCTGCTGGAGCCACAAGTGCTTTAGCCGTTTCAAAAATATCTGATCCACAATAGCTGAGGAATAAAGCTATTTTGCGATTGTCCGAGAACCCCATTAAGTCATTAGCCTCCAGGAAACAATCGAAACAGACTATGTTAGAGTCCCAATTTTCTGTTGTCGGGTTAAATGGAGTTGGTGCGGCGTGATCAGTCATTTTCACAGATCTCGCTGATCCCCGTTAATCTGAGTGATTCTGTTTGCTGTGGCTGGGTGCAAATGTGGTCTTGGTTCTCCTCCTATCCCATCCTCGTCGCCAATTGTTGAGTTCCTGGCGCAGGAATGAGACGGACACTGTTTCAATTTTAACTTCTTTAATACTTTGTAACACCAGCAGCAAGAAGAATGGCTTGCCCCCTTTTATATAGAAGCGCCCAAAACTTTGTCCAATCAATGCAACAATAATCTCCTGTCTCAAACAGACCGGAAATAAACCCTGGTGCCAGACTTTTGGTGCCTTTCTTATAATATCTAACACTTTGCCTACTTGTATCTTTTTAAGACTACAGCAAAGAATATCTTGGTGGGGTCAGCATAACTGATGGCGATCAATCTTCCTGCTATGTGACTTTCATTCCCTCAAGACCCCTCAAGTGCCTATCATATTCTATTAACACTGAAAATGTATATATCAACCATATTCTTGCTCTAAAACATGCTGCATCAATACTCTTTTAATCTGGGGATCATTCTTACCATTTTTTGGCAAAGATCAGCTTGAATACTTGCACTATCTCCAACCACCATAGGAACTGGATAGATAGTTTCTACCTTCAGGGTTTAAGAGAAGTCAGAGAGGCTGTAGACAGATAAAGACCTGGTTAGAGTTTGGAGGATGTTATCTGAATTTATCTGAATG